>JAKIJQ010000039.1:5000-605000 GCA_023373905.1 Rhizoglyphus robini | reverse complement strand
TCAGTTACTGTGTGTCTCCTTGACTTCTTCCATTGTGGGTCATCTTCTTAGTTGCATCAGTGGTTTGTCTTTTTCTCAATCGTCCTTTTATGTATTTTCCTTTTTCAGACTAAACTGTGAATCATCATCCACTCATCAGCTTATTGTTAATAATAATGATAGTTATTTATTTCAAAAAATTCAAACAAGATTAAAATCAAATAGAATTTACCATTTAACTAAGAAAACTATTAATAATATTAATATGCTGTAGAGGTCTAGGTTTACCCCTGGATGTCACTCTATGATTGTTACGCAAGTTTTTCATGGCTTACTTTGTAACTAACATACCGACACCCTACTCTCCCTTGTAACATAAACACGCCCGCCTAACGTCCACTCGACGCTAGTCGTTGCCATTCAGTCCCTGTCTAACCACTGACTGACTCACTCGTCTTGCACTCACTTGTTGTAGTACAGACTCACTCAACCCATACATATTCTGTATCGTGTTCCAATTGTGATCTAATTCTGTATCTGTTGTTGCCTAGGCAAAAGCCTTAAGCATCAAGATCCTTATTTATGATAATAAACGGTTCTTTCACGCTGCCTACCTTGAGTATCTACAATGCAACATTATTTAGTAAAGTGTCCTTTTTCCTGTACAGTAAAATCTCGTTAATTCGAAAATTTTGGGAACCCAAACCATAAAAAATTTTTCGAATTGCCAATTATCGAGACTATTTGAAAATGACTATATTTGATTGAATTAGATAAAAATAAACTTTAGAAATCGTTTATTACTAAACAATTTAGCCAATTTGAATGTTTCGAGCTGCTAAAATGTCATTCAAGCGAAAATTTAGCTTTGATTATGATTTAGACAAAACCCCATTTATTCAGAATACAGATTTAAGATACACGAGAAAACTTAATTTGGTAATATGATCCATTCTTGTTACTAAATTGATAATTAATGGTATGAGTTTGACAATTAACCTCTTCCGTGCTAGGATTTGGCACATGTGCCCAGACCGAACGGTAAGACATAGCGACTTGAAATTTTTGGAGCATACTCCTGTGGTCCGTCGGAGGTGTGCTCACTACTCAAATGTTCCAATTGGATCGATATCCGGGACGCCATTTCCGGTGTGGATTTTTTGAGTGAAATTATGTTTTTGAGGTATTCTAAGACTTTTGGCGCTAAAATTAAATTTTTTGGATTACCGGAAGTCGGAGTTCCAAAATGGAACTTCCGGTTCCTGACCAAAAATTGCATTTTTAAGTTCGGATTCGGATTCTCCGTCCTTTTTTATGAAGTATAGCATATCAGAACATAAAAATCCATCATTTCTAAGTAAAATAAACAGATTTCAAATTTTGCATAAAACTGGTGGAAATTGACTGTTGGATCAATAAACATGTTATTTTTAAATTTAGTTTTTGGTACTTATACTTAACCGATTTTAATGTTCTTATATGCTATCTTTCATGAAAAAGGACGGAGAATCTGATTCTGAAATAAAAATTAGATTTTGGAACGATAACCGGAAGTTGGATTCTGGAACTTCTACTTCCGGTTCATATAGAGATTTTTAATTAGCCTTAATCAACTCTCTGTATTGTATTTAGTAAGAATGGAATTTTAAAATAACAAAATCCATCCACTACAAGTGAAATAATTAGAGCTTTAAAATTACAATATCAATGTCAATTCTGTCTGTCCACTTTCCGGCCTTGTTTATTTTGCCAAAATTAGAAGGTTTTTAATTTTAGTTTATTTCTCTTAGACTTGATGGATTTTTATAAGCAGATATGCTATTCTTCATGAAAAAAGATAGAGAATCCGAATCAAAACTCAAAAATGCAATTTTTGGTCAGGAACCGGAAGTTCCATTTTGGAACTCCGACTTCCGGTGATCCAAAAAATTTAATTTTAGCGCCAAAAGTCTTAGAATACCTCAAAAACATAATTTCACTCAAAAAATCCACACCGGAAATGGCGTCCCGGATATCGATCCAATTGGAACATTTGAGTAGTGAGCACACATCCGACGGACCACAGGAGCATGCTCCAAAAATTTCAAGTCGCTATGTCTTACCGTTCGGTCTGGGCACCTGTGCCAAATCCTAGCACGGAAGAGGTTAACTAAATTCTGTTAAAAATCTTGTTCACTACATCTGGATGATCAATTTTGAAATTTCGATAAGGTTTTAACGATAAACAAAAAAACGATAAAAAGAGTCATGCCCAAATGCGTTAAAAATCTGCCCTACACAGAGGCCATATTTTATGCAGCTCCCACATGGACAGGTGATGTACCAAATTAAAAGTTATGACCTCTAAAATCATTTTGCGAAATTTCCAGGATGATCCGAGGTCGCCATTTTTAGCATAGCAATGTGTTATATGTGCATAATTTGGCCCATCTACATTGGACGTTACTCTACTGAAATGTATTAAACTTCTTTTGCGGATATTTCCCGTAAATTATCTCGGATCAGTCTGGAATTTTTACCAAATGATTCTAGAGGTCATAACTTTTAATTTGGTACATCACCTGTCCATGTGGGACCTGCATAAAATATGGCCTTTGTGTAGGGCCGAGTTGGACATGACTCTTTGTTCGAATTAGCATCAATTTTTCTTTCTATTTACTAATTAGCCAGTAATTTTCCAATTATAAAGCACATTTGTACAGTGACAGTTAGCGAATTATACCAAAGTTTCAAAATGTGCCTTCCAATTACCAATTACAGAAACTTTCGAATTAAGCCAGGCACCAATTATCGAGATATTACACTATTTTAAAGTGCAAACATGAGCGGCTTTCTACTTCTTTATTATGTTGTAGTGGGTATAGCGCTATACATTGCAGGCAAACACTTACCAAACCAACCTGGTTGAGTGGGGTCGTTTTCTTCACCAGATCGCATCATACTCTCAAACAAAAAATGCAACTCATCGGAAGTGTTTCCAGTCTAAGTGTCGTCGAAATTATCGGTCTACTGCTGCTCGGTTATTTGTTTGTGTGGAAACCGGTTAAATGTGTACTTCAGTTGCTACTGAACAACTGTGCCCGTGCTTCAAATCGAATACTGAAACCGGGTCCGAACGACTATGCAGTGATCACCGGGGCTAGTGATGGCATTGGACTTGAGTATGCTCGACAGTTGGCCGCAAAAGGCTACAATCTAGTGCTGCAAATATATCTTTCTTGGCGCACAGATGAGACGTAAATTGAATGATGAAGACTGTGTGATAGTGTACTATCTTGTCTATTCGGAATTGCTCACTGTTGATTCTATAGGAACCAGAATGTCAACACTTCGTGTGTATTATTCTGTTACACAGCCAAGCACGCACTCTTCTCTGTGCGCCAGCTGTGCGCAGTAGCATACGCTACCAAAGATGATCAAAACACGTTGTGTTTCTCTAATACTATTTTCTACTATCCTTAAAATCCAAATATCTTGAGATCCCATGGATATTCTGATTTGGGACATAATTTATAACCTGATAAGAGGATGAAATGCATTTATCCATGGATATTTTGGACGAATCTTATCAAAATCTTTCCAGTAGCATTCGAATTCACAAGGAACATTGAAACAGACTTTCAATATTATGTTTTTAGATAAAAATAAAACGAATTTTACTCGAACAATGTACCAATTCGAATGTACTATTTCGAAACCGGCATGAGACACTAATGACTTGCAAAACCATAAAACACTGACAATGGTTGACACGAGAAATGCATTAACATTGAAACAATAATCATAAATAAGTGCATTTCAAACTTTTATTGACTCAAATTCACATTTGAGAAGTTTCTAGAAGTCAAAGGAGAAAATATTATTCGCTTGCACTTGCACTCACCAGGGCTGTTTTTTTTTGGAGGCATGGGGAGAGGGATACGGGCACCGCGTCAGCCAACACTTGATCTTATTTGTTTGCAAATTGATATAAAAATTTGCATTTTAAATGTCGAATCGTAATGACTAAGCACAGGAATCATGTTTATTGTTATTGCCTTGTTGGTTCGGAAAGAAGCTGGTGCATTCTACACTTACACTTACACTTGTTTGTTATCCTCAGTAAGGCCGTCCTAAAAACACAAACTAACATCGATCCAAAATGAGCCAACTCATTAAGCGCAGAGTCCGTTTTTATTACTCTTTTATTAATTCGAAGCCTTGATCATTAACCAGAATATGATCATTAGTTTTTATTGGTTTTGTATTTGTATTTGTTGGCTAACTTGTGGTTGGCAAATCAATTTTCAACAAACTTGTCTTGGCTTGACTTGTTCTTACCTATCACAATATATTTAAAATTTCCATAAAACCACATTAAAATTGAAAAAAACAAACAGTCTTTTTGTAGGTACCTTATTGTTCTACTTCTTAATGACACCCTACACTGTCAATAGTACAATCCAAAAGGTATATAAGACCCAACTAGAATTTGCACTGAAAACCAGTATGGTTTTGCCTTTTTCTTTGCCTTTGTTTTTGCTTTTGCTTTTGCCTTCGCGCAAGTCGTGGTTGTGTGTGTTTTTTAACAACACATTTGAAAATGATGATTCAATTTATCATTTTAATTCTCTATCTGCCGTACAAGCAAATCAAACGGTGGATGACTAAGCTGTACTTTCATGTCAAAGAGTTTTTCATGTTTGACTTGGATCCTATTAAAAATTGTATTTCACTGGAGCAAATTGAGCTTATTAAAGCAAAGTTTCGAGCCCGAACGTATGCCTTCTTTCCATGGGCTCAAATAAGTGTCCACTTTGTACTACCCGCTCTTTGCTTGATCTACTTCCATTTCGACAACTTTTATTACATCTTTATCGTCTACGGTGGGTACAATTCGACCGGAATGCCCGAGACAATTCTGCATCGAATGAGTCAGGACGTTTTCTGGGACCTGATGGACCCAGGTGTGGTTTCGGGTGGCTTGCAAGGTGCATTGATTTGCATTCAGCTAACCTTTAAGCCAAACATTGATCCTGAAAATTTCATGTTTGCCGTGTTGGATGAGTCCACTGGAAAGCGAAGGATCTACTTCAATGGAAAGTGTAAGTCTTCTTTGTTTTTTTTAATACTCGACACTTGATACAGTCAGAGAACTGCAAAAATTTTGACTTGAGATTTCGAGATGTTTGAGTTATCCATGAACGTTGTTCGAAATCATAATCAAACTAATGTGGTCCAAACCATCTTCTGCTAAGGTGAGGTTGTCAAAACATGTATCCCAGAAAAGACACCTAAACCTAAACTTAACTAAAATGTTTATTGTAATGCTCAATTGAGAATATCTTTATCATGTCTTACTTTATCATCCCAAATAGTCTGGAAGCAATCGAAATCGGATCAAATTTTGAAACGACGTGCCCAACTGAGACGATTCTATTCGATTGTGATGGTGATGGTTTTTTGGCAACTCTACCTGTACTATGTTCTCAACCATTTGCTGCATGGCAATCTGTTGACTCCACGAAACATTTGGCTCACTGTTTACCTGAACTTCTGGGTTCTCTACATTTCATACAGTACATATTCACAATGTTTTATACCGAATTAATTGTTTGTGTTAATGTTTTTTTCTCAAATAGGCGTCATGAACATTGCATTCTACTTTCACATTTGTGCTAGTACACTGCAGTTCAAGCAGGAGTGCAAAATCAAGAAGATCAATGATCTGATGGCTGAGCTGGCTCTGGTGGCACGTGGCGTGCATCCCAACAAGAACATCTACCAGCTGAGATCGATCATTTGGTACAAATTCAGCGCCTGTCAACAGAAGATTATCACCTTGTCTCGAGAGTTGAATCATTACAGTCGCTTCTGGAGCCTAATTCTGACTGTGTATGTGTTTGGCTATGTGGTGATGATTTGCTATCTGTCTTATGCCATGTTGCAAGGCAATGACACAATTGACAAGAAGTCGCTTCATATATTCTTTACGGTGCAATTTCTTGTGAGCCTTCTACTGATTACGAGCATATGTGCGGTCATTGTGCGCAATAGTGTTTGCATTTACAAGACCAATCGACGCTTTGTGTATCTCTTTTCGCGAACCCTTCAGCCGACTACTCTTCAATTGCTTAAGGTATGTGCAGCGTATGCTGATTCTAAACTCAGCTGTGGCTTATTTTATTTTGAAAATCTATAGCTAAGCAAGTTAATTTCAAATTATAAAGGAACCAGAATGGGCTTCCGCTACATCAACGGTGGAATAATCGACTCGCGGATGTTTGAAATTGTAATTACTTATTTCTCATTGTTGGTGCTTACCTGTAATAATGGTCCCATCTATTTTTTCAGCTGTTTGTTTCTATGTCGGTGCTGTACATGAAGATTTTCAAAAAGAAAAACTTTGGCGAAGACTACATTGGATGAAGATGGTGCATCGTACATACTAGTATGATCAAGAATGACGAAGAGTTGTACATAACACCTTAACATAGTAGTTGATAGTAGATCAAGGAGCACTGCAAATCATCGCGTTCTTCAGTGTGTCCCATCGTTTGCATTCGAATTAGCCTCTGCCCTAGCCTTATAGTCATAGAGACTCTATTAGAGAGTCGAGCACTCTTGTCCCACAGTGTTAGTTGCACTTGAGCACAGACCCAGGCAAAGGGGCTTTTGTTTGTTTGTTGTTGGTACACGATCTATACCAAACGTTTCACCGTAATATTATTAAATATGCAAAATGAGACTTCCTTTTGATTGGCTTTGGTTTGGATTTCAGTAAGCCATTTGATTGGATTCATTGGTTGGTCTATTTCTCCTCAACAATGCATTATTGGGCTTGAGTTTGTTTGTTTGCTCCCCCAATTAATCTAATTTTATTGTGTAATTAAATAACTCTCGGTGAAACTTGAAATCAACCAAATATATGAAAGGTGCTGGTTCTACGGGTTGAATTCCAGAACGAGCCCAAACGCGAGAAATAAGGGGAATAAGACCAGAATACGGGTGAAACGGCAACTTTATTCCAATAAAATGAGGGGAAGAGAATGTTCTGGTGAGCAGTTCTATCCCAAGTCACAGTCATAGGCTTCTTGGTGAGACTCGCAACACACAGCAATACGTGGACTTTCGCTGCGCAAGGACAATGACGTAAGCGAATTGCGTCACGTACTCGATGAGTGACCCCTTCTGGCTGGTTAATAGGGCATATTTAGTACTATTGCATCGATCCAACTGGAATATAGATATCCCTGTACCTTTCCTTTGTCTTTCTTACTCTCCCAATGCTAATTAGCCTGTACATTTTAACAATTTACCTGTTTTCCCTTTGTTCTCCACTCTTTCTTCTCTCTTTTTGCTTTCTCATCGATCCAATTGGAACAGCAACAACAACAACAACAACAAATAGGCCACGCCCACCCGGTGGGGCGTGTGGGGGTGTACGGGTGCCGGTTTTTGTTTTTTTACGTGTATAGAGGATGGAATGAGTGTAAGTAGTAGATACACAAAGTAATGAGAAAAAATAGCTTATATAGTAAAGTTTATGGTTGGTTAATTTACAATCCAATATGACATCGATATGATATATCATTTCTAATTTAAATCAATGAATCGTTTTGTATAAAAGGTGAGTTTTCCGGATATCGGCCAAACCAATGGTAGAACGGATAAATTGCCTAGATATGTCTGATCATAATTTTGGAGAAATTGATATTAAATATTTATTTGTTCAATAATGCCAAATAAAAATTAATATATATTTAATAATAATTATTTAATGAAATAATTAATTTTTAGTCAAAATCAGAGTGAAATACTCGAAGGCCAAATTGCACGGTGCAAGTCGTGTTTACCAACACCAGTGACTGGTGAGTAGACCAACGGATAAGTCGTCGAACACGCTTTTCGATCGACACTAGCACACACGTCCACTACCTCGTACATCACACTGCCACTTCCACCAACATAAAAACCTGATCAGGAATCCGGGTCTTGCGGGAGCGTGTATGTAATAAATTTATATTTGGATTGCAAGGTCATTTTATCAGGAGAACAATTGAACCGAAAAGTATCACCCACTACGCACCAAGGAGTCGAATGTCAAAACACAGTCATTAAGACCAATATAACTACAACACAAATAACAATTCACTTGTTTGGCAATCAAATCCAATGAACAGTGTAAGCAATAAAAATGAATTTTACTAGTTATTTATATAATTATAATGTGGCACAAAATTGAATTTGGATTACAAAATCAATATATCAGGACACATTTGAAGCGAATACAATTTTCCACACCAAAAAATCGAATGTCACAACAAAGTCATTTAGGCCCGATAGCAGCAACACAAAGAACGAATCACTTGTTTGTATGACCAAAGGACTATTCTACATCTACACCATCACAAACGGTATATATTCACCCATACCATAATTCATTGTTTGTCTTGCAACTTGCAGAGTCAGAAATGTTTAGATACTTAGTTTTGGTCTTTTTTAGTTTTGCTCAATAAGGCAAAGCAGTATCGCAGACAAATTTGTGTCCATCTGAAGGAATTCTACTGTGATCTCGACCCGATAATAGACTGCAATTGTATTAGTGAAATTCAGGAATTGAAAAAGAACCGTTCTTTCAAGAGATTCTTCTTTTTTCCCCTGGTTTAAAATTAACATGCATTTTGTTCCACCCGCACTAACTATGCTCTACTTTCAACTGGACAACATCTACGTGGTCTTTTATTGCTACGGTGGTCATTATAGTGCCACAGGCCTGCCGGAACTGTTGTCACATCGATTCACACCGCAAATATTCTGGGACATTAGTGACATCTTGTACAACGTTGGTGTGCTGCAAGTGCTGCTGATCTTTATCTACTTGACTCAATTCCCGAATGTCAATACAGACTATCTGATGTTTGCTGTGTGGAATTCAAACATTCAGAAGCGGATAATTTACTATGAAGGAAAGTGTATGTATTGAGACAACTGCGCGCTGTTGTTTAAATATTTGTTTTCTTACAAGTCTGGAATCAACAAAAGTCCGATCGAATTTTGAAGAAACGTTCAAGATTGAGGCGAGTTTATCTATTTATCATGACGACAATGTTTGTGCAACTATTGGTGTACATTCAAGTGTTGCATTACATCAGTGGAAACTACTTGTCGTGTCGAAATTTGTGGATCGTTTTTTATTCTATTCCTTGGACATTCTATACTTGCTATAGTTTGTGGCTTTGAGTTTGATTGGAGTATACACTGTACAGTGTACAGGCCAATTGTTAATTAATCCAATCTAACATAAACATTCCTCAATTGCAGGTGTCACGTATGTGTCGTTCTTCTTTCACCTGTCTTCAGTTTACATTCAGTTTAAGCAGGAGAGTAAACTGAACAAAATCAAATCGTTGATGGACGAAATGTACATAGTTGCGCTGGGCAAACATGAAAATCGAAATTTGTCACAACTGCGAGCGATTATCTGGAAAAAATTCTGTATTGCTAATCGAAAGGTGTTGGCACTTTTCAATGAGCTGAGGGCCTTCAGCCGTTTCTGGAGCTTTATTCTCACAGCTATTGTATTTGGCTATGTGATTATAATTTGCTGTATGGCTTATGCTGGACTGTTTGGTGTAGCAACAAATTTGAAGAAATCCTTTTACGTATACTTTTCATTGCAATTATTCACCACAATTATACTCATCACAGCCTCGGCTTCAAATGTGGTACGGAAAAGTATTGCCATTTATGAGCAGAATCGATCATTTGCCTACGCTTTCACTCGAATCCTTAAGCCAACCAAGACACAGTTGTTAAGAGTAAGTGATTGGTAGATTAATGAACAAACAGTGTTAATTCAAAATCTATTTAAACGTTAGTTAAGCAAGATGATATCCAACTATAAGGGCACTCGTAATGGATTCCGTTTTATTAATGGGGGAATCATTGATTCGCGGATGTTTGAAATCGTAATGTTGTTGCTTTGTTGTTGTGTCTTTGTTTATTTGTAATTTGCTTCAATTTTAGCTGGTTTTCTCGATCGCCGTTGTGTTTATCAAGATATTGAAAAAGAAAAAATTTGGTGAAAGTTTTGTTGGATAAAGAAAATATTCTTTACTACTTGGTACTTGGTCATAAATCAGGAATTGGATAGTCAATTTGTTTGAGTACACAATTTATAAGCGAATAATCCACTGAATCTTAAAATTAACTACATTTTACAAAATTTGATCAAAACACCATTACATCATAAACAATGTATTCCCAACTCAATTGCATAAGAGCCGGCCCTCTTAACTTCAACTTTGAACAACGGGGATCTTTAGTTCACACTCAATTGTTTAACATTTTTTTTTGCTTTGGCATCCATCAAGTGAGAATTTTTTGTAAGAAATCCTTGTTATTAGTTTGATACCAACACTGAAACTAATCCTCAATTATATTTATAGAGTATATCTCATTGCAAATCACTGAACTCAATATTTCGGTATTTCGGCTTCTGCTGCCCGACGTCAATTGCAGGGTCAAGGGAAGTGGCGAACTCGTTGACATGGCTGGAAATTGTAAAAGAAATAATTGATTCTAAGTATTACATGTTTGCCATTCATAATCGAACAAATTACTTACTCACCACACATACCTAACCACAAAACGGCATACTAATACCAATACCAATACCAATACCAATACCAATACCAATACCAATACCAATACCAATACCAATACCAATACCAATACCAATACCAATACCAATACCAATACCAATACCAATACCAATACCAATACAAATACCAATACCAATACCAATACCAATACCAATACCAATACCAATACCAATACCAATACCAATACCAATACCAATACCAATACCAATACCAATACCAATACCAATACCAATTATCTAAACTGATTCATAAGTGCCCAGCGGTGGCTAAGCGGCTTTTGAAGAAAAACTCTAAATTCATCAATGCAATGGCCACGCTAACAAGCTTGTAAGCCCAAAACTTTTAATAGACGTAATTTGTTGAAAGTAAAATTTGTTTGTATGTAAAATAAGTTAATTTATTTCCAATCGTTATTTCTCCTTCCCCCAAATAGGCTGGAAACATGAAACATTACTTGATCATCTTAGGCTGCATTCTTACATCTTTCGACTAGTGGACAATTTGTGAATTTCTGTCAATGCATTCTATGCGCTATGTGTGCCATTATAATTATATAATTTTATGATTTTTAAATTATCATTGTTAGGACATGTCTTACATAAGTATTGTCTTTATAGTTGCCTATAGAGCGTAACATCATTTTATATGGTCTTGGGGGTAATGTAAATTAGTTTTCAGAAATTTTAGGAAAACTCGAAGATTTTGAATCTATGCATTAAATTGAAACTTTGATGGCAAAAAATAGAATAATGTTTAAAATGTGCTTAAAATATCGAAAATGTTGAATATCTCGAAAACTTGAACCTGATATATTCGAGAATACCATTGGAAAGATCGTTAAAAGGCTATAAGAACCGACCTAACATTTTGTACGGCTTAAATTTTAATATTTTCGGGTAGATAAAGCCCATACTAACTTTAGAACTTTAAGTTAATTGTATTTTTCCAAATTTGTATTTCATCTGAACTGTGTCAATTATTAATTTGTTGTTGAAAACGAAGCTAACAAATGATGATTTTTGTCAATATTTCAAATTAAATTACATTTGAAATTGCTTTTTTCGATCGTATTAATAATATTGATAACCTGTTTGAAGTTGGAAAAACTTTAATTTTATTTTAGTTAAATAGATCAAAAATTGTATTATTGTTTCCGATCTACATTCGAGTTGTTCCTCCAGAGAAAAAGCATTATAAAAAAAGTTAATATGAAAATTAGCATTCCACTTCGTTTCTTCTCAAAGATGGTACAAATTGTTGAATTGATGATTCTACTTTTTTGTGTCGCGTTTAATAAAATTTATAAACTATCCAAAATTCTTGTCATCCACTTCCGTGAATTCTACTTTGATCTTGATCCAATTAAAGACTGCAATACACTGAAAGAAATAGCCGATTTGAAGAATGCTCGTCCGTTTTACAATTTGTCCGACGCATTTCCTTTCAAACTCAATCTACACTTTTTGCCACCTATTATGGTGATGCTCTACTTCATTATGGACACTTTCTATATTGTATTTATTGATCATGGTGGACAGTACTCATCGACCGGCATGCCCGAACTTCTGAGCCACCGAATGGTCTTGAACATATTTTGGAATATTACTGACGTCATTATCTACTCAAGTCTAGTGCAAGAATTACTTCTCTTTCTCTATCTTTGTCAAGTGCCCAATGTCAGTCCTGACTATTTCATGTTTGCCGTCTGGAATGAGTCCATTCAGAAGCGTACAATCTACTTCAGAGGAAAGTGTAAGTGTGCTTGTGTATTCGGTTTTTTCTTTTATTATAAATATATATTTTTTTTAAATCTTGAAATATTTTTTTTTGAAAATAGTTTGGAAGCATGACAAATCAGACGAGATCATGAAGAAACGTGCCGATTTGAGGCGACTCTACTCTCGAATCATGTTACTGGTGTTTGTGCTGACTTATATCACTTTTGTTGGCTTTCATCACATCAATGGGGACAACTGGACAGTGAGAAATCTATGGCTTTATCTCTATTTAAGCATACTTATCGTTTACACTTCTTATGGTGAGATCGTTATTTTTGTTGTAAAATTTAAATGACCCAAAAAAATATTTAACAATTGCAGCTAATGTCTATGTGGTATTTTACTTTCATCTGGTCACCACTTATATTCAATTTAAACAGCAAACTAAATTGCGCAAAATCAATTCACTAATTGCAGAAATATTGGCTCTAGAAAAGCAAAACTTAACTAAAAGAAATAAGAAGAACTTTTTGCATATGGAGACAATTCTCAGTTTACAATCGAAAAGTGTTGGCCCTTTTCGCCGAACTACACGCGTACAATCAGTTTTGGAGTTTCATTCTTACGGTTAATGTTTTCGGTTATGTGGTGCTGATTAGCTTCACAGGGCATAACTTCGTATTTGGCCTAGCAAACTCGGTCTTGATGAAATTTTTTTAAATTCATTAGTATGTTCTTTTCAATTCAATTTCTTGTTACCATTCTGTTTATCACGAATGAATGTTCGATTATTGTGCACAGAAATGTACAAATATACAAAGCAAATCGAAAATTCGCCTATCTCTTTTCGAGAGTCTGTGGACCAACCTATGCTCAGCTACTCACGGTATAACTCATCAATGATACAAAAACAAATTAAATAAAATTTTCTTAAATGTTTAGCTTAACAAAATGATCGCCAACTATAAAGGCGCTCGAGCTGGATTTCGATACCTCAACAGTGGCATCATCGATTCGAGAATGTTTGAAATTGTAAGAATTGTTTGTTTTTTATAAATTCTTTATTAAATTATCAATAATTTTGTAATCCGATATTAGCTTCTACTCTGGATTTCAGTATTATTTATGAAAGTATTCAAAAAGAACATTATGGGTGAAGACTATGTTGGCTAATGTACGTACAGCATTGATATATTTACAAATTAATAATTAACTAATAATCGAACCAATAAATTTAATTAACGTTATTTTTGTAATATTTATTGTTTTAATATTCTGTAAACGCCTTTCTGACTGTTTGAGCTTGTCAAATTGAGTTTTATATGACCAAATGCAATCAGAAAGCGCGAAAAATACAAATACGTTGAAAATATGAAATGTTGGTTTAACAGAATTAATTTAATTGAACTGATTCAATTGAGATCAAACAGAGCGCTAATGTAAGATCAATGCATATATAATTGATGTAACCTGAGAGAACGCTAAAAGCGTTACTGACTATCTATACAGGAGAGACCTTTACATTTGTGTTGTCATAATGTTTTCTCTCACTCTTAATAACTCTAAACTTGATCTTCATGTACAAGTTCTGTCCAAGCAACCGTTCCAAGCAGCCTGCAAGCCAATTGAACAGTTTGTGTGTCGGATGAGCACTGGTCTGTTGTTCTGTTCCAACGGCCTTGAGTGCATACCGCACCATGTCCACCGCCTGTACCATAAAGGATCCACTGAAATTTTTGGTCATGTTGGTTTGCACCAGATTTGGTGTTACAGTTTGAACAATAATGCCTGCTTTCGCGTTCTCGGCTGCCAAACAATTGCTCAAGTATCGGACGTATGCTTTGGCTAAATTAATACAATAAAATAAGACATAAACAAAAAACAAACAATTAACTCAAATTCACTCTTACAGGCTCCATAAGTGCTGCACATTGGATACACGGACAGGCCAATTCCAGAGGAAATGTTTATGAGCACTCCTCGTGTTGGGCTCACTTTTGGATCGTAATTTTGGTTCATCATCATCTGTAGGACAATTTCACACATTGAGGTCAGCGCTAGAATGTTGACATTGATCATCTGGCGATGAAATCCTGGTCGATTCAGATGAAAGTACTCGGGATAATCGTTGCCCAGGCCGACATTGTTCACTAACACACGAATTGGCCCATCGAGTGAGTCGAGTTTCTGTTTGATCCGATCGTAGATGTATTCGGTTTGAGTGAAATCCACTGGCAGATAGACAACCTTGTCACACTGAGGGTACTGTTGACGGATTTGTTGAGCAACTAGTTTCAGTTTTGCCTCTGTTCGACTGAGCAGCACTAGATTGTAGCCCTTTGCGGCCAACTGTCGAGCATACTCAAGTCCAATGCCATCACTAGCCCCGGTGATCACTGCATAGTCGTTCGGTCTCGGTTTTAGTATTCGATTTGAGGCACGGGTACAGTTGTTCAGTAGCAACTGAAGTACACATTTCAACGGTTTCCACACAAACAAATAACCGAGCAGCAGTAGACCGATAATCTCGACGACACTTAGACTGGAAACACTTCCGATGAGTTGCATTTTTGTTTGAGAGTATGATGCGATCTGGTGAAGAAAGCGACCACTCTCGGCCAGGTTGATTTTGTGAGTGTTTGCCTGCAATGTATAGCGCTATTCCCACTACAGCATAATAAAGAATCAGAAAGTAGCTCATTTTTATACTTTAAATTACAGGTATACTTCTCGCATCATAAAGCATGCGTTCGAGAAAAGTACTTCTCAATTTCAAGTTCGTGCAAACTTTTTATTTTGGACAAATGCGTCACTCGTATTCTATAGCAGTAAGTTCTCTTTTGGTACTGGCAAATATTGTTGTGTATTGGCAACTTTATATATTAGTTTAAAACCATTTTTAAACAAGAAAAGTAAATTAGAAAATAAAGATAAATTCAGAATTTAAATTATATGATATTTTAAAAAATAAGATTTTTTGTTTAATTAATAATTTAAATTGCGAATCAGTTATAATTAAAAACTCATAATCAAATAAATAAATTCTCCCTTTTTAGTGCACTGATCCACAGATACATATTGTCAAGCCGAGCATTTTATATTTTATATCGTGATTGATTGTACTAGTTAAGCAAACGTAGTTACGGAATTCAAATTCAAAAATAGAAACATGAATGCACTGTTAGTATAATATATGTTTAATTTTTCACATATAGATGGAGCTAGTCAATGTAAAATTTTTTTATAATACGAAACTTTATTTAATTAATAAAAAAACTCATTAAAATTTCAACCACCACTCCTAGTTTACAAGGACCACTTTATGGGCTTCATGGAGTTTTTGTAACATTACAATTCAATTATGTAAATTTCCAAGTGTATGTATGCCAAATGTCCTTTTGAGCGTTCTTTTCGGTCTGTAGTTGTGCTGACTAAAGTTCACTTCCGTGCATTACTTAAATTCATAAATAGATCCATCATCAAATCAGTCGTTTGTCTCATTCAATAACTATCCGTTTCCCATTTCGGAGAATACGAATGTAAACAGCTTCACCAGTCCTTTGCCTGTGTGCTTTCATTATTGCCATTCTCCCTAAAACCAAACACAACTGTGTACGTTCTATGTACAACATTAATAGAATAATATATTCATAATTCAAAGAATATTTCTTAAAAATAGATTTTCTTGAATTAACATTTACATATATATTTATTTTGCAACATATTAGTACATAAGAAAAACTGTATTTTTTCCTGTACTTGTTAGTTGTCTAGCTTCTGTTTAAGAGTTCGTTTGGGTATGTTCTTGTTGTGATTCGAACAAATGCAGTTCCTAATTTAAAAATATATATTTCGCTTATTATTTTTGTAATAAATTGCAATTTTGTAATTTTCGAAAGCCTACACAAAAAAATGAAACAGTTATTAAGAATATTGTGAACTTTCATGGAATTTAACATAAAAAAAAACTTGACCACTCGATGTTGCCAAGGAAAACTATAGTAGAAAAATATATTCGGGTCTTTTTGTACGTATATTAAAAAACATGCTCCACTGAGTACGGCTTCATATGCGACGATCTAATTAGACTAATTAACGGAATTATTAGTCTTTCTAATAAATTGTTTTGAAAAAAATTAGTCCGTATTAAGAAAAGATAGAAACGGAGAAAAAAGATTTTTACTTTCAAAGTATGTTTTTCTATTTGAATTAACGAAATTAACGAAACTAATTACCTTGATGTTTTTTTCTATATTTCTCTATAATAAATCAAGTCAACTTATATTAAACATAAAATCACTTTTCAACAAGCTTAAATCATTAATAATAAATCGTTATATTGTATACAATTTTTAATTCGATAGAAAAAATTAAACACATTGCATTAAACTCGTTGGATTTCGATTTCGAAAACAAACGTCCACTAATAAAAACATGTATTATTAATAAATGCCCAATAGGAGAAAACATTTTGTTAATTTTTTTTCCCCACTCAACTTCATGAGCCCGGGAAAATCTCATTAGAATATATATTTAGTAGTAGTTTTAATAACATATCATCATTTATTTATCAATAAGAGAATAGTAGTTGCAAGTTGTGCAAGTTTTTTTTAAATTTCACTTGTTAAGTGCATGCTTAAATGAATTGAAACTTTTGCTCTCCTAAAAATTATATCGTGTTCTATGCTATATACGATTTATATATATACAATAATATATATATAAAATAAGCCACTTGATTTCTACCTTTTCTAAATGTGTGCACAGTCGCAATACAAATCAGAGTAGTCCCTGTTTAGTAAGCAAAGTGATTTCTTTTTTTCAATCAGTCTCTCTTTCTTGATTGGCGGGTGAGTTTGTGTGTGTGAATGTGTATCGAAACATCAAAATCACTTTAACATGTTTTCAAAACTTTGTCGCGTTTGCGGTGACAAGGCAATAGGTATTTTTAAATAATTAATGAATTTATATTAGATAATTAAAAATCTTTTCTAAAAATGAAGGTTTCAATTTTTGCTGGACTTTCTTGTAACCCGTGTAAAGCATTCTTTCGTCGAGCAACGTTAAATTTTAACTTAAAACAAGTAAGTTTTTTTCTACAAAAAATTTTAACGTATATGTTTAAAAAATTACTTCAACAGGACCTAATATGTGAAAATAGTAAAATATGCGAGATAAATAAATTTACACGAAAAAAATTGTATGAAATGTCGATTTGACAAGTGTCTGGCAATTGGCATGAGAAAGGTTTGGGCTTTAAGTTTTTTTTATCTATTTTAATTCGATTTTATTTTCTTCATCGAACTAAAGGATCTTGTATTATATCATGGAAAACGGACAAATAGCCATAAGCCCAAAACAGTCGTGCAGACCATCGACCGAATAAGTTTGCTCTCAAATGAGTGCACACTAAATCTCAAAATGGCCGAACTAACTCGACTACAAGAAATTTTGAATGCAAATTTGAAATTTCCAGATGAGAATTCTTGCCAAATTATCAGTCAAGTGGAGAGTGTGCCACAAATGGTCAATCTTTGTGTGCACAACATAAGACACGTGATTCGATTCTGCAAGAGTATGGACCCATTCAATTGCCTAACCAAAGACGACCAAGTTCGGATGCTCAAGTGCTTTATGCCAGAGAAAACTCTGGTGAGAATAGCATTTCTATACAACACCGAAACTAACGGCTGGACGGCAATTGCAGTAAGTTAATGTTCATGCTTGTTCTAAATTGAATTTTATTTAACTGAATTTTAAGCATCCAAATTGTGATAAAAAGGCTATTTTTGCCAAAATGGATTTTATGAAAAATTTGTTCGATAAAGATGCTTACAAAATTTTTTACAATTTTGTAATTAAAATGCACCAAGAATTGAAGAATGATCGAACAATTCTCGATTTGGTAATGTCTAGTTAGAGTAAATGGCATGCGTAATACATTTTAATTTTTTTACCAAACGTAGCTATTGGTTCAATTGCTTTTCAAGCCTCGCCCCAGCATACACAAAGCCGAATTTGTTTGCTATCACAATTTTGTATTTCACTATTTGTTACGACGCTATTTAGAACACAAATATTTGAACAAGAATCGAGCAACACAAAAATACAAAGACCTAATGCGCTTGTTAAGTTATATGGACGCTTTCAATGAAGGTGTAAAGCAATTTTGCGCTAAAGCGCCCATTAGCATCGAGTTTGCTCCAGTGATTAAGGAGATTTTCAATTTGCCGTGTTTTGCTCAGGTTCCTCAATTTGTGAAATGACAGTTTTGACACCCTGACGCTAACATAAACATGCACTTAACAAGCGGATCTAAAAATAAATTTGCACAATGCACAGTTGCAAAAACAATAATTTTTTATTACATAAGTACATATTTCTGTATTGATTAAAAAATGATGTTTATTTATAGTAGACACTAACGAGATTTTCCCGGGCTCACGATATTGTGATTTAAAAATTTATTGAATGTTTTCCTCTATTGTGTCCTTATTAATAAAGAATGTTTTTATTATTATTCGACGTTTGTTTACGAAATAAAAATCAAACGAGTGAGCAAAATGTTGAATATATTTTAAATGATCCAATTTAATAATAAGCTTTATATTTGACCAGATGAGCTGCCCGGGCTTCGCTCCGGCATTACAAATTCATTCTAGAACATTCTAGAACATTTCATAACATTCCATTCCTCCAAAGGAGGCATATTCTAGAAGTTTCTAGAACATTCCATGAATATATCCCCCATAGGAAGGTACATTCTAGAAGTTTCTAGAACATTCCATGAATATATCCCCCATAGGAAGGTACATTCTAGTAGTTTCTAGAACATTCCATGAATATATCCCTCATAGGAAGGTACATTCTAGAAGTTTCTAGAACATTCCATGAATATATCCCTCATAGGAAGGTACATTCTAGAAGTTTCTAGAACATTCCATGAATATATTCCTCATAGGAAGGTACATTCTAGAAGTTTCTAGAACATTCCATGAATATATCCCCCATAGGAAGGTACATTCTAGAAGTTTCTAGAACATTCCATGGATATATCTCTCTCAAAGGAGTATTCTCGAATGTTCATGTATAACCCTTATATTTCTACAACCTCTCTCATGTTTCCACAATGCGCATGCGTCATTACAATAGCAACAATACATTAGAATCCTAAGAATCCGAATATCTCCAGTTCCACACAATATTTTGACTTGGGACCAAGACTAAAACCTTTCCTGGCCCGAGTAGAGAATCCATGCCAAGTTTCATCCAAATTGATCCAGTAGTTTCTGAATCCATAGCGGTCTTACAAACATACTTTCAATTTTATGTATATAGATTAATTATTTAAAGCAAAACGAGACTCAGTAATGATGATTTGGCAGCCGGTGAACCAGTCGACGAATGAGGCCAATGGAATGGTGATGAGGTGGACCGAACCAATGGATGAGTGTTCAAGATGGATACCACTGATGAGGACAACCAAATTACAAGTTCATCATGTGTCGACAATCAAGACAAACACTTTGATTTGATGAGTTGCCACCAAGTGGACTACCTGAAAATGATTTATTTTTTATTGAAAGTAACTAATTTAAGACATAGTTTACATCATTAATCCACACAACAACAACAAATACAAATAAGTGAGTTACAGAATAAAGATTAAGCAAAACCCAATATAAGCAATTAATGTTTTAAATGGATATGTATTGATGAATGAGTTGACTGACTGAGTTCACAGCTAGGCTAATCATGACAACGGTCATACACTTCAGAGAGATTAGTCGGACGATTCAAAATTAAGTTTGCCAGCACATCAGCACAAAGCATCACCTTCTTCGGCATCTATTATCAAATGTAATCCTCTCCCATCAGTTTCTTTTTTAAAATCTTCAAAAGCAACACCGTGATGGACAGAAATAGCTAAAGAGAATAACATTATTGACGTTTTTGCAAAACAAGTCAAGCCAATGTTACAATTTCAAACATTCGCGAGTCAATGAGACCACCGTTAATGAAGCGAAATCCAGTATGGGTTCCCTTGAAATTCGAGATAATTTTGCTTAGCTAAAAAGTGTACAAATTATTAATTTTAAATAGAAAATTATTATTAGGCTACAAGTGGCCACTTACTCTCAGCAGCTGAGTTTGGTTTGGCTCAAGTGTTCGGGAGAATGTATACGCAAAGCGCAGATTTGCCCGTTAAATGGCAACATTTTGACGGACAATAATCGAGCACTGTCTCGTGATGAGCATGATGACCACAAACAGTTCAATCGAGTAGAATATGTATAGGGACTTTTTGAACAAAGCGTCCACTTGGCCAAACAGCAAAACATAGATCATGCAGCATATCAGTACCACATAGCCAAAAACAAAATCGGTTATAATGAAACTCCAGAAACGATTGTAGATGGCTAGCTCATTGAACAGGGCAAGCACTTTGCGATTGCACACAACAAACTTGTTCCATACAATGGAACTCACTAGTGGCATATTGCGGTGAAGGTGTTTGCTTTTTGCCAGACGGGACACTTGCTCGGCTAGTGAGGCAATCTTCCTTATTTTGTACTCTTGCTTCAATTGAATGTAGTTGGACACCAAATGAAAGTAAAACGGCAAATAAACCAGACCTGAAGAATATTTTTATTAATTATTATGAATTTGTTTTGAAATAAACATTTTTCAGTAGCAAATCCACAACACAAACCAATACAACTTACCACAAGTGTTGTAATAAGCCCAAAATTGATAGAAAAAAGCAGCCACAAATTTCGAAGGGTAAAGAGATTTCCATTGTTGATTGAATTGTACAAATGATAGCCAACATAGAAGCAATACACGAGTACAAACGATTCCACCATTACGACCGTGTAAATTTTCCTTAAATAGGAACGCTTCTTCAAAATTCGGTCTGATTTGTCTTGTTTCCAAACTTGTAATGAAGCAACAAAATTAAAAATATTATTTCGTACAAGTCCCGCAAAACTAACGTTTTGCCATTTGGGAATTGTACGAAACCGCTGGCAGCAAGCTGCCAGCCGCGCCAACACACCGCCTACAACAAAATAAAACTAACTAAAAGACAGAAACATAATCCTTAACCACACCTACCTAACCACCTAACCCCTAAACCGAACTAACTCAAAACCCATCCTAACACGGCACCTAACCTAACCCAAAACCCGTCTCAACACGGCACCTAACCTAACCCAAAACCCGTCCCTAACACGGCACCTAACCTAACCCTAACAACACCAATCACATACAACCCACCACGCCTAAGCCAAAATTGCAACAATACAACCAATACTTTTCGACTTATTCAAGTTTTGCTTAACCCATATAAACCAGCTACTAAAAATAATCAAAAATTTCATTATTTTTTCTTATAAATCGAATATATAGAATATTCTGGAAATTGTCATGTAAATTTCAGGTTGATATCATTAACCGTTCCAGAGATCTGGAACGTCCTATATATGGGATTCAACACTAGTGCGCTAATGCAGTGAAGCACAGCGGAGGCCCAGGCAACACACAGGAGCGAGGGACAAGTGGCGAGTATCGAGTGGTTCCAGTGTGTTCAGGTCTGCAAATGGGTGGAGTGCCTCATCCAACTATGCCCACACCTGTTTCCCAGGTCAAAGGTGAAGCAATATAGCAATAGAAACTGATAATAGCATAAAACTCAACAAAAGTCACATGTTTTGCTGTGGCGGGTTTGAGTTGTCAACACCAACATATACAACGCGTAGCGTCTTCTGTGGACGGACTGGCCCCAACGAGTTATAATACAACCTGCCACTGTACCACCTGGCATCCTATATAAGGGACAAAATACATAACTCGATATTATCAATCTGATATCTCAGAAATCAGTGCCGGCGGGAGGCCAATTTTTCTTGCCTGATGGCAAGGGCGCCAAGGCTCTGGGGGCGCCAAACCGGCGGTAAGTGAGGGCGGCAGCGGTTTGGTTTGTGGCGTCGGTTGGATCTGGGGCGGCAAGTTGTTGGCGCAATGGAGGTGTCAGTTGGACCTGAGGGCGGAATGTGACTTTGTGTTGAGTTTGTGTCGTCGAGATTGTGAAAAAATGGTTTTAGAAGTGGTGGGCGTTTGCGAACTTAATTCATGATAAATAAATTGTAAATATATTAATTGAATCGTTCCTTTGCAACAATAATTTCTAATAAAACTGACCAAAAAACTCCAAACAGTTGCAATCTAGGTTTTTTGCATCGCGTGGATTAATGAAATATACAGACTGTAACCAGTTACTCTGACAACTTGTGAGTGTATTGAATGGCAAGCTAATCATTAAAAATCACATTGATATTTTATCGTTAAATTTACTAAAACACATTTAAACGATGGTATAATGGTTTCAGATCTGATCCAATTCGCAGGCCAAGAAGATTCTCAAATTCCGTTTGTGTGTTTTATCTATTTGGAGGCTTTGACAGTCTAATAGACACTTCATAATTTGGTTAAAGAATTTTATGCTAACTTAAAGAATTCTCAAATTGATTCCCCGAATTAATTTAAAAGTTTACAAGTCAATAGTTAGAATGAGTTTGTTTTTACTATAGAAGAACTTTTTATTGGAATGGCCTTATCCTGGAAGGATTGGAAGGATGCTTTTTAAAAATAATCCAAGTGTGTTTCATAATAGAATAATTCCCGGAATATTATATCAGAACGTTATCGTTTGTACCAGAATAAGTATTACACATTTATAGTTGCTGTTTTGTATATTATTGACTTCAGTGTTTTTCGCTAAACTAAAAATGCATTGCAATTCTAAGAATCCTAATATCATAAATTCCATGTAGTGTTTTGTATCCACGACAAAGCGAGTTATCAAACAAAAAATGAAAGAAAAATTCTTGGGCATTTTAGAATGTTAAAACATTCATTCAAGATTGAAATGTCAAGAAAATTTCAAAATCAATATTGGTTTAAATCCCAACTAAATGTTTGAAGTTATTAATCAACTCAAGATTATTCAAACAATTTTTTATAAACTGTAAATAAATTAAGCTTTCTGTTTGAATTTCGGATCTACAATTGTACCAATTGGTCCATTAGATTTTAAAATAAATGAAACTTTGTAGTCATTTGCATTCGTTTTTGTTAAAATTAAGCTTTGTCGCGGTTTTTGACATATGTTTTTGGGAGATCTTCCATTAGTGAGGTTAGATATTTTATTCATCTTTTTGAAACCAACTATCTTAAGAATAATTTTACTCCAACCATAACTCATATAACATTTTTTGTAGCCTGTTCGCTGACAGTCTAATGATTTCCTGAAATCTATATGTGAGATATAAACTGCCAACTCAATTGATGATTCTTTCCGGCGATCTATTTGTGGGATAAAAACTGTCAACTTATTTGGGGATGCTTTCCGGTAATCTATTTGTGGGATATAAACTGCCAACTCAATTGGGGATACTTTCCAGGGACACCAATTCGCATAGATCTTTTTTGGAAAAATTTGAAAAAAACGTATAAGGGTCCCCCAAGGTAAACTTTTTGGGGGGCGCCAACTCTATTAGGGCAAGGGCGCCACTGACCCCGGCGCCGGCTCTGTCAGAAATTATCCAATGATTTGCTTATATTTCGTTATAAAACCGAAGTATATGTTTCTATAAACAAGCTAATCTCAAAAATTTAAGCTAAAACATATTTTTTGTTGATAAATGTCAGCATTTAAAAGTTCACGTCAAAATGTAAAAAAAATAGTAAAGTTTAGATAAGAATTGATAATAAATGGCGAGATATTTTCATCATCAATCAATCTAAATTAACTACTAACATTGTCAAGTATATTAAAATGAAACCATTTGATTAAATCACTGGTCAGAATTTGAGTTAGGGTTGCATAAAGTGGCCATCCCATAAATGTGACACCAGGTTGATATGGGTTAATTGTTGAGCAATGATTTTTGTTACATGATGACGAACATACATACGCGCCACAATTTTAAGATAAGTAGGATAAGATAGGATAGGATCGGATAGGATAAGATAGGATAGGATTTGCACAAAAAAGACTTACATTTTCCTTTGTAGTAAATAGTTCGTTTCTGAATGGCATCGTTCCACACGGCATACATGATGTACTCGGGCTCAATGTTGGGTCTCAGAGTGAGATAGCCATAAGTGAACAGGCATTGAGTTATTGCAGTCAAAAGTACCAAATCGAAAATGTCCCAGAAATCGTAAGGCGTCATTTGATGGCTCATCAGCTCGGGCATTCCACTCGCATTGTACTGACCTTTGTACAGGATGAAGAGCACATAAACATTGTCGAGGTGAAAGTACAGCATCACCAGTGCAGCTGGCAAAAAGTGTAGATTCACTTTGATCCAGGGAAAAGGTGAAAACCCCTTTAACGGACGAGTCGCCTTCAATGCCTCAATTTCGTCAATTGAATTACAATTCTTGATTGTGTCAAATTCAAAGTAAAATTCTTTCAGATGGACATAGAGCATCTTGCAGTGAATAAATGGCTTTTTCATTAGCCCGAACATGAACAAATAAATTAAAATTAGCATTTGAAACATGTTCAAGGCGTTGGATTCACAGAGTCACAATCGAGTGCCACGAGACAAAGTGAGGAACAAAGCCAAAACACATTCGGCTTTTATACACACTTTTGTCTCTCTTTGTGCGTTCAATTTAAATATCGAACCAAACCAACAAAGTAATAAAAGCCAGTTTTTAATGTGGCATGTGTATGTCATTAACTCGGTGATATTTGTTCTGATCCCACTTGATCCCACTTTCGATCGATTCAATTTAAATTATTAAATTCAACCCTCTTCCAGAACTTAAGAACTTTGTACTTTATGAATATTTTCTCGGTAGCCTAATGACAAGTTCTGCCACATATTTTGCAGTATGTACTATGATATATTTCAACTGGTGAGCCAGGCCTTGTGACTTGCATTGTCATTATGAATGGAAAGTTTTAGTTTCAATTTGCCAGTGAATAATTGAAAAAGTAAGTTGGCCAACAATTGGGTTTCATTTGTTGCGGCAATACTCGAACCCCTTTTGATCGAACAAAAATCGATTTTTAATTTGAAACACAACTAATGTTTATTGTCTGTACAAAGGTTACTTTCTTTGCTAAAACCAAAACAAAAATTACCTTGACAACAGATACAGGAGCAATTGAATACTTTAGAGCAAATACATTTTGAATTTCAAACAGGCAAAAACAAAATCATGTATTGCCGCTTGTTGTCGGAGTGGAAATGCAGACTGTCTCTTTAACCGCGATAATATTTGATAAAAATAAAGAATAAATTCAAAGTAAAACAGCCATAACTGAGGGGACAATCGTTTATAAATACAAAAAGTCTGGTTGAATGCCGTTTTGAATAGCCAATTAAACTATTATGAACCAAATTGGGTCCCATGGGAGCCCTAGACCCTTGCTGGTACACATATGACTTGACTTAATCGATAATCTTCTTTTGCATCAACTTGTAAGTAATCAAGCAAAATTTTCCATACAACAAAAGAAACTATATACAACAAAATAAAACAATTCTCAATATACATTATTACATTCAAATAACAATTCATTTGTACCTTTGTGAAGGTGTTGAGCGAAACCAAGCCAAAGACTCCGTAGGTAAAGCCATAACGATTATTACTGTGCAGTGCAGCTAGAGAATGATCAACGCGCAGCCGGGTTCGTATAGCCATCAATCTACGTGAACAACTGTTCACAATCATACGAAAGTACAGTTTACATGGGGCATGAATGAATTTGGAGCACTGCGCAAAGATGCAATGAAACACCAACAGTAGATTGTAAAAGTAGACGATCCAAAAGGAGACAAACAACTTTGCAGTCAAATGCAGCTTTCCTTGTATGATCCACATGGTGAGTACAATGTTTATGGGAACATCGGCTACAAGAGTCACACAAAATAGCTTTCCGTGATATCGATTTACAGATAAGAAAAAGAGTAGACTCTGAACGAACGCCTTTCGGTAGTGGATAAATCGCCAATATGGGAATGCTTTTGTGGGCTTTGAGACAATTGCCAACAAAAGTGCATAGACTTGTTGCATTTTGAGATGGAACATCATCAAGTGGGAAATTGTCAGAGCAAAATTGATTGCAACGCAGTGATTAAGATTGAGCAAAAAAAGACTAAAAATTATTCCATTCAGATGGCTCAATGTGATCCACAATAGCAAAGTCGTGCTCTCCAATAGCTTTCCATGCTGAATAAACGTCCAAATAAAATAAATGTACGAAAAACAGCAAATAATTTCTAGAATTTTTTATAAATAATGTTTAAAAATTTTAAATTATAAAATTGCCTACCAAATGTAACGATGATACTGTTGAAAATGTTGAAAGCAATCAAATAGCATTTTCTGGTACGTTCACAAACATTGTGGCTTTTAAATTTTGATTTTATAAAGAACAAGCGCCAATCTTTGTGGACAATCACAGAATTGAGTGCGCACAAAAGTGGATAATTGGGTTTGATGTAAAGTTGACGATTGAAATAAACAACCAAACTAGCAGCAGCGAATGCCATCAAATTGATCTGTGACTTGCCCAACAGTAGGTATAAGGCATCAAAGTGGAGTGCCCACTCAAGTGGACCACTACTGTGAGACCAAAATGCCAGATAGAAAAAATGCATAGCTTTGAATGACATTAGAATGTTCAACACTTTGAACAATGTGACAAGTTGGCCATTTTTGAAAACACTCACTTGCTTGACCAGATGGAAATAGTGAGCAAAGTAGATGATGCCTTGAGTAGGCTTTAACAGAAGCGAGAAGAACTGTTTAAAATGCATTTTCTTTGTTGCTTAAGTTTTAACTCAAACTCAAACACTCACTACACAAGACACCCCATTCGAAGCTCTACCATTGAGTAGGTATAATATTTTAATTATTCAAAGATGATCATTAAATAAACTTTTTCCAAAATTTTCCTTTTGAATTAATAAAGTATTCCATGATGAACTTTTTCATATTTTTAAAAATTAATTAAAAACTGAAACAATACTGTCACTAGAAACTGCATTGGCCTGAAAGGGAAATTGATTTTGAATTAATTGAGGTAGAGGTAGGTTAACAAATTGACCGTGTCAGTTTGAAAGAATTTCAAAGGAAGATAAATTTGGCAAATAATTATTAAAACTAAAATTATAATTATTTTAAACTTTAAAATTCCACCAAACTGGGGAATAAGATAACTAAACCAATTTGGAAATTTTGCTGATGTCCAAATTGATGGATAAAATATGATCAATTTGACTGGTAATATTGAAAACCTAATTTGGAAATATTATATATTCCTGTTATTTCAGTTATATGGTAAGATTAAAATTTTATGGTAAAATAAATCATAATAATAGACGCGTTAATTATGGCACAAACTATTTAATTTTTTATGACTAATTTCAAATGTTTTAATAGCTAAAATTCAACTTTGTTTTCTTGCCAGATAGCTTTGAAATAATGAGCTAAACAATCGAAAACCAATTTTGCCAATCAATAAAGCAATAATTAAAGTTTCAAATTTGAATCGAATAATACAAAGTGTAATAATTCAATAATTTAAATATTTGGTTTGTAGAAAATAATTATTTGAAAATTTCAAACTGCAACTCGTAAATATTTAATTATTGTATTTTCTGATTTTTGATTTTACTAATTCAAAATCAATTTTATTACAAATTGTATTTCAAAAATTGAATAAAACTTTTTTAATTATTTCCTAAATCATTAAGCTTTGGCCTTTACAACGTCTTCATTTGCTGGAAACCCATTTATTCAGTTATTTTATTCTCTCAACTACTCCCAACTCGATTTTGTTTCACTAGCAAAAAAATATCTTTAAACTATGGCAAAAGTGTTTGAAAAAATTGTGAATCTCTTCAATAGTTACATTTGTTTGCCAATCAAAACCCATTTTCGTGTGCTCTACTAATACTCTGATCCAATAAATCATCATCTACTCACGGGTTTTGTCCCGAAAAAACATTTTTGCATTGCAATTTTGATGCTAACACTCAGCGTACTGTACGGCACCTTTGGCTTGCCCTACGCATATGGCCAATCGTTGGTTAGTTTGGTCAACATTTCTACCAATCCGTACATATTCACACATCAAATTTCGCCTCGTTTGATTTGGTCTCCAATTGACATTTGCCTCACTCTCGACACTGTTGGCTCGTTTGGTGTATTTTGTGCTCTGATTTTTACTACGGTTATACAGGATAAATACCGAATTCACTGGAAAAGTAATTATTACTGAATTAATTTTGTGAATCAATTTTATTTATATTTTTTTTAATTATTTATATGAGAACAGTATTCACGGCTGAAGAGCGCTTAAAAATTGGTCGAATTCGTTCAAGGTAAATTTTCTGGATTCGTCTGTATATTTTTGGTTATTTCTTTTTCATTTTGGCCTGGTTTATGGTGAATGCATGGCAAAATGGCGTCACAATTGTGCCATTGACGGTTGTTTATTGGATTCTTATGCTACCATTGTTTGCATTCTATGTTCTTTACGGTAAGGGAATCTATGCTTTACAAAAAGTCTCTCATGATTGATTGGCCTGTTTGGTTGACCTTCACATTTAGCATTGCTTGACTCGAATCTGTTCATCGTACTATCAAGCAGATATATTGCCTTGAAGCAGCAATCTCTATTGCAGAAATTCAATTTGTTGAATCAAAAGATTGCAATACAGCCTCGACTATTTCACATTCACTGGCGGCAATACATTCAACTACACAGCGAACACATCCACATATGTCGTATCATTAGGGAGCATGTCCACAATTGCAGCCCCAAACTGTCGGTAATATTTCCATTTTACATTACCTTTCAGTGCTATCTGGACTATATCATACTGTTGAGTGATTTGCCCACCTCCAAGAAGCACATCTTGACACTGTCTGTCATACTGACAAATGTGTTACTGTTTACACTGACCCGAGAGTGTGCCTGCATTGTGTCGTTTAACAACAAAATTCACGCCCAATGTACGGTGTTTTATTTCAATTTGGTTCGAGCAAATAGAGTTGAAAAGAATGAGCGGTGGTCGGTAATAATGATGAAAGCTAGTGCTTTCCAAGAAAGTCGTCGACTCCATCTTTATGCATTTCGACTGTTTGGCCATTATCGAATTACTAGCAAAACATTCTATGTGGTAAAATATAAATTTGTCTATTTTGCTAAATGTTGTAATTATTAATACTTTACAGATTATCACATATATTATCACATTCTTCATGCACATTTGTTCAAATCAGTAAAACAACTGAAAATGTTCTAATTTATTCCGTAAATATTATTTTGAATTTAGAATGAAACTTTTATTGATAGTGCTGCAGCGAGCTCAATTAATTTGACATTGAATAATCTAACTAATAAATTTGAAATTATTTCCCCTTTGATTATACAAAAGTAGAAACTAAAACCTTGGCAAATATAAATTAATTGTTAATCAATATAATCGTATAAAAAGATTCTGTATTTTATTACAATAAAGTAATTAAATTAATTATGTGCAATTAAAGCAGAATATTCTACAAATGTAATATAGCTTTAATATATATTTTAAAAATGTTCGATAGTTGCCCTATTGTAAGAACAGCGAATAGTAATGACATTCGGACAAAACACAATCCACTGAAAGGAACGAGTTTGGCGCCCAAACTCTCGTCAACACGTCTGCAAATGAACCAGCCGGGAAATCCGGATCGCCCTTAGTTGCCAGTGAACTGATGTTAGACCGTTCACTCAGGGAAGACGTCTTGGGTCCTGGGTGACTTGCCTCGACAAGTGACCAGTCTCGCTTGCTTCTTGAGGAGATCGTTTCAAATGATGCTCCTGATCGAGTCCCAAGTGATCGATCTTGAATTGATAATTGCTTATTGCTTATATTCACTTGCTCGGCGTTCACCCAAATAATCAGCTCCACGAGAAACGTCAATGGAGATTTTCCGGTCATCTGGCTGTTTGTTCTGGTCTCATGATGTTGACGAACTTTGCCAAAAAACGCACATTTCGACTGTTGTCCATTGTATAACTTACAAAAAGTATTATACGCCGAACACGATCAGTGTTTCACTTTTAGGTCAAACATATCGCTAAATTTAAACCTTCAAGTCACATTTAATTTATGAATTAAATCAATTTTTGAACAATCCAATATTTTACCATTGCTACTCAATCTTCACTAAACAAAATCGTAAAGCGAAAGCCCACGTCCATCAGTTTTTCAGTTGGATTCTTTAAAGAATTGAGCGAAAAATTTGCAACAAAATTTTCTTTTTGTCCAAACGGTAATTGATGGTTTCGGTAGAAATGGGCGAATAAAGCATAAAGATTTTCATGATATTGTGACAAATGCCCACGGTTATACAAATCAATCGACATTAAACTGGTTCGGGTGAGTCCACTTGGCACATCATTTATAGTTTGAATATGATAAATATTTTTCATTGTTTTACTGCCATATGTCTCGCATAATCTTTGCCAACTGCTCTAAAAATTGGAATTACCATTATTGGTATAATGTGAAAATTAAGTTTGAATAAAACTCACAGGATTTGGGTGATCAGCATAAAACATAGCAATCGCATGATCTATACCAAGAGATGGATTAGTGAACTCAAGTGAAATGTTGAAAAGTTTCATCTTCAATGGAGAAAATGTTTCAATCGATGGCTTGGAGACAGTCGTGGGTTGAGTTGGGATTTTGTTAGGTGGTGGAGTAGCGGTTGTTGGTAGCTTTTGAGTGACTGTTGTTCCTGGATTGGTAGATTGTGCCACACAAACTCCAGCATGACAAATTCCATTGGGATTAGCAGGACAGGGCGAACCATCGTGTAGATTTGTGGCAGATATGTGATCGCCTCCCACCACACACCTGAGCACGCACTGGTCATTGGTGAAAGCTGTGCCTTGATGATTGTCGACTTGATGAAAATCCACACCATGCTTCAGTCCACATTCGCGCAGTGCATCTTCCTGCCCACCGACACATTTGCCGGCACGACAAATCTACAAATTTAAATTTTTAAGTACGTACAAAAAATACACAATTTTATGCAATACTTACCCCATTGTTATCATCCGGACAAAATCTTCCTTCATGAATTGAATCCACAGGCAGAATTGTATTTCCAAAGCCACAAAGGAGCATACATCGACTGTTGCTGTAGGATGCAGTGGCAGTGGAGTGATTCTGAATATTGTCAATGTGGTGCACTCGACAACACTCGATCAGGGCTTCAGTAGATGCGGCGACATGTTTTCTCAAGCATAGAATTGCTCCAAAAAAGAGAAACAATTTGAATTTCATTTTAAAAATTTCAAATGTATTGTACAATTCAATTTGTGATATGCAAAGACCAACACTAATTGTGCCAGTATTTATATGATTATTATCTATCTGTTGTCAGCAAAGACTCCTGCAAAGCACTCGAGAATGTCTACTATTATTGCACAAGCAAAACTTACCAAAAGTATTGAACGCCACGCGCTATCAGTTTGTCACTTTTAGGTCAGACATATTGTAGTGTCCCATTGTCTCCTCAGATGTCACTAGGCCTAAACGCCCTCACACTATTTGTCCTTTGTCTCTGTATCTTGTCAAACCACTTCGGATGGTCCTACTCACGTAGACCTCCGCCCTCTGTCACTTGTACTCTCTTGCTCTCACTCGGTCCTCTCGACCTTCACTCGTTATTCAGACTTACTCACGATCAGTCATAACTTTATGTCTCTGTGTACTATTCCAATTGCTGCCATCTTGGCCGATAATACTCGTGCCCTATCTCGCTGCTTCGTTGCCCAAATAAATGATTTGATCTTATCCGAGCCTCGCTATTTACAGCACTACAACTGGTGACCCGGCAACTTGATCAAGCCAGAACGATTTATAAGTATTAATCTTTGAAAACAAATCGTAATACGTCCTGTCCAGAAGAATATTCTTCATTCAAACGCACCACTTTGCAAACCAAAGTATGGAAATGCCAACTCAAGTACAGTGCCATGCCAAATTCAATGCCTTTGCCACATCAAAACATCAACACGCGAATCAAACCAATTGCAACATTCAATCAATGTGCAAGTATCTCATGATGTTTTTAATGTTCTCAATGCCTCCACCAACCTAACCAAACCTTGCTTGTCTGTGTTCTCCATTCGAGAACTCACTAGCACTGTCATGTCATGATCATGCATTCATTTGCACATTTGATCATTCCAAATGCACTCATTTTGCCAATTCAGATCATTCACTCTTGTCCTAACACTGGCCAATCGATCGATCTACATTGCAATGAGTTTACTGACAGTAGTAAAGTTGCTTGTCAATCGACCCTCATGTCCATCAGTACATTACTGGAAAGTGGAATTATCTGGTTGATCAAACATCACCAGATCTTAAGGTCTTACTGACACCGAGGTACACTCTACCGAGGATGTGTCTTGACGTAAAATTCTTGTTTTTACAAGAAATTCGCAACTTATTGACTTTGTGAAAGTATGCGACCGTTCCACAAGTATCCAATCAATACTTGGAACCGATGAGTAACACACTCTGTTCGCTATCACAATCTCATTTTGGTGAATCGTGTACATACACGATAGGCGCGCATTCCTCTCCGAGAACAAAGAAGCCTCCATTTTGTGCTCATTCTGTCCCCTCTTTCTTCCCCTTTGGCGAAAGTGGACATTCTTCGGCACCGCTACTCCCTCCTCTCTCTCTTCTCTCCAGTACATGCACGCAAGTCCAATCAACTCACACAACCACTTGCAAGAATGTGTTTGTCACTGCGCTCTGTTGTCAATCACACAGAGCTACCCTTCACTCAATTCAGTGAACACTCAACTCACTCAAGCAACAGGCAAACAAGGCCCATCACTCACATTCTCTCCGACCCTATGGTCCGAGGCATCATTGGCACATTCCACCGCGCACTGGGCTGGACTGGCCTAGCCTTAAGCGCACGCTTGGACAGAGGCGGCACCTTCTCTTTTATGATCACTTCAATGCAACTGAACCGCAGCGCAGCAATCCACAGACCACGGCAACAACTCAAAACAAATGCAGCAGCAGCAACAACAACAACCAATCAAAAGAGCAATCATACTGAATTTACCGGATTTACCCGAACTCTCACTGCAAGAAGCAACAGCGGAACTTCACTATTGGATCCATCTATATGCACATTCACTCGTGTACACTCGCATACATCCGCTTGTTGGTGACCCATTTCACTCATTGCGCAAATCATATCGACCCAAGGATTTCTCTCGCATGCATGCCATCCCACGAAATCAAAGCTTTGAACATCATCATCATCATGATTCCTTGTCGATTCTCTCAATTTGCGAATTCGCAAACACTCATGGTCACACATGCAACTCGAACTCTCATTGCACAGCAGCCACTTGACTTATGTACGATGATCCACATGCACTTTATTTTCTCGATTCGACTCACTGAATCTTCATCTTCATCAATCTCATTCCGTACATCTCCACAAGTCAACCTAGTCAATCCAATCAACCTGACTACACCTATGGTTATCGAGTGCGATGCAACCAGCACTCCATCGCAATGGATCAGCACAACCTGACCGGTCTGTCAATCACACATTCTGCTGACGATAAATCCTGCGCGACTAAACCAATCAAGAAGATCAACCGAACCAGATTGATCCAATTTGTCAATTCAATCAATCTTTTCCTGGTTCTTCAGCTTCAGCTTCAACTCACAAGCTGATTGTGGCTATGCTAATCACGCTCATGCAACTAATCGAGTTTGCCGCGGCAGTAATTCAAGTCAGTCAATTCCTCAGGAGATGCGTCTGATTGGTGATACTCATTTCATTCACTTTCAATGAACCACCCAATCGATCTTACCGATCTCTCCACAACTGCACTGCCCGCTTGCATGGTTGCACGGTACATTCTCAGTATCAATGATACTTTTCAGTATTCACTATCAACGGTATACTCTTCAGTATATTCAACATTGAACAATCCCAACTGAACCAGTCAGTGCTCAACACTGTCTCAACATTCAGTTTCGATCCATCGACACTTTCGATACGAACTTCTACAATCTAGAATCGTACTCTCAATCTCAATTGTCGATCAAACTGCTACCTCGACTCATCTCGGGTTATCTGAGTCCACTCAAACAATCTTCGAGCTCCACTCAATGCGTTCCAGTCGTTCCGGATTTCATTCAAATCCAAACTTCGATCTTACTCTGTCTCTCGATGACAATCTCATCGCACAGTAGTCTATTCGACTTACTACATCGTAGATCGTCCTCACAAACCGCAACTACTTGGACAACTCACCGTTCCAAAGTTCCAGTCTTGTGATTCTCACGCATCGAATGTCGCTACTCAATCATTTGTGTGCATTCTCGCTTCTAAATCAATGGAACACTGAAACTATTACTGGCTCGCTTTGCGACGATAAAGCCAGGCATTCGCAGGACCGAAGAATCAAACACTCACTTGACGCTCATTGCAGTTTTCCGTTCAATCACTCAATTCTCACTCAAGTGACAATTCAATTCTGGTCGAAGCCCACTCATATCGCAGTCAATGCTCATTCAGCTACGACTCAATGTAGACATCTGGCATTCTCCATTTTCATCTTCAGGAATCCTGTCCCACTGACATTTCATGATTCTGTCCATTCTCAAGTCGATCGCGAGCTACTTGCTACAAACTAGCACACAAGCGACTCACTGCTTGCCAACCATACATTCACTTGAATTCATTGTTTGTTCCATCACGAACTTTAACTAACGCGATAACTCCAATTTCAATTGGACATTCAATGGACAATGTCCATTGGACATCTCCCCAATCAACTCATGCCAGTGAGCCAATCCACCGTGATCAATCTACCGATATGTGGCCAATCACGGACAACCTCACGGATGCTCATTCTCAATTCACCGAGAACCTGACACTTCCTCGCAAACCGAGTTCAGTGCCATTAGCTCCATTTCTTCCGATATCAAACAGTCTAAGCAAGGAAGGAATTTTTTCGAACTAATCCGATTCACTGGATATACTTCGATTCTAAGCAAGGAAGGAGGAGTCGAACTCGACTCATCATTCTGAGTTATCCTTCGAATCCAGTCTTTGAGAAAATGTCTCATTGTGAGATTTCATTCTCCAATCGACAGGTCCCGTTGCACACCAATGGTTGATCAATCTCAATTCGACTCTGCTTTTCGCAAACTCTTCCAGTTACAAACTAACTGCTTGCTCGATTCATTCCATTCCATCTGCTGGCGACTCACTGCCACACTTGCCGACTGATATCGCCTCAATGTCCTCATCAAACCGACCAATTTGACAAGACATTCCAATGGCTCGGGACTCACTCCGATTGCCAAGCGATTCTCATTTCTCGCTGTGAAACCACAACTTTCTTCGATCGGTATCATTACAATCTAACGAGGATGACTAACTCACTTGTCACAAATCCGATTCGAATCTAAGTTGGTTTCCAATCAGATCTCACGGTTTGACTCACGATCACAAAATGATCGGAATTATCATTAGCATTACATTGCTTTCTAAGCCTATTTGCATTTCAGACTCAAACCTATCTCTCTAGTTCGTCGATGACAATTTGTCATACTCACTACGCTAACAATCGAGCAATTCTATCTTGTTGATCATCCTCAACGTGATACACCTGCATCCAACCCAACGATGATGCATGGCTCCTCGATTCCTCAAGCGGATTTCGTGAACTGAACCTCGAGAAAATTTCCAATCTCTCGATCGCTGAACAATGAAATCACACTCATTCCAATTGAGTAATCCAAGATGCCTAAACCATCTCGCACTGATTTCAAGTCATTCAAGTTTCACTCAAGTCTCCATTGACCAAACACTGGTCTGGAAGAGGTTTCACGATGGCGTACCACACCAATCCTGTCCTGACGAACATTTCCTGAGATCCTGAGAACATCGCGGTTTCCTGACATCCTGCAGTAGCACCGGCGGACATCCAATTTGGACCATCTTCTAGTCCTGGACATCTTCCGAGTTTTCGTCGATCAAGATGAACTTTCCGTCTGGTGGGAGAAACATGTAGTGTCCCATTGTCTCCTCAGATGTCACTAGGCCTAAACGCCCTCACACTATTTGTCCTTTGTCTCTGTATCTTGTCAAACCACTTCGGATGGTCCTACTCACGTAGACCTCCGCCCTCTGTCACTTGTACCCTCTTGCTCTCACTCGGTCCTCTCGACCTTCACTCGTTATTCAGACTTACTCACGATCAGTCATAACTTTATGTCTCTGTGTACTATTCCAATTGCTGCCATCTTGGCCGATAATACTCGTGCCCTATCTCGCTGCTTCGTTGCCCAAATAAATGATTTGATCTTATCCGAGCCTCGCTATTAACAGCACTACAATATCACCAAATTGGATCCTTCAAGTCACATTTACTTTATTCAAAATAATATAAAAATATTTGGGTTCAAAGCTGACCGATAAGAAAAAAAACATGTGTCGTTTTTAGACTCAATAATCGAATAATGACTTCCGGGTGTGACTTACACCTGTGGGTGCCGGGGGCTGCCATATCCGTGAAGATTTGATTGAGAAATAGAGGTGAGGGAGTTGGCAAAACCTCCGACCCTCACCCTACCCTTACCCTTAGGGTAGGGTCGGGGTAGGGTCAGTAGGGTAGGGTGAGGGTAGGGTCAAGTAGGGTCATAGTAGGGTAGGGTCAAAGTAGAATAAATTTTATAAACCAAAATAAGTATTCCAATTGTCCCCGAACTTAAAATTGCATTTCCAAATCTTCCCAAACCCACAATTGTTTTTCTCAATATCCCCAAGCCCAAAATTGCCTTCCCCAATTGTCTCAAAACCCCAAATTGTCATTCCTGATTGTCCCATAACCGAAACTCGGGTAGGGTAGGGTCAGGGTAGGGTAGGATCATAGTAGGGTTAGTAGGGTCAGGAGGGTCGAGGAAAATAATGCTGACCCTATCCTACCCTTACCCTAGGGTGGGGTAGGGTAGGGTAGGGTCGGAGGGTCAGTAGGGTCGGCAAAACTCACCTCTATTGAGAAAGTTCCATATTTGTATATCAACCCATGAATTGCCATCAAAATAACTCAAAATGTCACTTTTCACCTATTTGCACATCGTTCCGCCAGTAACTGGCTTGAAATTATTGATTCCTTGGTTCACCAGGTCCTTTCCTCACCATGAAAAGGATTCTGAGTTTGAAACAACGAATTTATCATGATTTGTCGTACTATAATAATGTACGTTGGTTGAGCACTGCCCATTGGGCATTGTAGTAAAAAGCAATTTCTAATCTGACTTATCTCTGGCAGAAAGCACTTGAGCGCAATCACTTGTTTGTCTTTGCTCAGCCAATTGTGAATTCATTCAAATTCTTACAGAACTGTATTTCATGTTTTATGTTAACGGCTGAAATATTGGCCAATTGAGACACATGATCCAACTGAATAATAATTTGCATTTTAATGTGTCATTGATTATGCGTGATAGTTCGGTGCAATTGTTTCTATCAAGATTTAGCTTTATTAGTATTTTTCGTACAAAATGGCGATTGATATGAACTTTTTGTGCTTTTAGATAAGGACAACAAAAAAGGAGAACAAATCATATACAGTACACACACCGTACAATGATAACATTGTTTTTGCTAAGGCACATTATTTTATTACGCCTAATACTATCGATAAAGTGCAATCAATTGAGAGCGGGGATTGAGTGAGATTGATTTATTGAGTTAATACTCGATATATCACCTGTTTCATTGCAAAGCTGTAATGCATTGAAATATCGGTGAATGTGAATGAATCGGTCGTAATATAATCGAGGATATATGTTGTGAGTTTTGAAGACAGTTTTGTATAGTTGTTGTTTGACTTCTCAACAAACAAACAAACAAACAAATCTCAGCAAAATGAACCACAAATATCAAGACCAAGAAGCTCAATCAGCAAACCAACCAGGAACAAGTCCATGGCTGGAACACTGGCCAAGTAAATTGGCATGTATTTTGGCATCGATTTCGACTGCTGCTGGAATTTTTACTGTGTTGGGCCATGACACCTGCTTTCGATTGGGCGGTTTCTTGCTTATGTAAGTTGAGTTTGGCATTTTTTTGTAATGCTTTTGGCGTTTTTTGGCGTTTTTTACTTATTTTGATGTATTTTTCAGTCTTTTCAGCCTCTACATTTTATGTGTCGAGATTACCCTGTTTGTGCCATTCTGTACTTCCATACAGTCCTTATTGGTTGGCCTGCTAGGAAGATGTATGGCCCGACAAGCGTTCTGGGCTCGGGCGCTTTTCTATTTATTGTAAGTTTTATTGTAAATTTCATTGTAAATTTTTATATTTACAAATATTTATTGTCCAATCAACAGATTAACCGTCCTTCCGTATCCAATTTGTGCGTCCATTTCTGGGATAATTCTCGATCCACCGTACGGCATTACCCTCATTCTGGGCGGGGTTGTCAATTTGGCTATTTGTCTTGGCCTGCTTGCTGCACAACTTTTGAATGTTCCGTAAGTGTTTGGAATTGAATGTTTTAGTTTAATTTATTTTTTTAAATAATTTCATTTCATTTATTTTTTCTCAGTTTAAACAATGAACAAATGCTATCTAACAGGGAATCATCATCTTGCTAATCTTCTTCAATCTTGAAATAATTTTGTAAAATTACAAAATTAACACTGTAGTTGGTTATTTAATTTGTTTATGTATTATTAATTAAAAACTCATAATAAAATATTATTTGTAATATAATTGTAATATCCAAGATTAAAATGATAGATTTTTATTTGCGCTTGAGAATGCTGAAAACAAGAAAATTACCACTTATTTTATTATGAGTTTTTAATGAGAACTGCTGTGATCAGACCTTTTTCTTTGCCTTCCACAGTGAAGTGTCCCTTTTGGGTCGTAGCGCCCATAGCAAAAATCGATTTCGTATGGCAAACAATAGGCAAAATCGAAAGCACAGTAGAAGTTGCAAAGGGCTGATCTGCCTACATATGCTCTATTCACAAAAGTTATTACCTATTCTGAATACTTTAGTGACAAATCTCCGCTGGACTGCGCCAAAAAGCGTCACTGCAACAACTTACACTGTATGAACTATTTGTTGTTCATGCAATTTCATCACTCACAAAAACCTAGTTCATACAGTGCTTTTGTTTACAATTGGGTGGACGTTTGCAAATGTGTACCGAATTGCTTTGGTCCACGAAAACCACCAGAATTGGGTCCGAGTTGGGTTCTCTCGCGATTACAATCTCCACGACTATTTCTATTGTGTTGTGGGTGTGTGAGTGCTTTGTTGTGATCAAGTTGGCTCACAGCTGACAACGATAAGGTAACGTGTTTTGGTGTGATTTCTCGTGTTTGTTATATGAGTTTTTTTTATTCCCTAGCATTGAATATTAAACTCTGTTGGCCTCGAACTTTACTACATGCTTCACCGAAAACAAACCAAAAGACAGCAGCAGAATGTGCTCAAGTCTAGTCAAAATATAAATGTGGTTCGTGCTGTGATGATGATTAAGTTTTATTTTGATTTGTTCACTTTCGTGTGATTTCATCTCAACATTATGGTCTCGTATCGACAGTAATGCTCATTGTGGTATGCAAGGTGATTATAAGAAAATGTTTAAGAATTTTAATCGTGATGTGAATGTAGTTTCTAGATTCACTTTATGCTGTACTCGATACTCAAGGTGTGCCGTGTATTTGGGTTTGGAAATTTCTCAATGAATTACATTCTTGTTGTCATTGTATTCTGTAGACAAACGATCTGTGCAAACGTCATAAGTCGTGTAATGTGCTCTACCGCCAATATAATATGCTAAATGTACTCTATATATTTGGCTGTGAAATCAGATTTGTTTATCAGAATGTATGTTTCTCGACAAAAATAAGGAAAAGGAAGAGAGAAATGCAATTAATAGAAGAGAAATAGGTATTGTATCCCAACGGGTGCAGAAGGATGCGCAGAAAATTTTAAATTTGAGATGGGAGAGTAAAGAATATAAAAAAATAGGGACCAGTGAAGTAATTCGTTATTTGAATATCTTGTGATTTCACATATTAAACAGTCATATTGACGCACGAAAAAGTGATTCATTTGAGCGACAACAGAATCGACCGAACCAACTAACGTAACAATGAGCTAAATAGGAAACAAATCATTATAATTGTAACATTAAAAGGAGAAAACGCTCTTGGTACCTAAATTTGGTATTGGCGTTAATAGTTACAAACAAAACATATTGTTTTCGTTTTTAACTTTCTGTGCAATTCTCATTGAATAATGTATCTGCTCTACCCAACACTCAACGAGTCATTAGGAAAGGAACCAGACTTTATTCGGAGATTTGTGCATTCGAAAGGGGCAACATTATAATAATGGTAAGTGTAATTGAAAGTCGTAATTGCACGGTAATTGTCATTATGTTCCCTAGCTTACATTTGGAATTAATTTTGCCTAAGAGGTCAATAAAATACCATTCCAAGAAGGGTTGACATTGAAAGCAGCGAGGCATTGGGAATGGGTTCAGACTTGTTTTTTATTAGTGAGTCCAAACAATTGGGTTTTGATCAAATGTTCACTTTAGTTATCACAACTCTTATAGCAAAAATAATGAAAACTTGTATGGTAAAATCATAGATTTTACAAAAAATAGAGTTTTTAATTAGCGCTCTAAAATGATATAAACTTGAAATCGCTCTAAAATGATGTAAACTTGAATGCGCTCCGAAAGGAATAAAACTTGAATTAAATCCTTGTTTTGTTGCTATAATTAAAAACTCAGAGAGCCAGCAATTCGATTGAGTAAGTGGAACTTAATGAATGTTGTTTTGATTTCATCACCTGAAATGACTAAACATAGCAAAAAATACCTTGAATCAGTTAAACATTTGCAAATTTCCGTCCTTGGCAAGCAAAGAAAATTATTTCATCGAAGAGTTAAATTATCAATGCACAGATGGAATGTTACGTTTTGATATCTTGATTTGAAAAACAAAAGTGTGATATACTTTATTGGTAGTGATACAAAAGTTATCGTGGTCGTTACTGAATTTGATTCAGATATTCAATATTATATAAAAACATCTTGTATATAGTGACTGGGGTGGTCATGTTGAGATTTAAGTAATTCTCGTTATTAATATTTTATCCAGGTTTCATTTTTCAACCATGTAACAACCATCACTAAATGCCAAGAATGCCGTCACCAAAACCAAGAACACCATCACCAAAAACCAAGAATGCCGTCACCAAAATAACCACCGCATTGAAACTGATTAACGTCTAATCAAAAGAAAACAAACATACTGTGGTCGAATTGTGGCTCTCTGAGTTTTTAATTATAGCAACAAAACAAGGATTTAATTCAAGTTTTATTCCTTTCGGAGCGCATTCAAGTTTACATCATTTTGGAGCGATTTCAAGTTTATATCATTTTAGAGCGCTAATTAAAAACTCTATTTTTTGTAAAATCTATGATTTTACCATACAAGTTGTTTGAGATCGTTTTTAAATAAAAATCAGGCGGCAGGGGAATACATGAAATCTAGACTCTGTGGCTTGATATGAAAGCGATTGTTTAATGGAAATTGCTGCAAAACACAAATGATTTGTTTACTTTTTTGCTTGAAAATAATTTCATGGAAGAACACACCTTGCATGTAATAAGATTGACAAGATTGTCGAGTCTAAATAGAATTCCATTTTTCAATTGCAATCATACAAAACTAATGAGACTTTAAAGCGCCCAAAGGTTGTACGTGCATTGCACACTCATTCAGATCATTCAGTTATATTCAGAAATATTAGCAAATGCACTTTGAAGTTCTCAACAACCGTTGGCTGTCGACATTTACTGTAAATTTATTGTAAAGAAGATCGAAGATACTGGCGTTCAAGATGATGCATTGGGAATGATATTTTTATTGACCTCTTAAGCAAATTAATGCTAAATGTAAGCTAGAAAATGCACATACATATCGTAAAGGTATAGCTCGATACATTAAAAACATTTTTGACAAATTAACAATATTCTATCATTAGATTAGGGTACCAAAAGATGCTAATTGATTAAGTGTAATTTTTATAAACTAAAATACGAGCGATAAAATATAAGCACAATTTGCATTTATCATCATTATATATTTAATCAAGCACAATTAATTTAAAATTATCCCCGATTTTCTAATCTCTTAAACAAATAGGAATAATACAAAGGCACAATTGTGACACGATTAGATAAATGTGGTGCAATAATCTCAGATCTTTATTAGATATGATTATGGTACAAAATGGTGAATTGTGCTTTAAAGTAGGTAATAGAAAATCTATTACACTCTTAAATATCAACAATTCAAAGTTCAAATGCAATTCAAATTAAACATTGATTGCATCCTAAAAACATATATATACATATATATATGTGTGTGTATCCAAAAGTCAATCTAATTTACCTGACGATTAAAAAAAATTCTTTTAAAAATGAAAATCTCTGCCACACTTTTGGTTGCCAGCTTTGGTAAGTTAATTTGTGTTTGAATTTTCAACATACATAATTAACCGACCAATTTGTAGGCATTTTGGTCACTCTGTTTGTCATCTCTGCTTCTAAAGTCCTACCCAACCGTATCTCAGTGGAGCACTTGCAGGTGGAAGGCTTTCTTGCTGTGAATGGACAGTTTGAGTCTGCAAAATTGGCCAAAAATGAAAGCCAATTTGCCCAAGTTATTGTGCGAATCAAAGAAATTAAAGCCGAGTTGAACTTGTTCCAAGAGCAAACTCAACAGAAAATTTCCTCGCTACAGCCCCACAACTATTTGGATCAAGTCAGTCTGGAGATTGAACTAATTGCTGCACTCAAAGTTGATCAAGCGTCGAATTGGATTGCATATGAAATCTTGGCCTATCAGGCGGGTATTGCCCCACTTGTGTACCGGCAGTATGCTGTGGAACTCGATGCGGTGATTAAGTCGGAGCAATTGAGGCTGGCCAACCTTAGCATTCTCGGTAAAGAAGCTCAGAAACTGGTGGACGAAGGACTCAAACAGCGCGGAGCTGCGCGACAGCAAACAAACGAGCTGATTCAACACAAGCTGGATCAAATCATCACGGATGCTGAGAGAATCAACGACAAACTTGCCCACCAGTACGAGGTGGAGATGTTGAAATTTAATTTACTATCAAACCAGGACCTAAATTTGATTCAAAAGTTTTACGTAGCTCGAGTCACTAGTGTGCTTTCGTATTCGGTAAATTATGCCAAATCGTTGAAAGAGATTATCCGTGAACTTTTGCAATAGTCCCTTGGTGGACACACTTGGGACGGCAACACTAAAGTTTAAGCAAAATTTCATAAAAATGTATTTTTTTAAATTAAAATAATGGATAATAAATTTAATTAAACAAATAAACGTATATGCGCCTCTTCGCGGCGCTAAACAACACAATACACTCGTAAAAACTGCAGCTTTTCTTATTTATCTGGTCTGGGTCTAATGATTGCAAACGAACGTTAATCATCAATTGTTCAACATTCATTTTCTTTGTGTTTTTAGTGACTGTTTAAATTTCATTTTGTGAAAATTGTTATTAGTCATTATATATTAATATATAAATTTGTTGTTTGTTACAAAAAAAATTTCCAAAGTTTTACTAAATCAAATTCAGTTGCATGTTTGGCAAAGAGCATCAGTGTGATTATTCATTTTTGTTGGACTATTTGTACCCAAATGATTGTACATTTAACTGTAAATTCAATTGGTGTTCCCTAGATGGCGCCACCATCAATCAAAAATCTCACGATGACGATGAAATTGTTTGGCTAAGGTATAAATTAATCAAAAAATAAATCACCTAATATTATGTTTAATTTAGTTTATTTGAATATTTGTATTGTGTATTGAATTACACAATTAACTTAGCGCCTTGTTCTAGTATGTCTTGGTTTTCTATTTGAAATCTTTCATTTCATCATACATGTTGACAAAATCCTTAAAGGCATAAGCAGCCCCACCGCTCACAATATCATTTATGCTGGGACAAGCGAGATGTTCTCGTTCGGTCTGCTAAGCCGCTTTCATCTTCTCGTCTGGAAAATATGAATTTGAGCCGGTAACACCAAAATCTGAAAAGTCTGTCACTGAATTCAGCGTGCCATTAATGAACTAGTTTAAGATTCGACAAATAATAATTACAAAAACAATTTAACATTTTACACAAATATCTCATATCTTTTGATTATCATCATCTAACTTCTGCTCAGTAACATGATTCAAATTTTTCAACAAATTAAACATTATTGTTTCCCTATGTGTGTTAATGAAGTGGATTGAGCTTCAAAGCTTTGAGGAAATACAAATGCCTTCTGAGATTGGCTTTCAAGAGCTCTTATACGTATATATTCTCCCGCGCAAATCTATTTTTGAGATTTGCGTAGAGGTTTAATGGTGACGACAATCTTAGTGGACTGGAAAATTCTGGTAAACAGACCAATTAAAATAGATTAAACATTACAATTCATCTCTGGTTGCTTCATTGCCAGAAAAGAATATTTCAAAATTCAGATACTTCGTATTAATAATAAATCCTTCATTATTCAGTGATTATGATCATTAAGGCAATACACTGAAAGTGTACATATACAATTTGGTGTAATAATTTTACGGCGGTGCGTCACCCACCGCCGCGTGACAATTTTTCATGATGGCCAAGGCCACGAAAATAATTTAATTTTGCAATCGTTTGAAAGTGTGTTTTTCTGTGCAGAAAATGAGCCATTAAAGTTCAAAAACTTCAAATGTCAAAACTAAAAACTTCAACAATAATTTGCGACAGTTGTACGCGGTTGTTCATCTCAGTCAGTTTGTATGAATTTTTTATAAAATATCACATTAAATAATGAGAGTGATTCAAACAGCTTCGAATAGCAAAAAACATTGTTTTATGATTACGACGTACGACGATCTGTATAATCGACTGAGTAGTGAACCAAAGTTGGCCGTTTCTATTGGATCTACCAAATCGATCACACATTTTGCTGTTCTCGAATTCACGTTAGCATACGTTGGCTATCTTTTGATGGCATTTAGTTATCAAATTGAGAGTCAATTAAAACGAATTGATTTAACAATACAAACTTAACCGGGGAAAATGTTAATAAATAAGATTTTTTAATTTTAATTATAAAAATCGATTTAAAATTTTAATAAACTTGTCTACGATTAACAGTTTCCGTCAGAAATATATAATTAAAATAACTAGAAAGCACCAGTTGACAAAAGCGGAGATGAACAGAATTTCCAAATTTTCGAGTTGTGTTTGGTGTTGAGCAATATTCTGTTAATGGTTTTTGTCAACTGGCGAATTGTGGTTTCTAACAATTCGAAAATCAATACTTACGATACAAGGTCAAAGGCAGTAAAAGTTGACACAAACTTTCAATGCTTCTTTTCGCCTAAAATCGTCATAAACAAAAAGCTAATGTATGAGAAAAGCTGCAAAAATCAAACAATTATTAAACAGGAACACAAAACAAAATTGTCATCATTTAATATACATACCATTTCAAACATTTTATCGTTGCATAAAAGTTAATTTAAGCCAATTAGTTTGACATTTACTTTGAGTATTGTCGAAAAATCGGTTAATTTGCAAAGTACGGGAACATCCAAACAAATATTAGGTCATGCTATTTTCACATATTTTAGGTAAAATTTTTCTTACAATTGACAAATCTCGAAAACATGTAAGGGGGTAGTAAGGTAACAAAATACTCGAGTACCCGCATAACGAAAACCCGGGTAACGAGTCTGACAAAAATCGACGGGTACCCGGGCCCAAGACCCGGGTTGAAAACACTATTTGTATGCTAGTAGTTTCTAATAAAATCATTAGCCATCAGATTGTAGGCAACATAAAATGAAAGAAATTCAAACAAAGATTTACTTGTGATTGCACCCGACATTGGACCTGCAGAAACGCCAAATCTTTTGTTCGAATGCAACTGTTCGTAATAACGATCGATTTTGATTTTTTGTCCAACACTGTTAGTGGTGAGCATTTGTTGAGCTTTAAAGAGCATTCCCGCCGAGCCGTGTATAGAATCACTGATTTTGATCAACGTTTTTGTGGAACTGGTTGCATAGATAAACTGAAGAAGTATTCCACAAATGAGCAGTAGCACTATTGCAAAGTCGACTTTTTGGCTACTCAAGAGCAGAAAATTGATTTGATAAATATTGAAAGGCATATGAAAGAGCACAAAGATGAAATATGCTCTCGAGATTAGCCGTTCCTGATAGCGATTAAGGGCACACAGCAGGTGGGAATGCTCTTTTTGGTAGAACATTATCGATCGGGACAGGTGGCCACTGTGGGTACTCCGAATTTGTTGCCTCAAATATTTAGTCAAACAGTTGAGCTGCCCACAGTAGACCCGATCAATGATTGCCAAGACAAACAGCATGTAGAAGCTGACTGGCGTTCCAACGAGATACAAGTAACCAATCGATTGTAGGTCGACCAAAGTTGCCAGCAGCGTAAGAAGGCGATTCTCTTGAAGGTAAAGTTGGTAGAGTACAAAAATGTACAACAAAAAATATGAACATCACTTGGGGGAAAAATAATATTTAACAAAATAATTATCAAATAATTATCATCTAAATTATAATTCAAATGTATATACCTGTTGAGGCGAGTATAGCAATTTGCAAACTCTGAAACACAATAACCATTGCCACAACTTGTAGCATAATTTGTGGCTTCAGATTTGGAACTGCCTTAAGACGGTAGTCAATCTTGAAAGCACTACCAAATTTCCAAATATTTATCAACATTGTACAAAATTTGCAAGTTTCCTTTATTGGCGATTTGGCAAATGATGTCATTTTGAATTTTGGCTTGAGTTTTGGTGAATTTACGCGCCAAAATTGCTGCCAATTGTGAACAATCAAATTGTGCAAATTGCCATTTGTGAACTGGTCTGGACGGCGAAAGAGCAAATCGTGATGCAGTAATGGGGAACAAGAAAAACTAATAAAACACAGCAGAAATATTATATCTTTCTTAAGGCTTCCAAATGAGCCTTCGAACAACGGATCGTAATAGTGATACGAATTGTATTGATTTAATTTGATCATAAAAATAAAAATTAAAAAACGCATAACATAAACAGTTCCTATGCCCACCACTGACCAGTACCACACTTTGTACCCAACGGATTGATGTTTGCTTGCATTGTGGTGATAAGTCACCTGATTGAGGAAAAGTTTGAAAGCAAAATTCTTAGCTAAAATTTTCAACATTTTCAAGACAAATTTTAAATTGTAATGAGAATGAAAAAATAATAAAAATTAAAAATAATATTTACTCCCCGTTAAACATTTTAAATGTTAATATTTTAAAAATTATAAAATAATCCCCCTTAGATTAATTTTTAGGGGTGGTTGGGGTGTCCGTCACCGATAAGTGTCGGTCACTAATCGAATTAAAATAAAACTCGAATAACTCGAAAACTATTGAACATAGGGAAATGAGATAAAAGACAAAAAGATTGTGCTAATTTTTTCTGATCGAATGGTGTGCGGTATAGACAGGTGTGAACTAAAGAAGTACCTGAAAAAAACTAAAACAGACAAATGATTGTTGTAGTATTGTTGCTTGAAGAAAGACAACAATGAATTCAAGTAAACTTTCAAGTCTATTTGATAAGCCACGATTATGTTAGACTTATATTGTTGGATACATTTGAATAGGAATTATAGAAAGCTGTTAATGCTCATTGGTGGGTTAGGTTAGGTGCCGTGTTAGGATGGGTTTTGGGGGTAGGCTAGGTGCCGTGTTAGGATGGGTTTTGGGTTAGGTTAGGTGCCGTGTTAGGATGGGTTTTGGGTTAGGTTAGGTGCCGTGTTAGGATGGGTTTTGGGGGTAGGCTAGGTGCCGTGTTAGGATGGGTTTTGGGGGTAGGTTAGGTGCCGTGTTAGGATGGGTTTTGGGTTAGGTTAGGTGCCGTGTTAGGATGGGTTTTGGGGGTAGGTTAGGTGCCGTGTTAGGATGGGTTTTGGGGGTAGGCTAGGTGCCGTGTTAGGATGGGTTTTGGGGGTAGGTTAGGTGCCGTGTTAGGATGGGTTTTGGGGGGTAGGTTAGGTGCCGTGTTAGGATGGGTTTTGGGGGTAGGTTAGGTGCCGTGTTAGGATGGGTTTTGGGGGGTAGGTTAGGTGCCGTGTTAGGATCGGTTTTGGGGGGTAGGTTAGGTGCCGTGTTAGGATGGGTTTTGGGGGTAGGTTAGGTGCCGTGTTAGGATGGGTTTTGGGGGTAGGTTAGGTGCCGTGTTAGGATGGGTTTTGGGGGTAGGCTAGGTGCCGTGTTAGGATGGGTTTTGGTGTTAGGTTAGGTGCCGTGTTAGGATGGGTTTTGGTGTTAGGTTAGGTGCCGTGTTAGGATGGGTTTTGGGTTAGGTTAGGTGCCGTGTTAGGATGGGTTTTGGGGGGTAGGTTAGGTGCCGTGTTAGGATGGGTTTTGGGGGTAGGCTAGGTGCCGTGTTAGGATGGGTTTTGGTGTTAGGTTAGGTGCCGTTTTAGGACGGGTTTTTCGGTGGCGCCGCTGGCAGCTTGCTGCCAGCGGTTTCGTACAAGTCCCAAAAGGCAAAACGTTAGTTTTGCGGGACTTGTACGAAATAATATATTAAATTCTGGAAATTTGATATTAGTGAAAATTACAATACAAAGTTACTTAATTTCAAATTTCCTGGCCTAAACGAGGACACTTTAGGCACATCAGAGAGTGAGTGAGTCGAAATAAATTTCCGGCAAATTCTAGAATTCTACCCAATTTCCAATAAAGAATTGCAATTTGTATAAGCAATTAATCGAATGACAAGTAATTTTGTTAGAGTTACGGAACTTTTCTTGTCAAATTTTAAAATTTAAATATATATTTAAATTTTTTTTGTTAGAAACATAATTAATCAAAATGAATACATAGAAATTATGTTTAAATTATTCTTTTCAATGTTTGAGGAAGTCGAAATGTTGTATTTTAAAATCGATTTAATTGCTTTAATTGATTGTGGTCATTGTTGGTCTTTCAATATGACATTAAATGGTTGAGCAAAATTACTTTTGTCGAAATACGTGAATGCAAACAATCTAGAAAATGTTAATAAATAAGATTTTTTAATTTTAATTATAAAAATCGATTTTAAATTCAAAAACGTTGGAGAGTAACAACCTTTATTAAAAATAACAATTTCCATTAAAAATTTCCGTCAGAAATTAATAAAAAAAGATAATTAAAAATAACCAGAAAACTCCAGTTGACAAAAAGTAATTAGCGGAAATGAACAGAATTGCCAATTTTCAAGTTGTGTTTGGTGTTGAGCAATATTCTGTTAATGGTTTTTGTCAACTCGCGTATTCTCGTTTCTAACAATTCGGAAAAATCAATATTTAACAATGTCAAAGGCTGTCAACGTTGACTTTCAATGCTTCTTTTCGCCTAAAATCGTCATGAACAGAAAGGTAATGTATGAGAAAAGCTGTAAATCAATTAAACAATTAAACAGAAGCAAAATTGTCATTATTCAATATATACCATTTCAAACATCTTTGAGTTGATTTGTAAATTGTTTGACAATGAAAATGAAATTTGCGTGATAATTTGTTGGTTCAATGCCAGTGAGTCAATCTTTTAAAGGGTAAATTTAATTGTTTTAGTTTAATTTTTAAAAATAAATAGCTTACTTTCATTAGATGCCCCATTGGAATCTTATAATTCATTCGATACAAATGCGTAAACGTGATAATTTGTTTGAATATTTGAACATTACGATAGACCACCAGTGAGCACTCTGCCGTAATCACAATTAGAATTAGTAACAATTCCGCAGCGAAGAATCCATAAAAGTGTCTCATCACTCCAATGGCGTTGTGATTGAAGAAAAACACATAGGACATGTAACAAATGTTGACGATATAGGCCACAAAACAGAGGCTCACATACTTGGCCCAGAACGCATTCTCGCCACTGATTTCCTCGTACAGTTTGGTCATTTTCTTTGAAAATGCTCTAAATTGAGCCCAAAGTTTCACTTGTTCAATTTTAGTAAATCGTTTGCTCATCTTGTTCTTGCTTCTTAATTTTGAGTTTAACTTTTCAATTTCGTCAAATCTAAATTTCTGTTTCAACCGAATGTATCGCAGTGTGAGTACAAAATACATCAATACCCCCGAGTTGATGTAACCAGCATAAATGAATAGTACCGAGATGCTCAGTGCGGTAAAATAGTCTTCCAGCGCACCAGTCCAGTAAAACCAAACAAAATTTCCCACGTAAAATAGCTGACAGTCGATCAAAATTATCACAACCAGAATGTTGATAAAGTTGAGAAATTTTTTACGCAATTTCAAGATTTGTTCACTTTCATTTCGGTTGATAAATTGTTTATTGCAGAACAGCAAACTTTCACCAACCAGATACATATTATACTTTGGATGCAGCATTTGATCAAACATGAGGCACCCAACACCGGACAACATTAGCCAAATGGCATTTCCCATTATGACGTCGCCTTCTTTCCAGAATTGTGGTGGGAAAATGAGATGAGTGAACAAACGAGGCATTCCGGTGGAAGTGTAGGTAAAATTGTTTAGTCCAAATTGGACAAAACTATGCAGCACAATCAACATTCCCCACACGAATGGAAAAACAAATTGAACATTTAGATTATGTTTTTGTTTTTTGCGATACAAAATTTCGAAATTTTTTTCATCCAAATTGCTGTAGACTCGATCGTCTTTAACTGGATCAAAATTTAGACGCAGCTCTTTGACATGATTTACCAGTGTGCGGTAAATCACTTTTAAATGCTTCAAAATAGTTTCATTGAATTCTTTAAAGAAAAACATTATTAAAGTTTTTTTCTGGTGAAAATCGTCTCTGAACGTGAATATAATTGTGAGTGAAATTAAAATTTTCAATTATCATTTGAATTTAATTTTCAATTTAATTTTAATTTTAAAATTAAGCTAATTAAAGAAATCCATTATTTTCATTTCGTAAAAATATTAATTATCATTTGAATAATTACTGTGTTTCAGGACCATAATTTTAAAGCGCAAAAAACTTTAATTATTGCCCCAACATTATGTATCGATCGATTTTATAATTAAAATTCTATTTTGTGAAATATTGCACTGGGTAAATGAACTTACCGTGTTGCTGATATATCTTTTTTTGCCGAAATATAAAAACTCTTAAACAATCTCGATTACAGAAAATAAAATATTGTAATTACCTTCTTCATCTCAATTAAACCTAAACAACGGGTGTTTTCTGATTGTTTACGCAAAAATATGTTTTCATATATAAATGTCTGTGTTTTGCATTTAATTACGTAATTGAGTATTCAGATTTGTATAGAGAAAAACAAAACTTTGAAAGGCACAAAAGTGTTTATTGAATAATATAATAAATCCAAGAACATTGGAGGATCCTATTAGACAAAAACAAAATAGGACAAAACAATAACATAATTAGCAAATAGATTTGCATACTTTTTGCACTATTCTTAGAATATGTCGGGTTAATGGAATTACAGTAAAGATATACAAGGTATTTTCTAATTATTAATAAAAATAATAAAACATGAATTGTTCGAAATAATTTTTTTGTTAATAATTTTTAAAATGTTTGAAAAATCTTTTACAAGTATTTGCTTAATAAAATATCTTCAAGTAGATGCGAAAATTATCTAAAATGAAATTTGTGCTTCAATTTTTGCTTCAAACATTTCTGTTTCAAATATTTCTCTGTTCATCTTTTTCATCTTATCTCTATCGCGGCAATGTTTCATTTCGTAAATATCTAATCGATTTGTGTCTAAATCTGCCATCAAGCTTACAAATTGTTCTAATCGATAATTTTGAAATTGAAAACTTAAATTTTCACAAAACTAAATTACAAACTGTTCATCAAGACTTGCTTCAATCAAATTGTTTATTCAGTTTCCATCCAAACGCTTCAATAAATTCTTTTGAGATAATGAAATTGAAATATCTCTTCAAAAATCTATTAATAATTTTTGACTTTTCTAATATGTTAATCACTAAATCAGACAACTTTGAGTCCATTTTATCTCAATTGTCTCAAATGTATCACAACTGTTCATCTTGTTTGTCATTTACAATTTTATTTGATAACATTTCTACTGAAAATCTGTTTCAATTATCGAGCTCAATTTTCAATAAATTTGTGAATACATTTTCGTGTGTATTAGTATCACTTTTCGACAATTCAGCAATTCATATTCGACCAACACTAGATGGTTGCTATCGATACCCAACAATATTTTGGCCAAAAGTACAAAATGATTTTGAAAGATTAAAAGTTGGGTACAGAAGATGCAATTTCAATAATTCCTCACTTAATGTTGCAATTTATAAGGTAATAAATAACTTTTCAAGTTTATTTTAAAGTTTTGATTCATTCTATTTATTTAGTATCCAATAATGTGTGACTTTTCTGAGGATTCAACAGGAAACATTATCGTGAAGGATGGAGTAGAAATAAAAATGTTAAAATATTTTCAAGAAAAATTTCATTTCCGCTCAAAGTTCATAAACATTCAGTCACTTTATGATCAAATGGTGAAGAATCTTTCACAAAATACCTGGCCAGTTGAAATAGTCGCTAATGGAGTAAGTTTTCTTTAACCAAAAATTTATCAAAAATTTTTTTTACTAAAAATAGTCAGCAAATTTTGGCCTCTGCGGCGCCTTTCAACGGTACAAAGAACTCCATCGAGTGGACTTCACACGAGCAATCTGGTTTCTAGACGTAGGTTTTATATCCCAAAATCAACCCAAACGTCAACGTTATTGGATCATGTTTGAAGCACTGCATCTCCCCTTTGTGGTTCTTCAATTTGGAATATTCGTTGTTCTAGCAATTATGGTTTACTATATTTCAAGAAATTTTGTGGGTTCAAGACAATATTTCAAACAATCGTGGAAATATATAACATTGAAACTCTATGCAGCCATGGTCAATCAATGTAAGTTGTGTTTTATGGAACCAGTTGGGTGGAAATAGTTTTCTTTGTATTAGTAGTTTTTCATATCTTTTTCGCCTACAGCAAATCAAATTTGGAACCAACCATCAAACCAATCAATCCGTCTACTCTACTTCAGTTGGATCATATCAAGTTTTGTCATCAATCAGTACTACACCTCATTCTTTTTCTCCTCACTAACAGTACGCGAGTACAATCGACCCATTGACACAATCGATGATCTAATCACAACCCTAAAAGACTCACAATCGACCTTTATAACAGGCGAACGATTTGCGTTCAATCAAAAATTCCTAACTGCTCAGCCCGAGCATGGAATTTTTCATCAAATTGGCGTAAAGTTGAACGAAAGCCGAGCTCTAGGGAAGATTAGTAGAAATGAAATGAAACTCATTTCTATGGTTCAAAAGGAGCGTAAAAGTGTGATTGTTGAACTGACGGGAGTGTTGAAGTTGTTGAAGCAATTGGCAATGCTTGACGATCCTCAGAGTGTTCACATTGGATCGGAAAGTTTGTTTCAATTCTTTCAGGCAGTTGTAATTGAGAAGCGATCTCCACTTTTGGAACCATTCAATATGGCGTAAGTTTTGATTTGTTTTATTTCTATTATATTTAATAATAATAAAATAATATTATTTAAATATTATTTATGATTTTTATGATTTTTATGATTTTAATGATTTTTTGATTTTTTGAATTAATTATTCTCATTTTATGCACACAGAATTCAAACACTACACGAAATTGGCCTCCTCGAATATTGGGGCAAAAATACATCAGACGAAATTCTCAACTTTTTCAAAATAACCAAAAATCGAAGCCAACTCAAATATGACCACCAACAAGCGCAACCAGCCAAAAACGAACTAATCAAGCGACACGATTCCCTCAAGTGGTGGGAAGCGAAATCAATTTTCAATTTCTATTTCGCTGGAATGGGCTCATCTTTTACTCTTTTTCTCATCGAATTTTTGTGGTTTTCCAGTTTTGTGAGGCACGATTGTTGTAACAAAAAGAAGAAAACTGTACGTTCGTGCTAAAAATCATTAAAATCCAGAAAAATGTACAAATTTTTAGATTTAAAAACGCGTATCAATTCAAGTACGACACGATCTTGGAGCATAGTACAGTCGCAAATTCCACAGTATTCAAAAGTATTTAAAGTTTCGGTTTGCAATTACACAATCTACGGATTCAATAGATTTTATACGACAAAATAAATTAAGCCATCGGTTTTTTTTGTCTGTTTTATTGTACAAGTCATCGTTCTTTGGTGTTCACTCGTCTACTCCAAAAATGATCCCAACTGTGGTACTAAAGGACCTCAAAATTCGTTTCCATTTCTGAGAATCGTCAACGGCGTCAATGCACGACCGCACGAATTTCCCTGGCAGGGCATTTTCAAGTACCGTGGTGGCCTCTGGTGCGCATACTCAACAGTGGCTGGATACTGAGTGCGGCCCACTGCGTAGCCCTACCCAATGGAGGCAATCGAGAAGCCAGAGATTTTGTTTTTATAGGCGGAAAACATGATCGAAATCATACGGAACCGGCAGATGTTGAACGCAACATAACCGAACTGATTGTGTATCCAAACTTTACGCACGCCAACATGAATCACGATGTTGTGCTGTTCAAGTTGAGTCAGCCGCTTAATTTGACCTTACCACAGCTTGGGTCTATATGTTTGCCTGATAAACAACCGTTGGATAGAATTGCGGACCATGCTTGCTTTTTAGTAGGCCGGGGAAGTATAGATAAAAGTATGATCCCTAAAATACAAACCCAAAACTAAACCAAAATCTCTCTTTCTCATAAATAGTCAAAAACGGTACCGCACCCGTTCTGCTGGAAAAGGCATTATCCCACGTTTATCCACAGTCTCGTTGCGTCCGAGCTCAATGGCGAAAATATCCAATTACGGATCAAATGTTGTGTTAGGGAAACGACGAACTCGCACACATCATTTCCGGTTGTACGGGTGACAGTGGCGGTGGACTCGTTTGCCATCAAAATGGTAGATGGTTCGAGTACGGAGTACGGAGTGGTCAGTGCCGTCAATGGACCCGATAACCGTTGTGTTGCGACCTTTTTGGGACGCATTTCGGAGCTGTCGCAATGGATTTGGGATACAATTGCGCAGCATTCATAATTCAATTTGAATTATTCAAATAAAAAATTAATGAAGGGATTTAAAATTGGGCATCAATTTTGGGGAGTTACATTTGAAGTTTGGGATTTTATATTATATTAAAATTAAAATTTGCGCGATACAAAATTTCCTTAGAACAAAACAAAATTTACAAAATGTACATTTTCCAGATGGGAATTTTTATATATTTAAGGCAGGAGGCGGCGCATTTTCATTAAAAATAGCTGCCAGTCAAAACAGCGGGAAAAAGTGGTAATCTTTGAGTGCACTTTTCTTCTATGTTTCTGGACCGATTTTGGTGTATCATAGCATTTTTTAAAGATAAATGTATAGACTTTCAATTTATCTAGAAAAAATCAAATGTTTTAAATGTCTATCCGTCTTGAGTTGAGTTCAAAGTAAAAAATAATCAATTTTTTCAAATTTGTTGCATGTTTAGTAAAAATGTCATTTAATAGTTAGAATTTTTCTAGATAATTTTAAAGTATATACATTTACATTTAATAAAAAATATAATACGCCAAAATCGGTCAAGAAATATAGGAGAAAAGTGCACCCAAAGATTGTCACTTTTTCCCACTGTTTTGACAGGCAGCTATCTTTACTGAAAATGAGCCGCGTCTTGCCTTAAATGACATTAAACAAATTGATAAACAAACATCAAATTAACGTCAACATTGTGTGAGTGGTACTGTAAACAAAAACAATATTTAAAAGACATATAAAATATAAAGCTCAGGGAAACTTTCCCAATTTTTATTGTGTCTTTGAATATCTTCAGGGCCAACAAATCTTTCAAATTAACAAAAAAGCATCATGACTCGAAAGTGTGGATTATCTCGTTTTGCCCATTCACCACTTCCAACACTTTCATATCCAACATTTTGTTTGATTCAACCACAATTCTCGTCCACCACCAACAAAATTCCCAACCCCAAAACCCTAATAGTTCTGTACGCATGGCTCGGCGCACTTGAGCCCCATCTTGACAAGTTTCGTCAAATCTATCTAGATAAAGGTTATGATATTTTGACAATACGTAGCAAGGCATCCGACACTCTTTTGCCTCCTTTTGGTTCTCAAGTACTCGCTGAAAAAACGTACGAATTTCTCGCCCGGAACTATCATCAATATGACTCGATTGTATTCCATGCCTTCTCAGTGGGTGGCTACTTGATGGGAGAGCTGTTTGTACTGCTCGAACAGAATGCTCAAATTTACTCAAAAATTAGTCCACGAATCCACGGCCTTATCTACGACTCACCAGTCGATTTTGATCAAATTGAACTTGGAATCGCTCGTACCCTAACAAACCGACCCCTTTTCCAATGGGTCATAATTACCCTAATGAAAGTCTATTTCACACTATTTTATCATTTTACATTCAAACACTACAAGTCATCATCCGCAATGATACACTCAAATCCTCGTAAATATCCAACACTGATATTCTTCTCCAAGGTAGATGTGATAGTTAATTGGGAGCGCATGCGCACTCTTGTTGGCGCCTGGAGAGAAATGGGCGTCCATGTTTGGGATAAGTGCTGGGACCAGACGCCCCATGTTGGTCATTATTGTAAAAATCCACAAGAGTACAGGCAGTTGTTGGAGGAATTTTTGAATCAAATTTCCAATAAATAAATATTTCTTAAAATTTATTAAACATTCAAGAAATTTTTTTATATTTTATTAAAATTTTTTGAAAAATTTGATTTTTTCATTCTAAATTTGGCTTTTTATACAGCACAAACTTTACAGTAGGCGTGGTACAGAGCGGACAACGGCTATCACGATTCTCCGCGAACCATCTCACGGCACAGGTGGTACAGAGCACGTGTTTGCACGATTCCATAATTGCGAAGGCTCGTACTTCTTCGTTTGGCTGATCGATGGATTCCAAGCACACGGGACAATCCACTTGAAAAGAGTTTCGATGTTCGCGTTCTTCTTCTTCTTGTGGGACGGGAGCAAAATTTTCTGGGATGAGAATTTCGGGGAGAGGTCGAAAATCAAAATTAAAAAAATATTCCATTACAACCCATAGAAAATGATAGACGCTCAAACAGATGCCAATATTGCATCCTAAAATCAAAAGTCCATAGAATATTGCTTCGATGATTTCGGAATCCATGTTATTTGGTTGTTGTTGTTTAATTTAACAATAATTTTGAGTTTCAATTTTAAAATATAAAAATGCATTTCTTGAGGTGTGTTTGTGGATGTTTTATGCGCAAAAACGCACTGCGCATGCGCTAGAGTAGGTCCCGCTTTTTATTCGCTAAAAGAACAAAAAATCACTACTGCTGTCAGAATGTTTGATGATGATGATGATAAGATTCTACAAGCAAAAAGCTTTATCGACAGATATGGCCGACTATTTTAACAGAATATCAATTTTAATCATGTCAAAAAAAGTAGGCGTATGTATGTAGAATTTACAGGAAAATGGGCAAATAAGGTAGAAATAGTAATAAAGGTGAATTTTTTCTGTTTATGTTTGTGGAACACACATAATGTATATATCCGTTCACAATTCCCTCCATCAAGCGGAACGAAGGTTTAACGAGTTGGTCACGACATGGTCAGCTCGTTCTTCTTGACCTCAGTACCTTTGACCTTCTTCCTGGGACCTTCACCTTTGCCCTTTCGGTCATCAACTTTACGCTTAGGTCTCCCAACCGAACCAGAGCGGCCAGCAGTAGCACCACAATCCTTACAATTACGACTCATGTAAATCCCGTCTATCGGATAGGGAACCTGTTCTTTGATCGTAGAGTGCCAGTCTTTGTCAGTATCTGCAGAGTTGACAACCACAATCGAACCTTGCGCAAGACGAAGACTAAATTCGCCCAACAAACTGGCGTCGATTATGTTGGCCGCCGGTTCCCAGGTGTTCTGGTTGTGGGGATACCCTATAGGGGAAAAAAGGATAATTATATGGATTCACAGTAAAACATCATTGGCTCCAAAGGAGCATAGTCTGAGCGGGCGGGCACCCAGCCCTCCACAACCAGAGTAAATGTTTATTTATTTTTATTATAATCGCTCCAGTATTTCAGATGTAGTTCCCTCCAGATCACTTTTTCTCTGTCAGATTGTAAGATTAGAAAATAAAAGTTCCTCAATAACCTAATAGGTTCATCGTGTTTTGTCAAGCATTGGTTTCAATGTAGATAGATCACAATTTTCAGATATAAAAAGATTATCTTCCGAAATGGTGATTTTTGTTGCATTCATGTGTTCAGGTATTCGATGGAACTTCTGTTCGATGATAACATACAACTCACACACCTTCCTACCCCACAAGTTCCACAAAAATTGCAGATTGCGATCGGGCCTCGTGCCTCGGCCGATCGCAATTGCAATTTTTATGGCTCTTTTCTGAATTTGTTCGAGGTTATTAGTATCCCAATTCGAGGATCATGGAATCCCAGTGCTAACTATCACGTCAAAATCTTGTGTCCACGTACAGTTCAAGCATGTAAGCACGTATGTCGGTGTATGTTTGGGTTCGATTTTGTGTCGTATTGAACATATGTCGGCAGACGGATTTATCAAATAAATCAAAGCTTGTTCAATTAGATTTAGATTTGGGGTTTTGACTATAAAAAGCTTTTTAGTCGATAAATACGAACAACCGATTGGTGCACACAGGCGATTAGCATTTTATCTATTTGTGAGATTTGTGAGATTTTGCAACACAGGAGGGATCTCCCTTGTATACATGAGATTCTTATTCTTAAACATATTTGCGGTTCGTTGATTCGTGCAAAAAATAAAAAGGTTTTTACTGTTTAGTTTCGGGAAAAGAACGTTTGCATCTCACACAGGTGTAGGATAGCCTTCATATCCTCATCAAACTCCTTAGCGGTTTCAATCATCTCGATTGCAGTTAGTGCGTGATCCAAACACAGGAAAAAACGGCTCTGATAGAACTTGGTCAGGTTTGTTTTTATTGTCGTCGATGCTGTTGCATTAGTCCTCTGCGTTTTAATTGCGGAAACGTTGAGTAGGACAGCTTCCTGTGTCAGGATCTGTGTCTTGCTTTAGATCTTCCGTCCATTGTATTGAAAAACAGCGCACAACTAATAGTGATGCATTTTATAATTTTTGATTCACGGTTGACAACAAATCAAACACATTTGTGTCTACACTCTAAAAAGTTGCACATGAGTTGTGTTGAAATGTCAGCTGATGTTGTCAATAGTTACAATTCTCAACACTAGGTGGCGCTGAATTTCGTTATCTTATCTTTGTGTTTTTGATCAACCTGCTATTTTTAGTGACACCTAAACTGTTCCCTAAGCTTAACCTGAAAATTTGGAGCAATTTGATTCAGTAGTTTTCCCGGAATATGTATTACAACAAACACAAAAAGTCATGGTAGAAGTCTTTCGCTTTGGCGAAGCTTCGCTTCGCCCCCGCTCAGACAATCACAGAATGTACTCACCCTTCCACTTGACATAGTAATCAATGGCGCCGGTTTCTAGGGACACCCGCTGGCACACAATATACTCAGCGTCGTACAGATTCTCCTTTGAGTCGAGCAGACCTTTCACTTTGGGAGCACGTTTAGGCGCCATTTGTTGGGCGTGAATTCGAAAATTCTGGATGCAAAAACAGTGATTAATATAGTCAAAGATACAAAAGCAAAACAGATTTACCAAAGTATTGTGAGAGGGCGAGAAGAAGTAGAAAGTAGAAACAACACGATAATGTGACGAACACACTTTACATTCGTAAATATCAAAACAGAAATTCGAATAAACACGTCGCGTTATTTGAAAATGGCGTTTGAATACAAAAATTCGTCCGATAGATGTCGCTACAGGCGTGATATCACAATCAAGTTTGGATAATAATAACAAGATTGTATATGCAGACAGTAGAGATGTATATTGCGGCTCAAAACCAACCAATCAAATTTGATCTTACTCTTGAATCGACCAATCATAAATCGAGTTCACACATTCGAACGCACACTGAACTGACAAAACAGATTTGATCATACAGTAGTTTTTTATCCTGAATTTGAAATTACTAAAGAATAAAATCAAATGCCACAAGCTGCTGAAACAACATCAAAATTATTCTTAAAAACCATAAAAACCCATTTTGGACAATCAATTATTGTACGTAACTTGTGACGCCAGATCTATAAAATTATGAAATTACATTACGTTAAATCATCATGTGACACAGTGACACACATTTTGAGATTGACCAATATTGATCGATTTCCGTATTACACACTCCTACTATATTATTAAACCCAATTAAACTAGTGGGCCCTGCGGGAGCAATATTTGAAGCATAAACTGCATTAGCTTCAATAATGTCCCCAAAATTGACATTATGGGGAGTAGTCGAGCAGAGCGATTAATCTATGTTAACACAAACCAAATTCCTAACCACACCTACCTAACCACCTAACCACTTAACGCCCTAACCGACCCAAACCCAATCCTAACCACACCTACCTAACCACCTAACCACCTAACGCCCTAACCGACCCAAACCCAATCCCAAAACCCACCTACCTAACCACCTAACCACCTAACGCCCTAACCGACCCAAACCCAATCCCAAACCACACCTACCTAACCACCTAACGCCTTAACCGACCCAAACCAAGTCTCTAACCACACCTACCTAACCACCTAACGCCCTAACCGACCCAAACCCAATCCCTAACCACACCTACCTAACCACCTAACCACCTAACGCCCTAACCGACCCAAACCCAACCCCTAACCACACCTACCTAACCACCTAACTCCCTAACCGATCCAAACCCAATCCATAAACACACCTGCCTAACCACCTAACCACCTAACGCCCTAACCGACCCAAACCCAATCCCTAACCACACCTACCTAACCACCTAACCACCTAACGCCCTAACCGACCCAAACCCAACCCCTAACAACACCTACCTAACCACCTAACCACCTAACGCCCTAACCGACCCAAACCCAACCCCAAAACCCACCTACCTAACCACCTAACGCCCTAACCGACTCAAACACAATCCCAAACCACACCTACCTAACCACCTAACGCCTTAACCGACCCAAACCAAGTCTCTAACCACACCTACCTAACCACCTAAAGCCCTAACCGACCCAAACCCAATCCCAAAACACACATACCTAACCACCTAACCACTTAACGCCCTAACCAACTCAAACCCAATCCCTAACCACACCTACCTAACAACCTAACGCCCTAACCGACCCAAACCCAACCCCTAACCACACCTACCTAACCACCTAACCACCTAACGCCCTAACCGACCCAAACCCAACCCCTAACCACACCTACCTAACCACCCAACCACCTAACCACCTAACGCCCTAACCGACCCAAACCCAATCCCTAACCACACCTACCTAACCACCTAACGCCCTAACCGACCCAAACCCAATCCCTAACCACACCTACCTAACCACCTAACCACCTAACGCCCTAACCGACCCAAACCCAACCCCTAACCACACCTACCTAACCACCTAACCACCTAACGCCCTAACCGACCCAAACCCAATCCCTAACCACACCTACCTAACCACCTAACGCCCTAACCGACCCAAACCCAATCCCTAACCACACCTACCTAACCACCTAACGCCTTAACCGACCCAAACCAAGTCTCTAACCACACCTACCTAACCACCTAAAGCCCTAACCGACCCAAACCCAATCCCAAAACACACATACCTAACCACCTAACCACTTAACGCCCTAACCAACTCAAACCCAATCCCTAACCACACCTACCTAACAACCTAACGCCCTAACCAACCCAAACCCAATCCATAACCACACATACCTAACCACCCTAACCACCTAACGCCCTAACCGACCCAAACCCAACCCCTAACCACACCTACCTAACCACCTAACCACCTAACCACCTAACGCCCTAACCGACTTAAACCCAATCCCTAACCACACCTACCTAACCACCTAACGCCCTAACCGACCCAAACCCAATCCCTAACCACACCTACCTAACCACCTAACCACCTAACGCCCTAACCGACCCAAACCCAATCCCTAACCACACCTACCTAACCACCTAACCACCTAACCACCTAACTCCCTAACCGACTCAAACACAATCCATAACCACACCTACCTAACCACCTAACGCCCTAACCGACCCAAACCCAATCCCTAACCACACCTACCTAACCACCTAACCGCCTAATGGCCGTACGTAATGTAAACTCTATTAAAATCCTGAACGATCAAAGCAAATTGTATCGTATTGCGTGTGACTAAATTTCCCGTTTCTATTGTTGTACTCATTGTTGGGCCTGGTGCTCAACAATGTGAACTCAAGCTTTGACTTTTCCAATGAGAGATTTGACTGGCAGGTATATCTAAAAAAACATTTTTAGCCAAAACGAAGGTTGAACGGCACATCGGCATAGTATTCTAAGCACTTTGGCCAAATTTGATGCAAATCGGTTGTGAAATGTAGGAGAAGTTAACTGCACAAGAAATTGAAAAGCTGTCACTAAGAGTCTTCGCTCACGCTCGACAACAAATCAATATATTGGCTAATCTATTTACGCATTATATTGCGATACGTCAATTGTATATATATTACAATGTTGCCGATGATGACGACTATCCGGACAATTTTGTTACTGTTAGGGGGAATTTGCAGTAACAAACAAATTGTATTTGATTTTGTTGTTTTAAATTAAACGCATTATTTAAATACTCAACTTTGAATGACAACATTAATCGACTTATTTTAATTGTACGCCAAAGAATCTTTTGCCAAATTTTTCTCATATACAGTTGACATCTTACTGTATACAGCTTTTTGTTGTGTAGGCGCTCTCCATCATTTATCACTTGTCAAGTTTGTTTTGGAAATATAAAAATAAAGTTGCACTCTATTTACACTTTATTTTATAAACTTGAAATTCAAGTCAAGTCTTCTCGCCTCGATATTTATTTCACTTCATCGCATCTTATTCTTCGATTCTGTATATTGTTTTTTGCCTATTTGCTGATTTTTTTTGTTCACAAAAAAATGGCAAATTCCAACTTCACCGATTCTCAAATAGCCAAAATCATCACCCACAACCGAATTGTGGTGCTGGGCGGCTCGTCAGTGGGCAAAAGTGTCCTAATCGCACGCTACTGTTACAACGAGGTAAATTTCTCCCGTCACGCCGAGGAACTCTTCTACGCTGCGCACGATCCAGTCTTTCAGAGGCTCAATTCTACTACTGTATTAGTATTGTCATGTACTTTATGAATGACCCATTAAATCTTCATTTTTTATAGTACACCCCATCATCACAAAATCCAACCAAAAATCTTGAAGCCCACCAACAGCCCGCCATAATCGACCACCACGACTGTTACGTAGAAATTCTGGACACAGTCAGTGAGGAACAGTACTCAGAAGTTCGCAATTCTTATATTCAATCAGGCGATGGATTCCTACTAGTATTTGCGCTAGATGATCCAAAAAGTTTGGAAGCCCTAAAACCGCTACACGATCAAATTCTTCAAGTCAAAAATGCAACAAACGTTCCAATGGTTTTAGTAGGAAACAAATGCGACCTAAAAACAACACAAAAAACCAGCGAAGCAGCCATAAAAATGGCCACCGAATGGCAAATCCCATACATTGAAACCTCTGCCAAGTTGAACCAAAACGTCCACGAAGCCTTCACCTTAATTCTAGACCTAATTTACCATCACAAGCGCGAACACCTGAAACAATATCTGGAAAAACGAAAAACGCGAAACCGAAAAAACAAAAACGAATGTCTCATCATGTAATCACCAATTTATTATCATCAATTTATTTAAGTAAAAAAAATCTTCATCAACATAATCACTTGAATAATAATTAAAAAAAGAATTAATCAATAATAATTAATAATAAAAATAATTAAACACAATAAAAATGCGCAAGTGTGTCGTTGAATACAGTAAGGAGGGGCGTGGCGTGATAAAGGAGAAGGGGCGTGTCAGAAGATTTGGAATGATTTGACGCGCATGCGCAGAAACCCCTTCTTTCTTACAAGATGCAACATTTCCTCTTCTTTTTGCTCTTCTTCGACTTGGTGCCCTGCTGGGCCTGTTGACTCTTTTTCTTTTGATGAATGTCGAGCAGTAGCTTGAAGAAGGCCTCGTCCACGTTCATGTACGTCTTGGCCGATGTCTCCAGGTAGGGCACGTTCCAGGCGTCAGCCTGGGACTGGGCCTCTTCGAGTTTGACCCGACGGGAGGAGGTGGACAGGTCCGCCTTGTTGCCCACCAGAATCATCGGTATTGACTCGTCGCCTTTTACCCTCAGAATTTGTTCTCTGTAAAACAGAAACAAAAAGTTGTACTGCGCATGCGCAAACCCAATCGATAACATACCTGAAATCAGCAATCGCCGCAAAGCTCTCATACTCAGTAATGGAGAAGACACACATGAATCCCTCGCCCGACCGGAAATAGTTGTCCCGTATGGCAGCATAGTCCTCCTGTCCGGCCGTGTCCAGTATATCCACAGTAGCCTCCTGACCTTCAATCGTAACCTTCGTTCGATAAGAATCAGCCTTCGTAGGCTCATAATCGGTCACAAACTAATAAAACAATCAACAGATTAGATAAAAAGAACGAGAACAAGAACGAGATCAACTCCACAATCGTAATTACCTCTTTGTACATGTACTGAAGGGTGAGCGCCGACTTGCCCACACCACCACTGCCAACCATAATAATCTTGTGCAAGGGTAGAGTCTTGTCGTCTGCCATCTTGAACTAAATTTTCAACTAAATTTTCAAAAACAAAAACAGATAAGTAATTAATGAATAAATAAATCAACCAATTAAATCACACAATTAAAAACCACATAAAAAAGAAAATTAGTGCAAAGAAAATTAAAACAAAGCTCAAGAGAGTTCAAAAGTGCAGAGAATCTCAGAGAATTGTCTCGTCTCCAATTCCGAATCAGGTCAAATGTCAAATATACAAGAAACAGAATAATCGCTCACAAAAATCATAAAAACTCAACGGAATTTAGGGACACACACCACAAGGGAGAAGAAAAAGACTCATAAATCTTATCTCAAACAGGAATCTCATAATTGAACAGATATAAAATGTCAGCAATAAAAAAACTTGAAACTTCTTATTCTTGGACAGATCACATTAAAAAAGAATACTAAATCACTTTGAATTTCAGGTTACATGCCATTTGTAATTAAACTCAATAATGATAATAATTAAACTCAAAAAGTATCTCAACATTTAAAAAATCAAATTCTCGTATTTAGAAAAAAACTTAACAATCTTGAAAGTCTGTCAAAATACAGCAAAATAATTTTCAAAAATTTGCAGCACAAAAAAAACTCACCACAAAATAAATAAAACAAGTTAAGTACTAATGTCACAAAGCTTCGAAAGAAAATCCACAAAATATATAAAGAGTTGGTTGAACTCAAAGAAAAAATCCGCAAAAATGTCGAAAGTGAAAACGGTAAAAAAAAGAATAAAACTAAGAAGACGACAAAGACACGAACGAATGAATGAACGCGTTAAAGAGCGAAATGTGACTAAAAATAAAACAACAACTTCACAAACGGAGGTCTCGAGACATTACTTCCAACTCTAAGTAATAGAAAGTCGAGAAGAAAAACAGGAAAAAGTGCCAAGTAGAAAACTTCAATGAAATACACTTCGAGATCAAACCACAGTACACAAAGAAGATAAGAAATGTCCAAGTCGGTGAGAGAAATGAAAGAGATGAAAACAAATACAACCAAGCGGATGTATAAAATCCCAAGGGGACGAATCGATCAAATGTCAGTAATGTAAAGTGAAATATCAAATATATGATGAATATGGATTTGATGATGATTATGCTCAAACTATTTGAATCGCGATGCTGATGATGAGTCACACGCAGAGTTAGCCAAATAGTTGTGATGATGATGGTGGAGGTCTACCCGCAGAGTCACTGATTAACAAAATGATTACAGTAAAATGAATCACAACATAACATAACATAACAACAAGCACGCCTATTAGGTTAGGTTAGGTTAGGCAATACTAACAAATAAATAACTTAAAGATGAAAACGAGGATAAAAACGCGACACAAAACGTTCACCGAAAAAGCGAACACACGAGGAAATGATATCTCTAAAATTGTTGAACTTCATTAACAAAACACCGAAATCAAACACAAAAAGCGAATACAAAGCTATGAATATACACGATTACGCATACGTACAACAGAGAGGATGTATGCACACATCACAAATGCATGAGTTTAATGCAAACTAATGCAAACATTATTAACATTACACTCTGACACTGTGTGTGAGCTCGTGTGCGATTGCGGCATCAAACAGAAACTCAAACATTTGCACAAACGCATAGACAGACAGAGTCCTGTTGTTATGTTGTACATTTACACAGTCTCTCCTTCTGTATATACAGACACTCTACTATACACACAACAGAGTCATACTGTTGATTAGTCATACAGTCATTTTTCCATTACATATACCGCGAAAAGGAAGAGAACGAGAGTCGCTAAACATGCGCGAACACACAAGTTATATTATATTAACTTACCGAGAAGAAGCCGGATCGAGTAGAGTTGGAGTTTGGTGGTTGCCTGCTGTTGCTCGCTGCTGATCAACTAAACTCGATTACAGTTGAACAGTTTACTACTCGCTGTTGTTGTTGTCTGATTGATTGTATAATTAACGTTATGTTGTAACGTATTAATTGAACACTGTTCACCTGATGGAAGAGTTTAGTTAGTTATGTTTGCACATGTTGATCATGATTATGAGAGACACGAGATGATGATGATGAACTTATTGGTCGCGCTTCACTTCGATAACACAAACAAAACGAAGGAGACAAAACGAAGAAGAGTCAAGATGAAGACACAAACAGAACAAGACAATTCGATAATAATGATTATTGAACACAGATTGAGGTCGATTTCGTGAGATCCGTCTGTTTGTTCGAATACAATCTATAGAAGAAGAGTAGTAGTCAAATTAGTCATTTGATGATGTTGATTTTGTTTGTCTCTCTTTGTCTTTGTCTCTATTTGAATGTGAATGAGCGAGTGAATGTGCAATTAATTAATCATGCTAATTAGTGAGTTAGTTGGTTGGTTGCTAGGTGTGGATGAGGCTATTTGTTGATGGTGTAGAGAGATAGAGTTGATGAATTTACAATGAACAAATGCTGCAATCGTGTGCAATGATAAACACACAAACACCTACATCATAGTAGTACGTAGTAGAAAGGTTATATCGTGGGATGAGTGTTAATATATGGGAACTTTACTGTTATGGTAATTAAAAAGGTTAGGTCAGCATTTGGTTAGGTTTGGATTTTTGTCAAGTTTGGATTTAAGCTTAGGTTAGGTTAGTATTTGGATTTGGTTTGGATTTAAGCTTAGGTTAGGTTAGCTTACCATTTAGTTAAATTCGTATTTAGGTTTAGGTTAGGTTAAGATTTTAGTTTTGATATAGTTTTGGATTTGGGTTTAGGTTAGGTTTTTAAAAGTTTAAAATAAAAAAAATAGGTTAGGTTAGGTTAACTTTTAGCTAAGTTTGGATTTAAGTTTAGGTTAGGTTAGTGTTTGGATTTAGATTTGGTTTAAATTTAGGTTAGATTAGATTAGGTTTGAATTTAGTTCCATGTTACGTGAGGTTAGGTTTTAGTTGAGTTCAGGTAATAGCCTAACCTAATTAGGTTAGGCTGGATATTTTGATTTGTCAGGTAAAGTACACAAACAGAAGTGTCTTGAACGGTTCAAGTTGAACCGCAGTCGTGGTTGTAGTACATTCGATATGTCAATCACAACACAACACTGCCAAGTGACAGACAGGTAAAAATCATAATTGATCGTAAGCTCACAGGTTGAGTGAGTGAGTGAGTTGAAGGCACAAAATGACCAAGCGAAAGTAGCGTGAGTAGTGAGTCCAAAAAAAGCTCATTCAAAGTTGAACATTACTAGTAAATAGTAGTAGCGGTCAGAGTGCCAAACAGACAGGTAAAAATGACAGGACAAACGCTACTACTCTCTCGTGTAATCGATAATAACACAGGTAGACAGACAGACAGGTTAACCGATCAACCACAACGGACAACTGTCCTCGGAGCTCCCTCGGAGGGGGAAACGCGAAAAAAGAAAGAAAGTGCAAACTAAAATAAATATACAAACGTGACTTACAAGTTCGGGAGCACTACTTTGAAGACAACTTCTTTGTATTATGCTTCAACAGGAGGTGATGTACCGAATCGATGTTGATGATGGTAATTCACGGGACACACACACACGGACAATAGAAAGTAAATATAACAACACAAATATAAACAACAAAAGATGGCTGACCAGAGACGAGACGATTTCGGGCGGTCCACGAAAGTGGCCAACGGTGGCCAATCAATAGCGGTTCGGGACAATGTAACAGACCGACAGCTGCTGTCACACATAACAACAACCGAAACAAAACAGTACATTAACGTATTCAGAAAATATTAATTTTGGGCGGTACCGCCCACTCATTTTTAAAATGACCCCAAAAAAGTAACATATATACATACAAATCAATTTGAACCATCGGGCGCTGCTATCCACAAAACAAAACTAAATTTAAAACGCCACTGAACACGTTCATAGAGTACGTATACAACACAACTGTCGCATTGCAGTAGTAGAGTAGTCGCGTGTGCGTTTGTTTTGATTTTCATCAACACGAAGAAAGTTGGGTTTTTTCGTTTCTGGAACTGTGTCATCTGGGTTTTTTCGATTCTATCTATTTGGAAAAGTTTGTTGGTAGTTTTGGGTGCAATCTTTTCAAGAAGAGAAAGTGAGTTTTCGTTTATTTTGTGTTATTTTCGGTTATTTACTATTTTAGATTTTAAAAACATTATTTGATATTTCTTTTTTGCTATCTAGATATCTTCTCTATCTACTATGGATACTATTGCGGCTATTTCTACCTTATCAGACCGTATTCTTGTACGAATCTTCAAACGCGTTCCAACAGAAGATTTACTTCGGAACATTCGCCGAGTTTGTGTCCGCTGGAACACAATTACCTGTACTCAAGTTTGTGAAACACGAAAAGTATTATCATTACTCGAATGTTCATCATCATCAGCCGTTCATAAAGTACGTACAGGTGTACAGCGATTATATGGATGCTACGGAATTTCTACTTTGGATGTTGATTATCTCATTTTTAATCGAAAACTATTTGAAAATGCGTCAAAATTATCATTTTTATTTCCGAATGTTCAGTATTTGAGTATCGTTCTTGGAAGCAAATATCAAAAGGATGCTTTTAATGGATTCCTACCAGTGTTACTCGATTCTTGTAAACAGAATTTACGCTCATTGAAGATTCATGTCTTTACGAATTCAACTCGAAACAATGATGATGATGGATTCGATGAATGGCGTTCACTGATTCTGCGTATTAAGAGTATTCCAGAATTGCGTTCCTTGACTCTTTATGATGATGATAGTAATGTTATTTACAAGAAAAGGGACAATTTGGTTCTGGAACAAGTTGGACCACTCAAATTAGAGGAATTGAACCTTGGACTGAAGTTGGGTGAGCTCGGATTTGGATTTTTGGATCATTTGAAAAAGTTGAAACGATTTGCGTATTTACACTCGATCCAGGACAGTTTTGGAACCTTTAACGTTGCTGAACAGCTGAATTCGGGTCAGCTGACCCATTTGACCCTTTTGGATTCTACTGAAAATGTACTCAACCGGTTGAAGGTTATCTTTGCTAAATGTTCTTCGCTTAATTATGTTCATCTTTCTATGGAGAATCTCGATTATGGCGATCTGATCAATTTGATCTCATCTACCAAGTCTCGATTGCGTCATCTCAAGTTGTCCCACTTTGACGACGATTGTCTCACTTGCAAGCGACTCAAATCTTCGAAAGCAATCAAATCTTTGACGCATCTTACGATTCAGTATCCGTTCATACCAAAACCCGCTTCTTGGGATCGTGGCAACTGTGTCACCAATATGGCGGACTTTAGTCTCGTGAAACGGACGCTGTTCAAGAATTTTCCTAATTTGGTGGATTTTACCGTGGATAATTTACAGTTGTTGGACGAGTGTCTGGTGGAACAGTTTGATTTGCCGTTGGTTGAGGCAGATAGGGATTTTTTTGAGAAATGTAACGGATATGGTGGTGATGGATTCTATGCGAGACTTGAATCTCCGAGTCGATTCGATCCTACTTGGGAGGCGTATGATGGGAATGGTGAGCCGATTGGGGATGTTGATGGTGAGGATGTTGGAGAAGAAGATATGGATACGCATTCGTTACTTGATGATGAAGATTCTTCCTCCTCCTCTTCCAAGGATGACGATTTTTCCAATGATGAGGATTCTTCCATGGACAACGAGGATGAATCCGTTTCGTCTAGCTCAAATGAAAGATCTGGCGATTTGCTACTTCGTCGCCGTCTCGAAATCCCTTCCCTGGATGAAGCTCATAAAGCCCTAGCCCTAATCGCATCTGATCAACTGTCCAATTTGACCTACTTACACTGGGATTCGAGTGATTGCGCATGCGCTCTTCCAGCACTCGAACTTTTGGAAGGCCTGTCTGCGCTATCCAAACTTTCCTACCTACGAATGAACTGTCCAGTTGGTTACTTTGAGCAAGCGCCCTACCCCGTACTTTTCAACTCACTGGCTACGTTACATTTGGATTGTGGTTCTAATTTTGGTGATAATTCCGTGATACCATGCCGTGGACTGGCTCGTACTGCACCGATGTGGCCTGCACTCGAAATGTTGAAGTTGGACAAGTTGAGCGCGAATTTGGACGACTATTTCACTTTGACTCAAGCGGATGAGGAGTGGTTTCGTTCACTCGTGTCGACACGTGATGATGGATTTCGTAAAGGATTACGCGTTTGTCTACTTAAAGACTGTGGTAGTGATCCACCGGTGGAGATTGGCTCCTTTCAGCGTGAGCTCAACGATGCGGAGGTGCGCAAACGATTTCGCTATCAAACCAAATTTGTGATTGATAAGTTGAAGAAGAATGACGGAAGTAAGATGAACATGATCGATTGTGTGATGGACATTTCACAGAGAGTGTACCTGTGAGGTGGTTTGTTTTAAATTTTGTAATTATGTAATAGATTTTTTTGTTAAGAGTAATAAAATGATGATTAACCCTTAATCGCACGACGTGAGATTCGGAATCTCACATTGATTTTTGAATGGCTGTGGCCAGTAATCTATAAAGAATACGGCATAAGGCTCTTGGATATGTGTTAAGAATATATCTAAGTAACATTTGAGTCACTTAAAATGGCCAAGTATCCAGTGGTTTGTTCCTGGAACTTCAAAAACCAAAGTAAAGTCGTGTCAGCTGTACCTTCAGCCTATGCTTCTCCTCCAATGCACGCTGTAAGTGTGTGGCGGTGTGCGTGGTGTGTGCGGATAGCAAGAGGAGAACTGTGATGTGTTAGCGCGCTAAAGCGCAGTGAAAGGTGAGATTGGGAATCTCACGTTGTGAATGCCGCCTTTTTTAGGTTGTGCGATTAAGGGTTAATAACGAGATTGTCTTGTGAAGATTGGTGATTTACTACCACTTCTTACCATAAGAAGGCAGCCTATTTTGAGTGGTTTTCGCAAATATTTTTGATTTGTTCGGAAACTTCAGGTATGGTAACCGTTTTATGAGGATGAAGAAGATGAAGATGCTATACATTATACTGACAACTGTTATCTACTTTCAGACCTTTGGCTATTTTGGCCGTATACGCTCCTGGCGAGTAGCCCGCAACTGCATCACACAAAAACCTTAGCGGAAGTGCCCGACTAACTCTACCAGCTGAAGGTGACCAAACTTGATTTCAAAACGAAGCTAAAAAAGGGGTCACGCAAATGTACGTACGCGCTGCACTACCCAGTGCCGCAGTACGTACATTTGCGTGACCCCTTTTAGCTTCGTTTTGAAACCTAGACCAAACCGAACAAGCGAAATTTACCAAAATTGAAGCATTGGCGAATGAGACTATCAATCGACACCGAGTGTTCCCAGGTGGTCACCCTCCCAAGTACTGACTCGGCTCGATGCTGCGGTACTGAGGTGATCGGACGAGAACCGGTGTGACGAGGCATGATATGGTCGTAAGCTGAGGGACTGTCCTCTCCCACCCACTATATATCAGCCATTGGAATTTTTTATAATTCATCACATTAAATAATGAGAGTGATTCAAACAGCCTCGAATAGCAAAAAAACATTGTTTACATTTACTTTTATGGATAGATTTTCTTAGTTAGTTCCAAATAAAAAAAAATCAGATCGTCATTTTTCAAGATCATACATTTACCTTTAATTTGAGCTATAATAGTCAAAAATCGGTTAATAGGTTCCGGAGAAAAAGGAAGATTACGAAAAGCACTTTTTTGCACTAATATGTGAAAAGGCCATTCACATATGTTTGAAGTTTCGCGTCCTACCTTAAATTGCAACTAAAAAACTTTGCAGGAAAGAGAAATATTTGATTTTGTTTGTTTAAAATTTATTTGTCATAAAAAAAAATACTTCTGAGATCTTCACACACACACACATTTGATTATATTTTCTCCTTCTCCTCGTACGTTTCACTCGACACTATGAATGCGCCATTAAGATGGCCCTTTTTGGTTAACGACTCGATCGCATTCGATGAAAATTTGGGTTCGTGCTCAAACACAATATCCGGTTTCAGTATATCCTGTGTGCACGAAAAAAAAAAGAATTAGAATTACTATTCACATATACACAATTACACATCATACCATGTAGGTTGTATGTCCTCTCCAGACTCGACTCAACTCATACAGAGCAAATATAGGAATCATTAGCACGGACGAGACTGTCAGTGCCCAGCCAATCAGCACTGCATACTGTGGATAGACGTAATCGTTGTACATGAACGGTGACATGTCACTGAAAATCAGCGCCAACAGGACCACGATTAAAGTGGGACAACCATATTTGAGCACAAATTTCCAATAGAGCGGATGCCACACATCGAAGCCCATCATTGTGCGTAGGTTCTTGAGGTGACGATCGATTCCGTACACCCATGCAATGGCGATTACTTCAACGAAACCAATCATGAAGGCTGCGTAGGGCACTGAGTAGCTGTCCATTAGTTGTAGAATGTAGATTCCAGCCTGATTAGAAAAAAATGTTAAACGTAAATCACGTGATTCATCTAATAGATCACTCACCTGAGTACACATAGGCAGCCCAGCAGCAAACATAACCACACAGACAATTGCCAACAAATAAATCTTCTTCAGCGCATACTTTGGTCCCAATATTTCACCCAAATTCACCACAATCGTCTCAATGAAGGTCATCTGAGAGCCAAAGCCGAGTATGATGAGCATAAGGAAAAATATAAATGACCATAGCCAGGGAACGGGCAGCCGGGAGAGGGCAGCAGGATAGGCCACAAATGCCAGACCCACTCCCTGGTCCGCTGCCTCATTGATGGGTTTGCCCATTTGGTCTGCCATAAAACCGATTACACTGAAGATGGCAAAGCCGGCATAGATACTCGTGAGTGAGTTCGATATTACGATCGTCAAAGAATCTCTACAGTACAAAAACAAAGAGTAACAACATTTGTGAAAGGACCAAATAAACTCACCTGATTGTATTATTATAGAAAGGATTATAACTTGCGAGTGTCATCACTCCACCGATGCAAACCGACAGCGAAAAGAATATCTGAGTTGCCGCATCGGACCAAACATCCACCGAGCCCAGCTGAGCCCAATCAGGACTCAAATAGTGCAACACGCCCTGTCCAGCGCCCTGCAGTGTTGCGCCATTGATCACGAGTGCCGTGATGACAATGTAGGGAAAGATTGCCGTAATGTAGGAAACTTTGCCCAAACTTTTAGTTCCCCATGCCAGTCCAACAAAGATCAAACACCACGCAATTGCAAGACATATCACCAGATGAGGCTGCATGGCGCCCATCTGATCGATTCCTGAGCTCATTTTGAGCATTTCGTTACTATTTGGAAAGAAATAAGGAATATAAAACATAGAACATCAATCAAGCACCAACTTACTAGAAATACTCCTGACTGGGCGTCATGGTATCGTTCATTCCCATGAGAGGCTCATGGCCATAGTCCAAGCAGCGTTCCGTATTCCAGGTATTGTTACAATTGGCCCAGGGCACCTCAGGCAGTGCCGTAAAGGAGGCGTACACAAAGTACATTGACCAGGCCACAATCATGTTGTAGTAGATGCCCAGGTAGACACACATGAGACACATTGCGTAGCCAATGCCACGGAAGATTGGTGACAGGCGCCATACTAGTTGATAGAAAAAATCACAAAAAATCATTAAAATCAATAAATCATGAAAATCAAAAAATCATGAAAATCAATAAATCATGAAAATCAATAAATCTTGAAAATCAAAAAATCATGAAAATCAAAAAATTTAAAAAAATTACATAAAAAATATTAAAATATCCAAAACCCCAATTCACTCACATTTGATAGGACCCAACTGAGTATATTGACCAATGGAGGATTCCAAGAAAAAGATTGTCAACCCCAGAAAAACTAAAGCTAAAACATAGGGTATAAAGAAGGAGCCACCCCCATTACGGTAAACCAGATAAGGAAATCTAAAAGATGAGGTTAAAATGAAATTAAAATAAAAAAATAAAAATACTTAACAAAAAACTCAAAAATTAAAACACTTACCTCCAAACATTTCCCAGTCCCACAGCACAGCTCAGTGCCGTAAGAAAGAATTCGAGCTTATTCTTGAACTTATCGCGACCAACTTCGACATCGGTCATAATGTTCTTGTTTGTTGATTTGTTTTAAGATGCAAATTTAGATTCAAACAAAATTTACCAAATAAGGAGCGAACAAAAGTGTGACGATGCTAGTGATCACGTCTCGAAGCAATGCAGTGCATAGTCCTCATGAGATTAGACAATCAAACAAAGGAATAATGCTCCAAATGCTTCTTTACAAACTGAACATAAACTAAACTGAAAGTGCATTTTTAATGCCCCAAATCATGTGAAAGGCATGCATCGGACCCTGTAATCAGTGTCCCGATTTATATATCTCCTCGTAATGGTATTTAGTATGCTGTAATTGGTACACATTCTACCGTGTTGATTTCATTTTGCATTCAAAGATGGACACCTTACTGTGTAAATATTTATTGTTATATTGTCGTATATATTACGCCATATTTCATGGCCGTGCTAACATGTACATTCCTATTTACACAAGACAACACAATCATCGAGTGTCTACTAGTGTGACCGGTTGCTCTTTGTAAGTAGCTTTATATTGCCCGTTAGGTTAGGTTAGTTTAGGTTTAGTTTAACTCACTTTTGGGTAATGTTCTCTAGCTACTTTTTGACTGGTTAATTAGGCGATTAGCCAACAAAAACCAGTTAGTGCCAAATTGATGCGAGACTAACTGAACAGTGGCTGCGGTTGGCGCCATTTCAAAAATACTCTTTTTTACAGGCCCAATAAAAATTGCTGTCTCCACGCAATGAATCTCAATTTGTTGCCCTAAAAAAGTATAGAGGTAAACAGACTTTGCTTTTACAAGACTAATCATCATAATCATCATTATCATCATCCCGAGTTCAACCGAATTGGCCATAATCTTTTAATTTTTTACTGATTTTAGATTGTTAAAATCGACTTTCGAGAATTCAAGGAATATTTATTTTAAATAATTTAATAAAGTAAAAATATTGATTTTTGTATTTGCACAAAATTTGTTCGCTGGTAAGATCATTTGTAACGTTTCCGGCACTCTTCATTTCGTATTTACCGGTTGAGAAATTGTGAAGAAACGTTAAATAAAAATTTTAATTTTTAATTTGATATTTGCCAATCCAAAGTGGTTTTTCGTGCCAAAACTTTCCACTTACTAGAAGTCTAATTACAATAAGTTGTGTGGAATATTTTGCATGTTTCTAAAATTATTTTAATAATTTAACAAATTAACCATAGAGACATTTACTTGAACGGTAAAAAAACAATAAAACGGCCTAAATGTTCATTTGTTTCTTAGACATTTGTCTGACAAAATTGAGATTTCCAAAATTTTGGCTAAAATTAATTACAATGAAGCATTTCAAAGAAGTTTTAAATCTCGTCTTGAATCCGTTCAAAGATTTATCTTATTTCTGTGTCTACTTTCGTATTGTTGAACAAAATTAATTCTACCCAAATGCAAGATTCAATTCAATTTTTAAAACTATTTACTCGCTTCTCGCATTAGAAGCGGCATATTCGATTTATCAAACATTTAACTGTGAAAACAGTCTCATCTTTGACACCGTACACTTCAATGTTTACCATATTCTTGAAGATAAAAAATTGACATTTACAGACAAATATTTGTTCATTTGTTTCAATGGTGGACAAATGTGAATGAATGTTATTCAAATTTCCAGTCTGATTTTTTTAAAATAGAAAATGGAGTTCAAGTTCATACGAAACCAAAGGGGATTTTTTCCCCCAGAAACCGCCAAAATTTAGTCAAATAAAGCAATATTACCATTTTTAAAATTAATTTATTAATAACATTTTACATTATTATTATTATAATTATTTGCATTTATGTATTATTATGTAATATATAAAATATAATAAATAAATTATTAAACATAAAAATTGTTGTTTGAACAAATATTGAGATAACATATATAAGAAAAGGAGAAGAATCATTATAAAAAAAATTGAAATTATAAATCTTGATAAATCTATATTGAGATTATTTTATATATACCAAAACATGTGTATAGTTTACATAGGACAGAGGATTACAGAGGTTGAGAGGGTCAAAGGTCAATCAAGGAAATGTTGGTCTCTTGATGACTCTGACTCTGGTTGTTGGACATTCTACTTTGGATACATTTGGTTTGGATTTGATATTTGAAAGTTTTATTGGATAAATATTTAATATATTACTATCTGAGTCGGAAGATGACAATCGCCAGTATCAGGAAAAAGACCACCCAGCCCATGCTGATGAGATAGCCATTCCAGACGGCGGGTCGCGACAGGTCAAAGCCCCGAATCAAAATGTGCCGGAAGGACTCCATCGGCAGGGTCTGTGGCATCATGTAGCTAAAGTAGCGCAGCAGTGGGATCATCGTGTCCACTGGCCAGAAGATGCCCGTGATGAAGCAGAACATCAGCTGAGAGCCGGCGCCCAGCATGAGAGCGGTCATTTCGTTGGTGCAAATGGCGGACAACATGAGGCCATAGGTCATGCCTTGTGGAGAAGGGGGAAAGGTCAGATATTTTTCTAAATTTTTAACAAATACTAAACTTACCACAAAGTCCCTGACAGAACATCATTGCCACCGCCAGAATGTACGAGCCCTTCATTGGGAAACTGAAGATCCAGAAGCCCATCACCACTGTTAGGGTGATTTGCACGATCAACAGGAAGGTTATGTTGATTATTTGCGAAATGATGAACTCGGTTGGGGTCATGCCCACAATGAGTGAACGTTCCAGAGTTCCTATATTAGGAAAGAATACAACATTATTGACCAAAATTCTATTTAAAGATGATCTAGAACATTCTAGAACAGATTCAGGAACATTCTAGAACAGATCCAGGAACATTCTAGAAGACAATATTCTTACCTTCACGACGCTCCGAGAGAAAAGCCATCGAAGTAATAGACATTGTAGCAAAGAAGACAATGAACACCATCAGTCCCGGTCCGACAAACTCGATCATGTCCGTCTTCTCCGTACCATAAATGGGTTTCTCGAACTTAATGGGCAACATATTAGCAATGCCCGAATGTCCCACAACCTTGCCCAACTGATCAATAAATCTGAACACGGCACTGAACAGTTCACGACGGATAATGTTCACGTGAAGTGCATTCGATCCGTCGTAATAGATTTTGATGATCGAATCGTCCACCCGGTGGAGTGCCTCTGGATCGGTTAGGGATTCTATTGGAATTGCTGTCACGGGTGCTAGGGTTGAGAGTGGATTTGCGGTGGTAGAAGATAGACTTGGCAGGGGCGTACTCGTGGGGCTGGAAAAGAGTTCAAAGGCTGGTGGCTTCTCCATCACGCCACCAGTGGGCCCAAGTGAGGTGAGATGAGGCATTCCGGTGGAGGGTGCTGCATTTGGCATGGTAACCTTCTGTTGCAGTAACCTTGCGAGCGTTGTTGCGGACTCGCCCATTGCCTGTGTGCTCATCTGATCGGGGAAAACTTTTGACGCAAACTGATGCATTGACGCCGTGAAATTCTTCGCCAGTACTATCGCCGAGTACGTGTCCGCATTCCTCACCGAGTCAATAGCCTCTTCCGGTGTGTTGTAGTATTTGAGTTGAATAAAGTCGGGATCGATTGACTTGAGGAAAACCAGTGACATGAAGGGTGGCTTCTCCTGATTGCAGACGGCCATTTGAATCGCAGTTGGATCCCTTCCCATGCACAGACAAAACAGTGCAACCTCCAATGCAGGCAAAAGCATCGTGATCACAAGTTCAGGAACCCGTCGGAAGAGACGTAATCGATGCTTCCGACAGAGCACACCAACCTTCTCCCAGGCACTGACTCGATGACTCGACGAGTGGATCGAATAGGTTCGACCGGCACGACCCTTGTTGGACCTTAGTGTGTCCGACTTGTTTGATGGCACCACCACAGATCCATTGGTGAGCTCCGCATTGAGATGACTGGCCGAGGACTTGACTGATTTGGCACTACCATTGGCCAGAATGTTGTTGCTATAGTTACTATTGATACTATGATTATTATTAATATTTCCCTCCGTAGATGTCGTTATCACATCGGGATGATGTTGATTATCTATCACGGTTATTGGATTATTGTTGTTGTTGTTGTACTCTTCATAATCTATTGGCGGTACATTTGGCGGCGCATTTAGGAACGCATTCTTGGCCGTGATTGTGGTTCCGTTCGAGTAGGTGGCGACACTCGTGTCCGACTGGACAACTATTGTGCCATTGAACTGTGTCTCCGCCATGGTGAGTGTATTGGTGCGGTGGTGTAGTGCGGTACTATTAGGCCCGTGGGCGTGATTGTAGTGTGGATCGTGCGCATGCGCAGCATTCTCGAGTGCAATCGAACATAGCAACTCATTTTCGGGCGTCGTGCGGGTCACGTCATCGTGTCGGGACAGTCTCAGGAAGAGTGACTCTAGAGTGGGCACATTGTACTGACGCATCAGTTGGCCTGGATTGCCCTCGGCCAGTATTCTACCCTGTCGCATGAAGCCCACGTTGTGCGCCTGCGCCGCCTCTTCAATATAGTGAGTGGTCACAATAATCTAGAATTGTAAATCAAAATTATCATAAAACGTTTCAGTGCGCATGCGCATCGACTTACGGTTAATCCATTTTTACTCTGTTCCAACAAGTATGACCAGATGGCATCACGAACAATAGGATCCACGCCCACTGTTGGCTCATCCAAAATGAGCAGTGGTGGATCGTTGATCATGGCAACCGCCAGTGAAACTCGCCGCTTCTGTCCACCCGAGAGTCGGTCGGTGAAGATGTGCTCAAAGTCCGAAATGTCCAACAGTTTGAGCAAAAATTCAATACGCGAATTGAGGTCCTGCGTTTGGTGGCACTTGTCCTTGTGGTAGACGCCCTTGTGGTCGGGCGTTTGGGCAAAGCCCGCGTAATACTCGAGCGTTTCGCGGACTGTGAACTGAGATATGAGCGATAGCTCCTGGGGCATGTAGCCAATGTTGGGGCCCGGGATGCCACATTCTCGGGTTCCTGTAGACAAAAAAACAAGTAGAAAAAGGATCAACAAAAGTTCAATTTCAATCAACGTCATTTATCAATTATCCCAAATTTAAAAATTTTCGTGAAAAAAATGCAACTGTGCAACTATATTTTTACGTACAATTTATTCCCAAGAATTTAAACAAAAACTAAATTATTTAAAATATCAAAGTTTATTTAAGAGTACGCACACCCAGAGAGACACAGTCATGCATACAGAGATATGAATATATAAATTCATTATTCAGTCATATACCTTATGACAATTAAAAGTCAATTAACTATATAAAATTAGTCACTCAATGCCTACAGCTACACTGTAAAGAAGTCATTAATTAGTTGAAACTAATAAATCTATATATCCATGAGACAACAAGCAATCAAGGCTAATAATAGGTTTCACACTTTGTAAATGACTGAGCTGCATAAATGGTAAAAGAGAAAAGAAAAAATCAAAGGCGATGAACATTTAATATATAACGAAAATGCATAATGAACAACAAAATCAATTAATCAACTAACGTTTTGGAAAAAAAACAAAATCATATTGCTCCGACATTTTATTACGTCATCGCGTTATTCAGACATTCACTGAGGGTGTGATTCAATAAGGTGTCAAAAGGCGATGCTATAAATAAAGTTTCTTTACGCATTTGAGTATTGCAATCCACTGTGTCACACTTTGTAACACAGGTACATAAAAGAGGTGATTGTACAAGCAGAATTAATTAATTTTCCAATGTATATATTAATTGCTACAATTGGACAAGTGTACCTAAAAGTGTTTGTTTATTGCATTTCAAATGACAGACACAAAATGTTGTTTTGACATTCTCGATTTCTATCCATTCAGTACACGTGGCAGTGAAAATAAAATCAAAATAAAAAATAAAGACGATTCGAATTTATGAAGACTTTAATTTCAATTTTGAATGAATCTACGCAAATCGAAGGTCATACTACTTTTGGCTACTATTGTGTGTGAGTGTTTGTAACTGTGATTGATAAGTGAATTGTGGTGTAATTGGCAAAGGGATGCGAATACAAAATTCAATTCGTGTGTTTGTATGTGCAATTGGTTCTATTGCATTGTTAAAAGTTTGTTTGAAGCAAAATTAATTGGTTGTACTCTGAGTTGGTTTTTTATTTAGGGGAATTTTGAGAAGAAGAAAAACAGGGTGATTTATTTGTTAAATGCTGTGTAGAATTTATGGGATGCGAGTTAAGTGTGTTTGCTTTAAAATTTTATTGCAAGATTAGAACAGTGCACCAAATGAGGACAATAATTGAAACTAGCATAGCAACAATTTTTGTCGCGACCAAATCTGCTAGATTGTTTGTTTGTCTGGCTTAGGTCATATTATTTATGTAATTATATATATACAAAAAAATATAGTAAAACAATTGTTTGTTTACAAGACAATGCACTTATTTCGGGTATATAGATAGATAATCATCATACAAAAGACCACTTTTTCCATGAAAAAACAATAGACCTAATTATAATGCACCGACGCAACTAAATCAAACATAACTGTTAACTGGGAAAAAATAAATGTTTCAGGAAAAATAAACAAAAAATGTCTGTTTCTAAAAATGGTCGTTTCATTGGAAGCAAAAAAATTAGCAAAGAAACTTGACTTTGAAATTTTAAATAGATTGAGTTTATAAAAAAAGAAGCTAAAACTCAAGAACAAAATCAATTTGTATACTATAGCGACAACAAAAGAACGATGCGATCAGAAAAAGAGGCATTTGATTTTGACTTGAGATTGCTCAATCAATTGCACACACACAATTGCAATGTCTCAATGTTTTATTGCCCGTAAATGGTGGACACTACACATACAATGCATAAGCATAATACCCGGTTGACCGGTAATTGGCACATGCACACACATGCACACACACATGCACACATGCAACAGTAGTATGCTAAAGTTAGCCATGTGCTTCTAAAATTATCTATGCAACTGCAAATCTGATTAACTAGATCATAGATTGGTTGGCTGGGGAAAGCCGCCTCTCGCGCTATGCAATGATTGTCAATGTCTTGAGCAAGCACTGGCTACTTTGTATGGCTACTACTCTGTCTCTTCTTTGTGTTTGTGTGTCCATTGTGTTCGGTATGTGTGGACAAATTCGGTTCAACTTCTCTCTCCTTATAATTTCTCTGTGTGGTCATTGATTCGAGCGCCGCAGGAGGACATTGTACTTGGGTGAGATTTCTATCAATTGTCTGACTTTTGACTTGACTAAAACTCAAAACGCAACAAACTAACAAAACTCACAGTCCGAGACCGGTCTGTCACCTATTTTAGGAACTACACTACTGTTTGGGTCATTGTTTTAGGCATTGAACACACACACACACATTTCTGAACACATTTCTGGGCATGAACACACTCAAACTGTATGTGAGATAAAAGACACAAGACAACAAAAAGAAACAAACAACAAAGTTCCCGACTCTCAAACAAATAACAACAGGCAACATATTCAAGGCAAAGAAGGCAAAAAGAAAGAAATAAAACGGACAACTAACCTGGTTTGTAGCCGAACACCAGCACTGAACCATGTCGGGCCTTGAGTCGGCCCACAATACACCGCAGTAGGGTAGTCTTACAGCAGCCCGATGGACCCAACAGACCGTAGATTGTTCCCCGTGGCACGACCATGTTGATATTCTCCAGATTACGCCCACGACGGCTGTAACTGAAGGACAGATTCTGCACTTCTACTCCAGCCATGTTTGAAGTGAGTTCAATTCAATTTATAAGAAGAAAAATGAAAATTTGGCAATGAAGAGAAAGACTGAAGGTTGAAGAAGTTATTGAAGAATTGTACTGAGAATCTTCACACACAAAAATTTGAGTTCAAATTCAAAAATACTCAAAAAATCACAAAACTGTTTACGCATTTGAAAGACACTAAAATAAAATCACACAGAAAAGTAGAGTCGAGACCGTGTTGCGCAAGTTAAAAAGCTTGTATTTTTAAAGTTGGTCTTGCTGATTTCAGGCCCAAGACTCAACTGCGCAGCTTGTCACTGGCTGGTGCTCGCTTTTTATGCTCAACTCCCTCTCAAAAGAAGTAGCGACGATGATGCGGTATACGAGAGCGGTTGATCTTGTCAAGAGCGAACCGAAATCACAAATGAACGCTGTTCACTCTGTTTGGTGATGATCAGTCGCTCAGTTTCTGGCTTCGTTATCTATCATTTGGTATGTGTTCGCCTTTAATCGAATCGAATCGTAGAGCACAAAGTAAAGATAGTTTGGCCTTTTAGGTTTGAGCTTTTCGGTTGTTTGAGCATGAACCAATCGAGTGGTGGTGGTTGAGATGCGGCAGTGGCACGGAGCCGGCTCTCTCAATACACGATGATGCTTCAACTCGCTCACGCTCTCTTCAACCACTTTACCACACAATCTATTGGTGGTTGTATGGCTAATTTGAGTGGTGTCCGATAACAGACGATATCAGTAATAGTGAGTAGTGTAGTGGCAAGTAGTGGAAGTGCTTGCGCTTGCTAGAATCATCCATACACAGACATAGAGATGATATAGACACGATGACACTAGTCACTTTGATGATGATTTGAAATGGATCCAAAGGTGAATTATTGATCAATCAAGCTACTTCTTCTCGTATGGTTCCTTGTGGTTGTATCTGCATTACGCATGTTGCGTCGTAGGAGTACTAAGTGTGTTTGAGGACTGCTTATCAGAGGAAATTTATCAGGGGGCAAACTCGAATTGCCTGATATAACTAGTGTGTGTGTCTGTGTGTGTGTGTGTGCAGTGTATGGGAATATGCCACGCACTGATCGACCAACCAGCTAAAACTAGCCGGATTGTTGTTGTTGTTTAGGTGATGGTCAGATTCGATCCATCGTAGATTGAACAGCAGATTCGAAATTTTCGGCCTTTTAAAAACACACACACAAAATCAATGACTATATTCAATTTACTTTCTGATTAATTAATCGCACAATCGTTTAACTTTTGTTTTGAACTTTTATCTTTCTCTGGTTGATTGATTTGTGCTGTTGATTTGCATTAACAATTGCAATTGTTGTAGCTTGAACATTGCGATGACATTTGAAGAAAAAGAGGAACACTGTAGAGGCGTCATCGTGATGATGGTTGTATTATTACGCACCAGCACCGACATTTATGTATAGCACCCAAAACCCAAAACAAAATGGGAGCGCAATCGAATGCACCAATTGAATTTTTCCCCCAGTTATTACATATGTACATGAAATGTTATATGCGTAACTGCATTTGCGTAATGATCATTCGTCGATTCTGTGTCCAGGAAATTAAACGATCCTTATTATATTGCGTAATGTAAAGTTGCGAAAGCAAAAGATTATGGAAAGCGATTGGTCAATTATATCACGTTTTGTTTGTATCGGTAATTTGATAATCGTTTTCCTCATCAAGCGCACTCTCGAAAGGTTCGATGACAAGGAAGAAGATGGTGAAGAAAAAACGAGAAGGACAAAGTTCAATACCAAAACATATAGTAGGAATTAACCGTAAAAAATGTTTTGAGGTAATCTATTTATGATTCATAAAGCAAACACAGGTAGTCAATAGTCAAGAGAACAGCAACTCCAAACCAAAAGTAGGCAATCAATACAAATCTTAATGATGCGTTCAATACGTTCGACTGTTCAATGGTTAGTTTGGTGCTCGATTAATCAATCGATCGATATGCGAAGGATAAATCGCGCCGAACTAATGATTTGAATGGCTTAAATGTCATTGAGCAGTAATTGTAATAATAGTGAGATGCACTGAAGAATTGATGTTGTTGACTTTTTAAATTGACAACGAGAGAGGTCACTTCAGTTTGATCAAACAACAATTATTATTGAAAAGGTCATTCAACACTTAAAAGTAGTAGCCAATGTGTAATTCAAGGATACAGGAAAGGATACAAACAAACAAACAAAATGGCTACTTTGATACACGAAAAGTGAACACAACACAAACAGAATCTTGAATGTAAAACAGTTTCAAGAACACGATTGAATTTACAAGTTGAATTCACAATGCTAGTTGGCCTCTTTTTACTGTTATGTTATTGTTTTTAAGAGTTGAGATGGTTTTACAGAGTTTAGGAGTGCAAACTCATGGGGATGAAAGCATAATCGATAAAAGAGGCAAAATTGCTTTTGGTGTCATTTGTTCTTCATTTGTGTGTGCTTCGTTCAAAAATGCAGTGATGGTAAAATGAGTTGAACAAATTTTCACAATACAAAGTTGAATTCGACTTAAATACTTGATTATCAATTAAAATGCATTATTGATAATTTAACAAGAAATAATTTAAAGTAAATCAAACAAATGATCACGAACACTGTTTAAATGAGTGTCAATTGAAAAATGTAAATTTACTCAATTTTCAAATGAGCAAATTAGCACGCAATCCAATTATCAATCATCATTAGAAAAATAAAGAATGTGTGCTCGCGATTGTGTTGAGATAACAAAAGATGTATATCAGATCACGTTTGGCACACACAAAAGTAAATCACAATCACGTATAAAGAGAGTTTGTTTGAACACTTCTGTTGGCAGATATATCACATGCGATGTGTATTATGGCTTGATTCGAATATTGAAATGAAATGAGCAATAGCAACAGTCGGTTGAGAGTAGTGTACTGTCAGTGTAGTACTGTCTGTTGAAATGCTTGGTTGGTTAGCGCTTATTAATTATGGTTATTATAGCTGAGAGTCGTTTGCAATTGAGAGAGACAGAGAGTCAGACTTGGATTTTGACGATTGAAACGATACACCACCAACACCAAGTGTGTACAAGTACTGAAGCAGTGCAGTAGCCAGATTGAATATATTGCGTGACGAAACAAATCGAAATGAAAACAATATAATGCACACACAATCAGGTAATGAGCAAAGTCAATATTGGATCAAATCTACATATGCACACAGTCATAGGCACACAGGATATCGATTAATTAAAACTGATGGGATAGACAGATTTTCAAATGACAGCGATGCTCAACCTTAAACCATTTGGTTTGAATGATTTACACAGCTATAAGTTCATCAGATTAAACCAAAAGTTGAGAAGCGCTGGTTGCTTATATCAATAAATGTTACACAATTTTAGTTGTAATTTCGTGTTTGATTTTCAGTGTGGAACAGACCAACGAATTAATGACGTTCAAAATTCATCAGAAAAAATGAGATCAAATTTTTCTATTGGAGTGATAAGTTTTGGGTTTGAAATCAAAATGATGTCAATGTTTACTGTGTCGGTGCATCGGTGCATTGTTTGCTTGCATTGGTGTAAACGGAAATATACAAATAACAATGAACCAATTTGATAAGATATCATTGATTTGAAAGGAAGTGGTCAACCATTTGAGAACACGTGGTTGTATTGATGATGATGATGATCACATTGCGAACTGTTGCGGATTAGATGCACTTATGATGATCTCTCTAGATTTTAATTCATTTCCTCTATTTGAGTGTCCATTTCATCATATTATCGTATCGTATCATGTACAGGTTAACATTGACCTTTAGCCTTGAAACTGTGGTTTGGAAGTGACGTTACTTGTGATTATGATGACAGTGGTCGTTGATTGGCACTGAACATATCTTGAGTCGATCTTTGAGCACTGAGATGATATATTTGCATGTGAGAGGAAGTGAATATATATGATCAGGTCGGGCTTGTTTTCCAGGTTGTTGATTTACTTGCATACATACATAGACATATAGACAAATCAGTTTGACAGTCAAACACAGAGCACACACACGAACCAACCAAACAACAACCAAACACGGTGCCGACTAACTAACTAACTGAGCCCAGACTGACACTTCTCATCAAACACACACGGCACACACAGCTCCAAACAGGCAAACGTTCGAAGCATTCACAAGCGCAAACACATTTCAAGTTTGCCTCCAACACACACAACTCACAACACAACACACAAACCCCTGAAGCTAAATATTTCTCGACTGTGTACTGCTGTGTGTGGCACAAGTTTGGTGGTTCAAGTTTACATCACAGTATACATGCACACACCTGGAAGCATACATGCACTCAAGGGACTGAGGATTTAAACAAGCTTAACAACAACAAAAAATAGTAATAGAAAGAAAGAAACGCAAAAACGTCTTTTTTTCTTCCGATTTAAATGACTAGTCAATACACGAGTCCACTTTAATGATTGATGAACGAGGAATTAACCGTCCTGTGTGAAAATAATCACTTCATTTTTTGGTTCATTTTAAATGCAACCGAGATTATTCGAGGCACATCTATTCTGTTCTCATCTAATAGGAAAAACATTACTTTGTATGTTAGTGTGTACCGCTAGCAGTAACCGGCGATAAAAAAACTGTAACAGTCCAGTTCAATCAAGGAGTGAAGTAAGGAAAAGAAAAGACAGGTAGACAGGTTTTTCTGTGCTGTGGTGCTTCTGCCTGCCCCTTCACTCTACCAGCGTGTTGCTTTTTCTAGCCTTTAAAAAGCTCATAGCGGCAGATTAGTATTTGGCAGTAGTTGTAGTAGTACTAAAGTTAAAGATGTGCAAAGGTAGATAAGATGGACGTAAATGAAGGGGAAAGAAGAAACCAAACAGACAAACTTGTAAAGCAAGGAGATCGATCGTATATGCAATAATGCATAAAACTATTGGACGCAGACTTCATTATTATGCATAGTAGAAGGTCGATTCGATGTGGTCAAAATGAACTCAAAGTATCACTATACTCGAGACTGTTTTACACAACACTTTTCCATACATGCACACCTTTGATCAACAACAGAAAAAATGTTTTCGCTATATTTAAAGTTAAGCATGTGGGGAAATGTATGAATTTTTCTTCAGTAAGATCGTAACATTCATCGTAAATCCTTGAGTGCAGTTTTTCCTTTAGATGATTTAGCGTAATTGTGTCTATATAAACGTTTTAGTGCAAAACGTGATGCTTTTTTGAATGTTTTTCTAAATTGGCTAACTTTCATAATAACTTGTACGAGTACACTTTTGTACATCTTGTTATTTAAATCTACAAATTGGTTGGATTTTTCTATTTTTGCATTAATTCAGACAAAAAAGTCTCCATACAAAAGTCGCAGTAGTTGAATGTTTGTTTGCTTGTTTGTTCGATCAAGTGTTTCGGTTAGACTTGTTGGTCGAGTGTTTGCAGTGTCCGAACGATGACACGTGGCTGTATGTACGTACCTGCACAATATCACGTATATTTTGTAGTAACTTGAAAATTCTTTGTTTTTAAGTAGGTAATTCTAAATATACCCTCTAATACAAATTACGTTATTTATGAAAAACCCCAAGAAGATACAACATGAAAACTATGAAAACGCTTTAATGAAACCCCTCCATGAAACCCTCCAATGAAAAACCTCTCATGAAAACCCTCCAATGAAAACCCTCCATGAAACCCTCCAATGAAAAACCACCATGAAACCCTCCAATGAAAACCCTCCTTGAAACCCTCCCAATGAAAACCCTCCATGAAACCCTACAATGAAAACCCTCCATGAAACCCTCCAATGAAAAACCTCCATGAAACCCTCCAATGAAAACCCTCCATGAAACCCTCCAATGAAAACCCTCCATGAAACCCTCCAATGAAAACCATCCATGAAACCCTCCAATGAAAAACCTCCATGAAACCTCCCAAGAAAACCCTTCCATTTAAAACGCTCCAATGAAAAACCTCATTCATTAAAAAATTACATTTCCAATCGTATATATCAATTGATAATTAGATTATCAAGTTCATTAGTCAACTAATATGTGCCATCGGTTTAACATGTCGGAAATATCGAATATCTCACAACATGATCATGTATATTACGTATACAAAGCATAGCGAAGCAAAATTTTCCGCTAACTTTAGCACAATTTGGGTGTGGGAAATTGTACGTAATAGCATGATAATCGAATCGATATACGTTTGAACGTGTCGCGAACAAGTCGTTGTTATTATTGTTATGTGCCTCTGTAATGCATGTCTAATTTGTCCAAAAAATGTATGTAGGTAGTGTTTTGTGTTGTTCATATCATTCCCATCACATGTAAACGAATGTATGTAAATGCGATCGATCAAGCATACAGTGAATGTGAATGTGAGTGAATATCATCGATCGATCAAATGCAAAATCAGCACTTCCATCCCAACTTAAGTGAACACAAGTTCAATTGATTAGTGTCCACACTTAGCAACTCGTTTACTGTCTGGACAGACGATCTCCTTTTTGCAAGTCGAGACAATCAATCCTTCTTCTTCTTTTGTTATCTTTGATAAAACGGACATTCTAGACTCGATTCACGTTCAAATAAGGGCCTCTATCAGACAGTAAAGCGTTAAGTGGCGTTTATTTGAGAAATGTTTGGTGATAATTGTATAGTATAGGGAGGTTCGCTCACAAGATCATGTAGAGTAATTGGTTACATTCGTAAAAAGCGTACCGTAAGTGCACTACTAAGTAGTAATACGAGTAGTGGTATTCTACTAGCCCATTTCGCTTCCGGGAAAGTCTTTTTTCAACCTTCAACTTTTATTCATGAACAAGCAAGCAATGATTAAAGTATCTCATGTGAGAACAGCAGCTATACGAGCTAGTAGCTACCTTTATCTCATACATTCATTCATTCTAATGACTCATGATGAGAGGGTTAACTCAACACAGACACTCCCACATTTTGCTAAATAGTGCGTGCATTATTTAACAATCATCACTAGCTCAAGTCCAAGTGCAAGTTCAATTTTGGTTAATAAGAGCCGCACGGCGAATCAAACTACCAATCTACCCTCTGACCACTTAGTAATGCAAACATTTTGTGTCTCCCTCTCATGATCGTTAGTCAGGTCAGTCTCATCGCAATCATCACCATCATCACCATCATCAGCAGCAACATCATTTCTTCCGCATATATCTTCTCTTCTCTTCTCTCTCACTCAGCATCATGAACAGTAATAGCTATTGCTATGCTAGCAGTAGTGACCCTCTAATTGTCCCCCGGACTAACTGTATGCCCTATCTATCAACCTACCCACCTACCCTATACCCTACAATCTATACGTTATCTACCTAGCTCATCATCATCACCTCCAATTAAAACTAGAAGCAACGCGCACGCACCTGTGCAGAAGTTGCACTATCTGACTATTTTACACCTGACCTCATTTTTGTGCCTAGAAACTAGAAGTGACCCTGGCCACATGAACGCGCTATCGTACAGCGATGCCAACGTAGACAGGCCAAGGTCCATTAGGCCGCATTTGCCCGCAAGGGCCCATTGGGAGGTGATTGGCCGCTTTTGTTTAAAACACGGACCTGTTTTGGCAAGGACTAGGGAACGGTCACCGTGGTCAATCGCGATTGGTACCTGTGGTACAAAAGCAGCACAGCACGCAGCAATCTTGACCCCGTGACCATCAAGTGTCCTAATCATCAGACACGACCTGGTACCATCAGACCTGCACTTTGACCCAATGACCCCAGAATGTACCTCCAGTTCTATCGAGCAAAAACTTTCTGTGCCATGATGATGAAACTTTCTTAGTTGATTGGGATCTCTCGATTGGAATTTATCGTTTATTGTCGAATAAATTTTGTTATCTAACCTATCTGGTCTAAAATAATGACATTATTATTATTATTATTACTTCTTTAGAAAACGCTTATGTGATTTTAATTAATTAATTTAATTAGCAGTCCCCGTCAGTCAGTCGTCTTCGTCGCCCAGTGTCAATGTCTGCTTGACTTTGAAACACAAAAAGATGAGTTGAAACGAGAGACAGGACAAACTTGTTTTCTGTGTGTTTTGTTGCGTTTCCCAAGGAAATTCAAATCATTGCATTTCCCTTCTGTGTATATATTCTTTTTAGTTTGTTAGCTAATTAGCTTTTCGGACTTTTCCCTCACTGTGTGTGTTGATTTATAGAGATACTTAATAACGAGTGAGTGAGGTGCACACCAACTAACTAACTAGCTAACGGTCTTTTAATTAATACTCAAATTTTACTTCCGTTATTATTTTTAGTGTTTTTGTCCTGGGAGAATGATAAATAAATAAATGAAATATCTTCGTTCGTTCAATCATGGCATGATTTAATTATATCACAACAAACATTGGACAAAAACTGGTGCAAATGTATATATCATGACACAGTGTGCAGAGAAAATTCGGTTAATGATAAGCAAAATTGGGGGATAAAAAGTAGACATATCATGATACAAGTTTAAGTTATTTAGTTTGTACTGAAATTGACATATTAAACAGTCAAAAAAGGATACGAAAATCATGACACTTTTTATATGCTTTTGTATATTAATAATGATTAGCATGATGATTGAATGTGTGTGTCTGCCTAATATGCTTACTTTGCTTATATATGCGATGTCAACAACAAGGAATGATTGACAACAAAGTTGGAGTGCAAATTTGGGTTAATTTATCGCAAACAATTTCCCCACATTTTTCGTTTTATGAATTTTAAATTAAAGAATTAAAAGGGTAAAAAGATGATGATCACGTAACTGTCCTCTGCCAAATTCCCCAAATGTGTCCTGTTAATGGACAACAAAATCAAATCAAAATCGTACGATTGTACACAGTATGACAGAAAGAAAAAGAAAAATCGACTAAATCGAAAATATAAAGATTAGATTAGATTAGAGAGAGAGAGAGAGAGAGAGAGAGAGAGAGAGAGAGAGAGAGAGAGAGAGAGAGAGAGAGAGAGAGAGAGAGGACTTGAAGTGACTGAGTAAAGGCTGAGCTAGGCTGTGTGCATTTGGAGTTTATTTTCGTATATTTAAAACTCAATCGCGAGTACACACATTCGTAGTGATTGGATCAAATCAAGTCAAAACAAGTGTGCTGAAGCACAAAACACGAGTTAGTCGAGTGTTGATTGATTGAAGAGCATCTAAAATGGCCAATACCACTACGAAACACATTTTGGGTTTGCTTTTGCCAAATTCGATTGAAATGCTAGTTTGGTTTTGTTTGCGTAATTCGGTGATGCAATTCCATTGAACTATTATTTTGAAAGTATATGAGTTTATACTTTAACAAATGACCTTTGTTTGCTATCCAGGAAGAAATGATGCTACTGAAGATGGTATTTTCCGAACGAAGGGATTTTACTTACTGTTTTTCGGAATGAACTCTATACTTTGTTTGTTTGTTTGTCTGTCTTTTTTCATTTACGTTCATTTGTTTATGCGATAGACTTGTTCATAGTTCAAATTACCAAGTTTTAGATCATTGTTGAATAATGCTATTTCATTATATTAAATTGGGGTTTAACCAATATTAAATATTTTGTGTCTTGTGTACTGGAATTTGGAATTTGACGGCTTGACATTGATATGGATGTGGCACACAGTTGGGTTTTTCCAGAGGTAATCAACGTGTATCTTGAACCGTGAGGTTCCGTTGTACCCAAATTTGATTAAAGAATAAAAATCCTCAATTTGTGTCCTCATTTTTCCATGAGCTTTGAGAAACCTTTGTAACCTAATAGAATATTTGTTTTGATAGCTGTGAATTGTGTGTTGTGGTCACATGGACGCTCTTTCTCTTGTTTTGATGAACTTTTCCCTTGGTGCAATCACACTCACTCTCACTCTTGGTTACCAACAAGATGTATGACAAGATGTTGTCAATGATATGATCAAGAGAGTGGTCGTTTGAGTTTTGATTTGGTTGATTTGATGGTTGGACTGGTTGGCTTCAAAGTTTGTCGGTCTTTCTCACTCTCACTCAATTCGCCATCACCACAATCAGTGTTCATTGATTTACCCAATCGCACACACACTACTGATCGCATGTCGGTGATTGCACAGCAGCAGCACGAGAGCACGAGCTGTGCTCAACTCGCGAGTCCAAATCACTCGATCAAATCGTGAACAAAAATGGGCAAATCATCCACACATTCACTCACAGCTCATAGTCCATTCGTTCTTGTACAATGTACAAACCAAGATAATCATCATCATCTTGAGTGCAATTTAGATGAAAAATCCCAGCATAAAATCAACCATAAAGCGAATCTTTTTGTAAATAAGCGCGTCGCAACGCATCTAACCTTTGATATACCAACTTATCAAAACCGCTAATTAAGATCACTTATGAGTGAGCAGTAATCCTCAGTGGGCATTTTCTCATATATCTTCAATGTTTACATTACGCCAAGTAATGAGCCAAATATGTATAAGGAAGCATCCAGTCCAGTAGCATTCAAAGTTCAAAGTGTAACAAGTCCATGCGTGTTTCGACTCTCTGAGATATATCAAAATGCTTGTCAAATGTTCTTCTTTCTTTGGAATGGAATCTAATCTTTTCACAAGCACCAATGACAAGTGTCCAATTAGTGTATGGAAGCAACAGTAAAATGTAAACATTACGGACGGGAGTACTCAAATTGACTTTGGATACTTCTGATGCAGTTGAAGAAGAAAAACTTTGAACCCAACTCAAAGATCAGGCTTTATCATCTAGGTATAAGCACAAATAACTTGAATACCTAGGATACTCAAGAAACCTAATTTTTCAATAATAGGGAGAGAAAAAAGGAAAATGGTAACACTGTAATTCCTTATCTGTCATCGAGTTTCCAAAATGTAATTTACGGATGACCCCGTTGATCTTAAAGTAACATAGTAACACCAAAGTAACTCACGAAAATCAAGGTCTACTTTGATGATGCGGAAATGAAATCAACACAATTTCCCCCACACACACACACACTTTGGGTACACATCTTACTTGCTGTGTTCAAAGTGCATCATCATTATTACTGATATATGTGATTTACTGATTACTGATACATAAGATAGTGTGTGTGTGTTCATAATAACGAGTCTAATTGCAGTACTGCGCAGTGCTTCACAGCATTATGATCAGGTACAAACAACTTTGTCGTGAGAACCTTGAGAAAATGCAAATGAAACGCATCTCTTTCAACAACATTGTACTGTGCGATATTTACTGATTTATTTGCTCAGTACACACACACACACAATCGTGCATCAGTAATCAAGTTCAAAAGTCACTGTCTTACAGGACAGTATGATTGACGTATTGCAGTGATAAGACATCTGATAAGAAGTGACTTTAATGAGAACTGAACTTCAACTTAACCAATGAAACTAATGAAAGAAAGGCTTAGTTTGAAAGATGGGCCAATATCTGATAAGCAAATATCATTTTTGGCATCCATTTTTAAAACTAGTTTTCATTCATTAACCGAGTTGTACATACAAGAAATTACTGGATTTTGATGATGAACAGCTGCTGATAAAAAAAATTGTATGGGAGCAAAAAAATGTCTAACTAAGAAATGTTTTATTTTTAGATAATTTTGAATTACTGAATTATTGATTATGTTTTATGGTTTTATAACTTAAGGTATCTTTGAATTATTTTCAAGAATTGTATGTGTTTGTGGTGAAACAATTTGGAATGATTCCAAAGAGGCCTCTCTCGAGAGGATATTCCACTTTGGAAGCGCCCTCTTATCAAGCATGAGAAATCGTCATCATCATCAACGAAAAAATCCCTCTCTCCATGTGATCTTTTTCAGTAATCAGTGATTTGGATAGTTGATTACTTACTAACTATTGAGTATTGGTTTATGCTTTTTTGGTTGACCTTTTGACCAGTTTGTGTGTGAAAAACCCGATTATATGTGTCCAATTTTTTTATTGTTTTCCGTGGATCCCATGTCTTATTGGTTTTGACTAATTAGAAATATTTGGTATTCAAAAAGATGTGCCATAAAACATTTATGTTGTATGCATTTGATTTTAGAGTTCTAATACATCACATAGCTTTCTTCTTACACAGAGAGAAAGTTTGAGTTTGTGTCTTATCACTGATAAGTTATCGTCCATTTGAGTTTGAGAATTGCCGGTCGTCTGCGACTTGTTGAGTTTTGTTATATTTGCTTTTCGAGATCATGTGCTAAATATGTGTGCTTGAGTGACACTCTAAAGAGCACTCGACCACCACTTTGATATCATCACTTTACTTGTCTCGTCCTGCAGGTTTTCCTCTCACTAATATTTCAAGTTCAATAGCTCCATTTGTCTGATAACAAAAAGCTAACTAACTAGCAACTGACCGACCGTTGACATCTCTTCTTCTTAAAAGGTTAGGGATTTTTCTTGCGATATGCCCCTTTTTGCCCTTTAAGGTCTAAGTTTTCTATTAACTTTTGTGTGTGTGCATTGAGCATTGAGGTGTGAATGAATTCATTCGCTTAAACGCTCGAGGGGGTGATAATAAACGTGCATAGAAGTGCTATCGGACATTTTTCTTGGGAATGCATCGCTAATTTCGTATATTTAAAATTATCCGCCCAAAAAGAGGGTACTCACTAGCTTGTTGTCAAGTTAAATATTTATTGTATGGTAAAAATGTAATAATAAAGGAGAATTTATGTATGTGACTAAACAATACAAAGGGAAAAAACTTCACTAGACTTCCTGAGTGTTTCGGAACAAGGTCATTCACGCACTTAATTTTCACGAAATGCAATCTGAATTTAAAATTAACTTTTGTTGGATAATGTCACATTCGGATAAAATTTGTATTCAATTTTCTTTAAATTTCATTTCAACTTTTTATAAATTTTTTATTCAGCTTTCATTTAATTTTAATTTTTTAGTTTTTAGTTCAATTTTTTGTTCAAACTGAAAGTTCTAGAAAATTTAATATGAACGAACCTTATCCAAATTTGATAAAATCATTTAAATCGCGTCCAATTAACTCGTATTGTAATGTACGTTCTAATAGTGCAGACATTGGTTGCTTGGTGCCTTTATCATCACATGATCATATGTCAAGCGTGTGTGCACAATCCAATTAAGACGCCTAATGAATGTGTTCGTTTATGTTAAATCAAGCTAAATTAGGCGCACTATTTATCATCGTCGTCATCTCAACACTAACCAGGGGTTATGTTCGGGCATGGTTGCGTTCGAACGATAAAAATGAAATAAAGAAGAACCAAGTATTTTGTGTGCACAATACTTATGGGGTCAAGTTGAAGTCGCTAGTTGCGAACCTCTCATATCGGATTTTTATATGCATTTTATGGTTGTACAACGTCGTATACTGCTGCTGCTTGATGATAAGATTATATATGGTCGGATATGTGTTGGTTTATACCAGAATGTGTCTTCGTGAGTGGTTTGATTGATTGGTTGCATTGCGAAAGATTGATTTGCGTTTAAGCAAGAAGCATGGTTTGGCAACCAGATAATTGAATACTACTTATCAACAATGTTTGAGATTTTTGTAACTTTTTGTTTTGGTTTGTTTAATTGTTTAATTCTATTTGACTTGGGATTTTGTAATTGACAACTCACAAAGATCCTGTCCAAAGCATTCATTCAAAAACAATTTACTATTCGTGTATAAACATATCAAGTTTTTAAAATCGATTTCGTTTAATGATTAACAAAAATATAAAAGGTTGTAGAAATCATGTTTATATTATTTCCAAAATATATTTTGTGCTCTTTGCAATTCAAACTAGATGCAAGTTTAATTAAACTAAATTACTTAAACGCCATCTAGTGGCGTGATATGTAACTATTGTTTTACAATTTTTAAATTTGATGCAATTGTAGATTTATTTTTACAATTTAATTAAGTTGCCCAGGTATCCCTTTCAATTAGTATTTCATGGTTACTTTGCTGTTATTTCCCGAACTTATACTCGGAATGCATTTTATATCTAATACATTACGGTGATATAAAAGTGATTGTTGCCATGACTTTTATTTGCACAAATCAATCACGAGAGCTGTTGCCTTAATAAGTCAATACAAGTCATATCAACAAAGTTATTTCCACGTAGACTAATTTCTTACAAACGTTAAACTTTAGTTTTATAACTGTCGTTTCACTGATTTTTGTATTTCGTTGTTTTTTAACAAATAAACACAAACACCAGGATGGGAGAAAAGGAAGAAACTATCTCAAGCATCACTGCATTTAACCGGCTGGATAGTATCCGATTTGACTATCGAATAATGTTCAACAACTTTAGCAATCGATCAATTGCGTATGAATCGAATGTATTCGCCCCACCCGGCCTGGATGAACCAACATTTGCCATTCAGTGTGAGCCATCTTATCTAGTTGAAAAAAGAGAAAACGTTTCAGGCTATGGTAGCCCACAAGTAGTGAAAACTTATTATCTACGGCTAAACTTGATCGTACAACAAAGTAGCAGAAAAATATTCCATGTTTTGTGCAACAATTCAATTTTGGATCAAGAAGGCAACAAATCGTTCACTAAACGTACGTATGCATAGAGTTTTATTAAATAATTTTAATAAATTTTTTATTTTATTTAAGAGATGTCGGAAAACTTTTCCCTAAATTATTCTAAAAATTTACTGGAAATCCCTAAAAGCAATTGCCAATTGCCATACTTGAAAGAGAACAAGTTACTAAACGATGATGTGCTTACTTTCCTGTGTGAGGTAAATTGATTTTGTTTTTATTTTTTGATCATTTTTGATTCGATTTTACATTAATATTATAAATATAGTTCACAATTGACTTGGACACCAACACGGAAAAGGTCCTCTTAGCGGACAAGCTCAGCACCGGACAGCTACTAAAACAGAGCAAGAAAAAAATCTTTGAAGACCTTGGCATAATGTGGAAGAGTGGCCAATTTGCCGACTTGGTCCTCCAATTTAAAGGTGGAAAAGAATTGAAAGCCCACAAGGCAGTGCTGGCGGCACGTTCGGAAATATTTGCCGCAATGTTCAGACATGATTGTAAAGAAGCGAAAGAGAATCGAGTTGAAATTACTGACTTGAGTGTTGAGGTGTTTGAAGTACTGTTGGATTATATCTATACGGGTAAAGTTCCGGAACTGCAGAATTGTGACATTGCAGAAGAATTGCTAATGGCAGCGGATAAGGTGATTTTAAAACATTTTTTATGGTTTTTAAAATTTTATATTTGTAGTACCAATTGGACATTCTGAAAGCCATTTGTGAAGATTCACTGTGCGCCCAATTATCACCAGAAAATGTTAGCAACTATCTGCTACTCGGAGACACTCATAGCGCACCTAAATTGAAAGAAAAAGCATTGGGCTACTTTCAAAAGTATTTTAATTTAATTAAAAAAATACTTAACATGATTTTTTAACACAGAAATGCACAGGACTCTATCTCAGCTCTGTTTGGCAATAATCGAACCGATGTTTTGCTTCAAGCTTTTAAGGAAATTGCCATTAAAGGATCTAAAAGAAAATAATGGATTTTGGATTTTGGATTTTGTCACATTTTATTTTTGCAAAATATAAAAACAATATAAAAACAACGGATAATTGTTGATTTTTTCGAAAGTTTTGTTTGTAAAGTTTTGGATTAAATTAACTAATTACTGGATTAAACTAAGGAAGTTCAAGATACAATCGCTCTCCAACTTTATTTTTTTACACGCATTCTCATAAGGCCACATTAATTCGATTTGATCATTAAAGACTTATAAAATTTCAAAAGCTGATCAATTTTAATTGTCAAATCAAATCTAGTCAATCACAAACAGAAAATTGCCCTTTCGAGAACAGTTTCACTTGTCCACCGAATATAACTCGGTTATTTGAACCCATTTTGTTCAGAATCAGTCCTCCTCGACTGGACATTTGCTTTGCATGAAAGAATCCAGAATTCTCTTGAGCGCAATTCTCAAGGAGCCCATTCTGTTGTTGTTCTCGAAACACTCGCTCCCAGTAGGGCGTCATCAGTGTGAAAGCCGAACCACAGACAGGATCTTCGTTCATGCAGTCCCAAGGACCAAAGACCCGAGCCGTAAAATGAGCCCCAGTTTGGTCAAAATCAGCCTTCTGTGTTACAATAGCCAGTATGACGGAACCTCCCGTGTCAACAGCCAACATTTGGTCAAAGTTTGGCTTCAGCGCTTTAATATCAATGTTATCACGCAGACGCAGAAGTAGATAGTGGTTCGGACCGAGTTGTGCATCCAAAAATGATTCAGATTCATCATTGACAATTGTCTTCTGTAGACTTGTGATCCATTTGCAGCGGGTTGAGTCAATCGGTACTGGGCTATTGGATGGAAAGTTCAGCGTTACGTATTGACCATCGTAACTTGCTTCGAGTGTTTGCTTCAACTTGAATTGAGTTTGATATTTTATATGCCTACTTTTGCCAATCAGTTCATTGTATTCGTTCTGCTGTGTGAACAGTAAGTACGACGCAGCCATTGTGGCATGACCGCACAGTTCAATTTCACAGATTGGCGTGAACCATCGAATCAGAAAACGATCCTCATCTTCTAATTTGGAGTCCAATTTGGAGTGAATTTTGGACACAAAAACTGTTGCACTCAAATTGAACTCGGTGGCAATGTTTTGCTTTGCATGGTCACTGATGTCACTCTTTTTCAAACAAACAAAAATCAAACTAAAATTCAATGAAATTTTAATAATTCAACAAACTTACATCTTTTGATAGAATGACAACCGCCGCCGGATTGCCCGAAAATGCCTTTCCAGGATCGACAAAAGCGTCTGCAATGTAGAATGTAAATTGGAGTGGCATTTTGGGTTCGAATTGTGGCAAAATTTCAACAGAAAAAATCGACAATTTTCACTCAAATGTATATACATTTTTGTGTCATTGAAAATGTTGGTCTTTTATTACATTACAGACAAGAGAAAAAATGTCGTGAAAATCATGTCATTGTTATCTAGTTTGTGCACCAAAAATAGCTAAAATTGCACCTAACTTTCCCCAAATCTAATTCACAGATTAGATAAGAACGTTCGATTTATTTATCGCATAAGAAAAAACAATTTGTGGTTCACTCAAGCGCCATCTATTGCTTCAAAAAGTAATCAATTTATATATTTTTAAGAGTTGATAATGTTTGACACATTTTATTATTTAGGAAAAAATTATTTAAACAAATATCTTTGGCTTCCACAGAGTGTTGCATGCTTGTTTGTAAAATTCTGGAACCATTTTGTAATCCGCTGCATCGAGTGACATGTACTTTGTGAATGCATCCTTGTTTTTTGGTAGTAGTGCTTCTGTCCACTGTACTTTACCCATCGTACCCGGATGACCGTTTTTGGCAAAGGCTGTCCATGCTTGGATCATGTCTCGACTGAGTTGAGCCAGTTCGGGATTCGATTTCACTTCGCTAAATGTGAACAAATAGGCAATGTCCTCGCCGTGACAGACAGACATCCAGCCGGTGCAATTGTTGAGATTTGTTGGTTTTACTAGACGATACGAGTAAAAGTGTTTGGTAGGGTTGAGTGCTGCGTACTGTTCTGCAAATAAGATGGTCGGACAGGTGATGATTAAGTCTCCGAATGTGTCCGCGATTGCGATTCTAAAAATTTTGGAAAATCTGAGATAATGGAACAATTTGATCTTATTACTCACTTGAGTTGGTCTTGTGTTGGGTGGGACAGTTTGTTCGTGTAAAATTGTGCAATCTCTTCATTGAACGATTGTTTAAAGAAGGTTGATATTCCCTTGATTGCATCTTTAGTCGATTCGACAGTCAAATTTCCACCAGCCATTTGTATAAGATAAGCAACAAAACCCGATCCTTCGTGACTTGTGACTCCGTACATTAAATCAATATCGTGATTGAATTTCCCCGTTTTCAGTGCTTCCACAGGTCTTACCGGAAGCAGTTCATCTCCGTAAATTGGTTTAAAGTTTATATTTTCAGTACTAGCCTTCTGAGCGGCATCCACAAGCTGGTCAACTGTCTTGTTGCGTAAACATTTGACAGTATCATCAATCTTTTCTACTGTACAGTTGACATGCGCAGCAAGGAATCGTGTCGCATCGAACGATTCGTTATGGGTCGCAATCCCAAAGTACGAATTCGGTGCACCAGATTGGAGAATCGCTCGATGGAAAAGATTTGCAGCCAAAGGCGATAGAATTAACGATCCAACAGCAAACGAACCCGCCGATTCACCAAAAATTGTCACACTGTTTGGATCGCCGCCAAAATGGTGAACATTGTCACGGACCCATTTGAGAGCGAGTATTTGATCGTGAAGTCCAAGATTTCCTGGTGCTTCTTTTGTTCCACCAAAAAGAAAACCAAACGGACCAAGTCTGTAATTGATTGAAACCAGGACTACATCTCCCTGACTAGCCAGGTAGCGACCATCGTATGCAATGGAAAAAATGGTGCCCGTGTTGTAGCCTCCACCGTGAATCCAAACCATCACGGTACGATTTGCCTTTTCTGTTACAGGTCGCCAAACGCTCACAAACAGACAATCCTCACTGATTGTCTCAGTGTGATAGGGCAGAATGTTGGGAGGCTTTCCCACTCCATGCTGAGGACAGGCATCACGCCATTTGGTGGCATTGTAAACGCCGGTCCAAGGCTCAACTGGTCGGGGCTTCTCAAATCGATTCGCTCTGCCTATTTAATACCAAAAATTGTGAGAAAAAATCCAAAAAGCAATCACACAAAACTCACCATATCGAATGCCTTGATAGAGGTAAACACTGTGTCCGGGCTCAACTTGTTCCACAATGCCTCTCACTTGACCGTCCTTCAATTGGACAGTCGGAGCAAATATGTCACTTGTCAGGCCAACATTGGCCAAAGCCAATAGAATTGAGACAATCAGTAATAATTTCATTTCAAAAATGATGATTTCAATTAAAGTTGTGGCTGTTGCTTTTGAATTTACAAATGAGTCTGTTTTTATATGTCACTTAATTGTCATCTCAAATCCATCTTATCAGAAGCATCAATCATTTAAAGCATTTATCAGGCATAATGATAAGTTGGAATGCAATCATACAGTCATCGAAGCGGTCACAATTGGGTTGCAACCTCTTGTGAGTGTGAGCAACTTAAAGTGGATTGTTTTTGATTATCGATTGATAAGTTTGATACCTTTGATGGAATAATTTCCACTTTAGTCTGTAATTTAAGGCTGCTATTTTAGTCTTTTTATCGTCTGTAATTTTTGGGTTGTTATCGTCTGTACTGCAAAGTCTGTAGTTAACTATACATTGTACAGTTAGTTGTACAGTGTACAACTTGTCCTAAAGTTTGCTGAATTTTGATCAATTGGATATATATTCCAATTTTTATCATTTATCATGTTTCAACATATGTCACGGTTTCGAAAATATATATTGAAATATAATTCATCGAGTAAATAATATATAATTTTGCAACACATATTCAATTTGTCAATCAATCAAATGTCAAATATATTTTAAGCAACGTAGTAAACAAGTTTGTAATAACACTCATCATCATCATATATTATTTATATGGTATTGATTTTAACTCAAGTCTTGCTGTAATAATAACGTAAGGTAGAGTTGAGAAATAAACGGCCGGAAGAAGTGAAACATTTCAACATTGGATCGAAAGATTTAGGAAACATTTATTTGCAGATACGTTTAAAATGAAGACAAACATTTTGACAACATTTTAGCGAACAAATAAAAAGAGCAAATAAAAAGAGCAAATAAAATGTTGACTTTAAAATATTCCTCGCAGATTCTAACAATATTGATTGAATATTTAAAGCTATGGAAATTGTGGTTCAACTTTGAGCAATATTTGCAAACAGCAATTGCAATCAACAGTGCAACATCGGACAACATTGAGGCAGCTGGCCATTCGAACATTGTCAAGAAGCATCAAATCAAATTGCTAATGTTGATCATCTTCCTGAAGAGTGTTCACTTTGTGTTTCAGTTTCACTTGACCCAACCATTGTATCGCTTCATCAACTTTGACCTGACTTTCATCATTCAAAGTGAATCAAATATTAATCTAATTTTAGCATGTTTAGGTGCTCAAGCGCTCTACTGTTTGTATGGGATGTATTTTCATCATCGCAACAGCTCACCACTACGCTTGGTCAAGCTAGTGCTGTTTGATGATAAACAGGACGGTTGGTTTGTGAATAAGACGGTGAAAAATCGGTATGGAAAAGTAGTTTCGATCGGGGCTCTCATTCGTGGCTATGTTGGAATTTACTTGCACTGTTTGAAATATTTCGTTTTGGTAATGGCACTTTTTGTGGCCTACTTTGTTGGCTTTATGGCTCACTATATAATCGTTCAAAATTGGAGTAAATTTGTCACCTCATTCAGTGGAATCATTTTGGCACTCATTTCGGCGATCAATGGCCTTTTCATGGAGTTGTTCGTGTCCACCTTCATAATGATCCATTTCAACCTTTCATTGGTGGTAATTTCGTCCACCGTGATCAACTTTATTCGTATGCATCAAGCTACTCGGCTGCTGCATACGAGCAGACTTGGCAAATATCGACTGGCCAACTACATCAATCTCAATCGTTTCTTCTCGTATCATTTGGAAGCCTTTCTCGACATGTTACGATTCAATGTCTATTTTGGGCACATATTTGCGATGCTCATTTGTTCAAATTTGCTGCTCAGTTCGTATCTTCAAATGAACGCCTTAAAAGGTGGCCATACCGCGGTCACCTATGTCCTGTTGTACAACTTCATTCTGTATCAAAACGCGATCATTTTTGTGTTCCACCTTCTGGGAACCTTTTACACCTGCAGAATTCATCACTGCACCAAAGTGTTGCATCACTGGAGTGCAGCATTCTGTGTGCAGCAGCACAATGGCCAACAGTTGAGCTCACTTCCGGGCGCAATTCAACTTCGACTGGCTATTTATATTGGCAAATTTCATACCACAAATCGATATGGAATTACGTATGGCAGTTGTGGACTGATGTCGTTTGGATCGTTCTTTAAGGTTTGCATTTCTTTGGATGTTTTTGTCAAGCAAAAAATTAATAATTTAATTAAAATTCTTTTTTTTGTTAGTTCATTTGGATCTACATCCAAATGCTCATGTACTGGTACATGTGGATCAATTGAAGCAAAAATTTCAACCCATTAAAAATTTCTCTCAGAATAACCTATTTCCTATTAAAATCCAACACGTTTACAAGAAATTTGCGTTTATGTTATTACAGTAGCGCTACTAGCTATAGCGAGTAGTACGCGATAGTTACAAAATTCACGTGAAAGTCTATTTTCGTATACATCCCTCTTTCTCACAGCATTATATATAATCTTAAATGTATTTTCACATTACTCTTCTCACTCACTCACTTGCGACTGCAGTCGACTGCAGTGGACGTCCATGTTTGTAATTTGCACTTGAAGATATTTTTAAAATAATTTAATCAGTGAAAACATCTCTTCAAAAAATCAAAAAATGTCAGCAAACAAATCAACTTTGGAAGATAACAATCAGCCAAAAGCAAATAAATCCAATTCTAGCGAACAGCCATCAGAGAGTGAATCTAACCAACATGACTCCACTTGCTACCAAGGGACCGGCATCGATGCAGATTGCTACTGTGACCAGAATTCTAACAATCCTGGTCCAACGCCTGAGCAAAAGAGTGAACGACTCCAGTTCTACAAGAAGCAAGTGGAAGACAAGCTGTACTGTCCGTGCACACTCGAGCAGGTGTATCCAAATGTGCAGGTAATGGAAGAAGACAAAGCTGATTAAAACCCAAAAAATCTGAAGACGACAAAATTGTTGAAAAATAAGGATTTCATATATGATTTGATTTGCTTAATTTAAAATTGTTTGAATAAAAATTTGATTTTTTCCAAAGAAATTCTAAAGAATGGTTTATTTCTCCCATCCCCAAGTGTTGATTGATTAAATTCTGTCGGTCGCTATTTTTAGTCGCTCAGTTAAATCAAACGCTTTGCTTCACGAGTTTCGAGGAAAGAATATTTTGTTAATGTTTTCACACTGCAGTTGAACAATTTCAAGTTCATGTTCACTTTGCATTTCATTTCACTTCTTAAGAACATATCAATTTGTTTAATTTTTTTTCCAAGAATTGAACTCTCAAGTTTCTCAAGATCACTCTCAATTTGAAGCCTCAAATTTCATAGGAAAAATATTTTTGTCTTTGTAAACATATGTTTGAAATGTGTTTAATCTCTTCCATTTCTTGTGATTTCGCATTTTCTCGTTGTGATTATCCAACTTGAATTTTTTCATAAAGAATATGCCTGGCGTTGACTGGATACCCGGTGTAGCACAGCTCAAATCTGTCTGTCAATTTATGACTGGTGATTTTGAGGGCGCCGCTCGCACCCAACAGAACTTTTTTCAAGAGTGTCCAGTTGTGTCACAAACAGTTGCCACTGTTCAGTTGATTGCGGGAGACGAGAAGGGCGCTGAGGAGACCTTCAAAAAGGGCTTTGGTACGATCAACAATGTTGCGAATGGTATTCCGGTGGTTGGTCATGTGAAAGGTAATGAATTATATAGTTTAATGATAAGAAAATTCGATTGTTTTGATTATTCTAGGTGTTATCCACCATGCTGTTGGCGATCACGAAGGAGGAAACGAAGCCCTAAATGCTGCCACCCGTTCCACTGTGGTTCTCGCCACTGGTGCTGTAGCCGGTATTGCCACTGGTGGACTTGCAGCAATTCCTGCAGGAATAGCCGCTGGAGGAACCTACGATATCACAGACTCGGTCATCAATGACAAACCAAAAGGATTCGTTGCGGCAGTAGCCAATGTAGTGGACAATCCATCTGCGGGTAGTGTGTTTGATGCTGCGGCAATTCTCGTCGGTGATGGTCTCGCAGGTCGTGCCGGTGGCAAACTTGGCGCAAACATTGTGAAAGAAGCTAAAATTGGTCGATTAGAAGCTGTGCGTGATGCTAAACTGGCAGCAATGGATGAGGCGAGCACCTCGGGACAGGCACTGTCCATTGGAAAGCAGATCAATGCACTTACGAGTGAGATCAACACGCTCAGACATGGAACGCCCAAGTTTTGGTTCGATCCAAAGACTAATCAAATTGTGATGAAACGCAATGGAGTGGTTGTACCAGTGCCGGGTTATGCTGAAGGAGGTGAACAGGAAAAGAACGATGGAAGAAGTAAACAACCAAATAAACAGAGGTAAAATATTTGGTTAATTAGGTTAGGTTTGTTTTTGTCATTTTGTCAATTTTCTCGAAGTATGGTGAGGTGAGGTTAGGTTAGGTTAGTTTTTGCCAATTTGTTCGAAGTATGGTGAGGTTAGGTTAGGTTTGTTTTTGCCAATTTGTTCGAAGTATGGTGAGGTTAGGTTAGGGTTGTTTTTGCCATTTTGCTCGAAGTAGGGTGAGGTTAGGTTAGTTTTTTACCATTTTGGCAAAATGTTGATCGGTTTTTAATTATTTTTATTTTTTTCAGAGGTTCTTCCTCTTCCCAACAACAACAAACCACTGAAGAGTATGTACCGTGCATCAAAACAATTTTATTAACAATTTTATTTTCGTGCAATAGATTCGAAAATGGTTTACAAGCTGACTGGTACTCTGGTGAGATTATGTCCGGCCTCCAGCCGGCTCAACGAGAACAGAAAAGACAAGCTCATGCAAAACAACAAGCCGGAAGTACTACTATTCAGGCAAAGTATCCAACTAGTACAATCGCAAACGAAAACGAGGCAAATCAAATGCGAAACGATTCAGATCAAAACCACGATCCAAGACGAAATTTGAATCGAACCAATTTGGAGCTTCTCGCCGCATACAAGTGGATTCCCTTGAGAATGCCGCCCGAGTTTGGCTATACAGCAGCGACCAAGTTGAACAACTCATTTCAGGGTCTGTTGCACAGCTTTGTACGTCATGGAGATCAGTGGGTGGAACAGATTCCGGGCTTAAGTGAAGTGATGGAAAGATTGAGCCCAATTCGGCGACATCTTGATTCGATTCGAAATGCGGCAAATTCCACTGATTCGGGAAATGCAATCAACGCTATGAATGATGCGCTGCAGCTAATGGACAATGAAACTTTTATTGGTAAGTTGAATATCTTAAGCATCTAATTGAATATCAATCTCTCACTATTTTAGCTATTCAATCTGCATTTTACGAGGCTCAATGGGCAATTCATCAACACCTCCAGGCGAATGTCACCTCTGCACAATATCTCGAGGAAGGCATCACCGATCGGGGTCAAGTGCAGGTGTACTTCAAGGTGAGAGACAGCAAAGGAAATGTTCGTGTGATGGTCGTCTGTGTGTCCAAAGAGCTTTTTCCATCGATCAGGGAATTTAACGATTCACGTCCAGTGCGCACAGTTACCACTGTCTACTTCATTTCGTGGGATGAATTTCAAAATTTAAATCTTCGTGCCGGAAAGAGTTGGAAAAAGTAGAAAATGTTGGGTTTTGTCGAGAATTTTGATTTTTGTCTTAAAATTTATTGACAAAATGTAAACTGTTTATGAGCTTTTGTTAAATCGAATGAATAAAAATGACAATTTTTTATTAAATATAAAACATTGTATTTTTTTGCGAAATTGCAAAAACATTGTGTTGATGAGCTGATGAACCGTCTCATCCCCAAAAGTTGTACCGATTGTTGTTGTTTCTACGGCGATAGTTGGAACGACCCCAGATGTTTGCCCGATTTGCCTTCTCACCTCTAGGATTGTACCGCTGATAGCCTCTGTATTGAGCGTCAACTTGAGCAATGGCAACTAAACCAACAAGTAGAATTAGGGCAAGAACAAGCACGATCAAAGTTGGCTTCATGGTGGCTTCAAAGTTTTAGTAAATTTTTTTGATTGAATAGTAAAGAAAAGGGACAAATTACAAATGAATAAAATTTCAATGTTTATTGAGAGACATTTTATAGCAAAAATAAACGGAAATAAATCTACAAACAAAACGTGATAATAAAACAACGGAAACCTGAACCGGATGATTACACAAAAGTAAAATCAATAGTGTAACCAACATGATGTCATTAAAATCTTCACGTTCGTATTTTGTGTGCTGTTCGAATGTTATCATTCCGGAACCTTTGAGTAAGTAACAGAACAATGCAACATACAGAACCCTTTTGTGTAAATGAACAAATTATCATGAAAATAAATTAGAGATTTGTTTTTCTAAGGACTGAAACCAACAGAAATAGATATACGAAGTACGATAGGTGAGTTGATGGTTTCGAGGGCAAAGGTAGTTTGCAAAGAGTAAATTATAATCGTGTGATCGATGTTGAATGTCGTTAAGATTTGTTTCTGTTTGCTATCTTATTTCTAATTCGCTTGAAAAAAATTTGGTCAAATTCTTTGAATCTTACATCTTGATTTGGACTTTGTTGGGGCTTTTTAGCCAAAAAAAAATGCAGCAATCTTTCTTTTGTCTAGAACATTCTATAATAAGCTTATCCTTCGACAAAGTGTTTTTAGAAATATTTGTAGGCAAATCAGGTTGATTTTGATAATTTATGGAGTTTTTTAAAATTATCACTCTAAAGATTTGACAGTTGAATACTATTGCCAAAATTGGCAGTTTAACTTGTAAACTTATAAACTGTGCACGTCACTTAGTCCCTCTTTAGCCATATTGCATTTAGTCGAGTATGTACACTGTATAACATTTTGTACTTTATAAGCAGTCCCACGTTAGCACACGTTAGCACACGCAATGAAGCACACAAGGAAGGGCACAAGAAGGGCAGCCGGGGGAAGAGAGAAGAGATTGCGTTTGGTGTAGAAGTAGTAACGTGACCACAACGACAAATGCCTTCACAGTGGAGGCACCACTGTGCCTGTGTTGACTCAAGCTGATCATGACATGCAGCGCTGTGTGTGTGCATGGTCCGTACGTTGGTTACGGCTGCTCACAATGCAACACAAGCCACTCTATGTGTGCTGTGCTGTGTTAGCTCGCTTCGTTTCCGTTTGCTGCTGCTCTTCATGAAACTTTTAAAGCTCGTTAAAGTTAAAGCTCGCTAACTTGTACATTTGTTGTTTTCTAGTGAATCATATCATTGAATCGTCAAATATCTTGTGTCTCCTACTATTACATCATCTTTCCATTAACAACAACATCTTTTTCGACAAGGTAGGTGAATGTTTTGAAGTCTGTTTTGTTTGATGCTTGTGAAGAATTCATTTTGAGAAAAGTCATTTGGATCATTTCCAATAGGACAAATGTGTATAGAATGTTTTAGTTTTATCCCAAGAGACCCATTAAATCCTTCTACCATCGCTTTAGTGTGTTTTTGTGGTAGGATTTTGTGAAATTTCAATGTTTTGAATCTGAATCTTCAAAAATATTGATGTCTTTGTTCCTTATTTATTCTGATTCAACTGGACAGATTTTGATAAAATTTGGTAAAAACATTCATTTCACTCTCTTTTATATAGTAGGCTAGGTTTCAGATTAAAATATTTGGTGGATCTCAAGATATTCTTAGGATTATAATACATTGTGGCTATGGTAGTCTTAACTATCAATAGTTTTGTCATTTAAAATTTTCTAAACTAGATGTCACTACTTATAAGTCTCTCTAATAAACTTTGAAGCAATTAAATTCAAAATAAAAGTCCATAATACAAATTAGTAATGTTCTATAAAATACATTCATTCAAATGATACCTTCATAGAATGTTCTGGAAATGGTGCATTTACTTTATGAATCAAGTTAATAATTTTATTTTCGATTTCAGATAAACTTCAACCCAATCCACCATGACTTATCATCATAATTCAAGCAAGAAACAAAAAACTCGTCATAGCAATAATTCGAGTAATAGTAGTAGTTCGTCAGATCGTGATGATCGATCGCTTGACCACTCACTGATTGGCGAATCGTTAAATTTAGGCCAGAAAAATGTTGCTCAAATTGCTTTCGCCCTATCAAGCGGAACTCAAGAGGTTAAAGATCTACTTCTGAACGAATGTAACATCATTTACGAATGTCGCCTGTGTAAGAATATGTTTCGAAGTTTTGCCAACCTGGTTGCACACAAGCGGATCTACTGTAAGGACCATCAGTGTGAGCAAATGATGCTGTACGAGCCGAGTTGGTTTGTTCCAGAACAAGAGAAGAATGATATAAAAGTTGAGGTTACTCCAGAAGAACCAATCCGAAATCCGAAAATTTCGTTTCCCCCTAAACTTGACAGCAAAACTTTAGAACTAAAACGCAAATCACTTCACTCAATTGCGAATTCACTTCAAAAAGACACTCAAAGTGATGATTCAGATACAAAACCGATTAGCACTTTACAATTTTATTCGAATGAAAAACAGAAAAAAACTGAAAATTCTGAAAAAACTCAAAAAGATGAAACTTTAAATGCAACTAAATCTCAACAAGTAACTCGAAAGTTTTTGAACAAACAGACTTCACCTTCACTTGCTCACACTTCAATTCAAGATTCAACTGTGAAAACTGAAACTTCAAATCAAAAGTCTTCAGGAGAAACTAGTTTATCTACTAAACATTCACCAGACATTGTTATAAATTCTTCAATCATGAATGAATCCTCACCAATGGTTAGTGATCATAAAGAAGTGGAAATTCTGAATGTTTCAGCCAATGAGAATTCATCATCAAAAGCAACAACATCCGTGATCCCCACTCCAATAGTTTGTAAGAAGAACAAGCACAGACCAAATCGGAACTCAATTCTAAAACGAGATTCTCCTAATGCTAATGTTCAAAAGAGTGCTCAATTCTCCGAAATGAAGCCTCAAACCTTGAAAACTGTGAAACCTATTTGGAGTGGCAACAGCAATGCATATGGCTCATTGCTTAATCGTCATTATCACAATAATCATCATCAGTCGATTTTGTCTAAAGAATCTTCCTCTTTGGCTTCATCTTCTTCATCATCGTCTTCAACACTAAACAATTCGAATGTTCATGAATGTTCCGAACAAGTTTGCACTAAAATGCAGACCAAATCAGATGAACATAAAAATCAATGTAACGATGATCATGAACGGCCCGCCAACAAATTGCGCATTCCAATAGAAGTGATCACAATCGATTCGGACAATGATGATGCTTATTCGGATGAAATCTATGCTCTATAGCATAATATCTAATATAATTAATGTTCATTTAAGATATATTTTTTTGTAAAATAAAGAAGTTTTCATATAAATTGTTTCGTTTAATTTGTGAGTAATTACTAATTGGGTTTAAATAAAAATAAATTATATTAAATTGAGTATTTATTGATTAGAATGAAATCTATGCTATCTAACCTGTATATCGTCAATTTCACTGTCAATCAATATAAATTTGTGTTGTGCTGAAGCCAAGCCATGAAAATAGTTCTCACCGATCAAGACAGTCAACAAAGTAACCTTGGTTTCACCAAAATTGAGATTTTCTTGGTATTTTGCAACAAAGTAATAATTTTACAATTACCAGTGTGTGAGACTGACAAGTCACACAAAGTTTGATTATAAAATGGCAATTTAATGGTAAGTCATTTTCACCAACAACAACAATACAATAACACTAAAAATATAATGAATCGTAAATCATTATGTCCGAACCTTGAACCTTTTCATTTGATTTGATTTTCTCACTATTCAAATTATTTTATTATTGATTTTTCAAAGAAAATATAATATATTCTACTTAAATATTAGTTCTGCCTGCATACATATTATTAAATACAGAAAATCCTAAGGCAAACCTAATAAATTTTCAAATAACTTTTTATCGTATATGACACTTATTATTTGTTCAACTATCCAAAAAATGTTTTGGATTTGCCGTCTAGAGTTTACAAGTCTTTACATTTGCTCATTTTGATCATTCATTTTTGCTAAGTAAACGACCCCGCAAGATTCTATTTGAAAAGTGTAAAAAATTCAAGTAATTTTCACACGCATTCCAAAATGAAACTTCTTTCAACTCTGCTGGACTACATGACCATCTGGTTTTTCCCATACAAAACTCTCAGCTACTTTGAGCACTACTACCAGTACACTGTGCAAGCCAATTTGCTCAAAAATCGTCGACAAATATGGAAGATCAAGCTGCTCAATATATTGAACGCGATAAAGGCGCTTCACTTTCTATATCTCGCACTTGCTCCCTTGAATCCCCTTGAGCGTGCACTACACTTTGATTGTTTGCATCTTCTACTTCCGAGTGCACCCAAGTACAATGTGATTGCGTCCCTGAATCAGTTTGTCAACATAATCTACTTCAATCATGTACTGTTTCTTCGATCAAACACTCAGTTAAACAGTTTGCTTCGGAATATTATGATTTTTAACGATTGTTCAATGTTTGTTTCGCCTAGTCCTGGCAAACAGTGTAAATTTATTACAGCAATTATAAGGAGAAATTATTTGGTATTGACCAATTTGTTTCAAGGATTGTCTTGGGCAACGGGTGAGTTTGATTTAATTTGGCTTATAATTAATTAAGGACAAAAAATAGGAACTGTCTTGGTTTTTTTGGTCTATTAATTACAAGCCATTTGATTTTTTGATGTAAAAATTGAGTTATCCTACTTATCTTAAAATTGTGATGTTGGTGCGTTTGTCAACAATGCAAAGTCAAAGATACAGAAAGCGATTGTTGAAATTACAAGAATGGAAATGAGTTCGATTGTTGAAAGAAATTTTATTTTCTGATTTTGTTTATGTTTAGCTATTATATTAGGTGGGTCTTTGCACCGTTTAGGCTTAGGTTAAGTATTAGGTGCCGTGTTAGGATGGGTTTTGGGTTAGGTTAGGTTAGGTGCCGTGTTAGGATGGGTTTTGGGTTGGGTTAGGTTAGGTTAGGTGCCGTGTTAGGATGGGTTTTGGGTTGGGTTAGGTTAGGTTAGGTGCCGTGTTAGAATGGGTTTTGGGTTAGGTTAGGTTAGGTGCCGTGTTAGGATGGGTTTTGGGTTAGGTTAGGTTAGGTTAGGTGCCGTGTTAGGATGGGTTTTGGGTTAGGTTAGGTTAGGTTAGGTGCCGTGTTATAATGGGTTTTGGGTTAGGTTAGGTTAGGTTAGGTGCCGTGTTAGGATGGGTTTTGAGTTATGTTAGGTTCGGTGCCGTGTTAGGATGGGTTTTGGGTTAGGTTAGGTTCGGTGCCGTGGTAGGATGGGTTTTGGGTCAGGTTAGGTGCCGTGTTAGGATGGGTTTTTCTGGTTAGGTTAGGTTAGGTGCCGTGTTAGAATGAGTTTTGGGTTAGGTTAGGTTAGGTTAGGTGCCGTGTTAGGATGGGTTTTGGGTTAGGTTAGGTTAGGTGCCGTGTTAGGATGGGTTTTGGGTTAGGTTAGGTTAGGTGCCGTGTTAGGATGGGTTTTGGGTTAGGTTAGGTGCCGTGTTAGAATGGGTTTTGGGTTAGGTTAGGTTAGGTGCCGTGTTAGGATGGGTTTTGGGTTAGGTTAGGTTAGGTTAGGTGCCGTGTTAGGATGGGTTTTGGGTTAGGTTAGGTTAGGTGCCGTGTTAGGATGGGTTTTGGGTTAGGTTAGGTTAGGTGCCGTGTTAGGATGGGTTTTGGGTTAGGTTAGGTGCCGTGTTAGGATGGGTGGAGTCGGTTTAGAGTGCGGCGTCGCCGCTGACAGCTTGCTGTCAGCGGTTTCGTACAAGTCCCAGGAGCAAAACGTTAGTTTTGCGGGACTTGTACGAAATTAATTTTTGTTAATATTTTTTGAAGCGCTTCTATTTGTGTACACTCATTTGGTGTTTAGCGCGAAGTTGTGGCTGAATTATGAAATCGCCTTCAAGGACCACTCAATTGTGCTGTCACTCTTGTTGTATTTGTCCAGTGCATTTGGTTTTTGGCTGTACTCTGTCAACGTAGCGCATACACTTTCGATTAGTTTTGCCACTTGCGCAACACTGTTGACTGTGTTCTATCTCAAGATGAAACAAATATACCAGTTATTCTGTTCATTCATGAAAAGAAATGTACCACTGGTCGAGTATCGCAGTGTCAAGCGCAAATACAACCAAGGATTGCAACTCTTTTTGGCCACTAATCGAATGTATGGCAAACTGTTTTTGGCGAATCTGTTTGGATTAGTACCTGCGAGTCACAATAAGCATGTGGATACTGTTCAGTGATAATGATACACAGAATCATGTCATTTTGAGCTTTTTTGTGGTGTATATATCGCTGTTCATTTTTATGGCTCATCTCGCACTGGCCTACTGCACCAAGCACATTCACCGACCATCCCAAGTGCTGCTCCGTATGATGGTTCACAATCAACATCGTGTTGGCCACTTCCGGACACGACTTCTGTTGGCCAATGACATTATGGCGCTGCACACTACACAGCGCTACGGATTCACTTATGGCAATTTTGGTTTGGTTTCGATGGCTGCATTTGCTAAGGTATGTCACCAGTGGTGATTTGTAATTGTAATTCACAGAGATAATATTCTAATTTGTTCTAGTATCTCATGCTTTATTGGAAATTCATTATGATCAGCTACAATTTGATACAAAGCAAAATTATCTAATTTTCTATTTGAATTGAATTCATCTTATCATTACTAATTACTTACTTAATTACGAATAGAAATCGTTTTGTTTAATTTGTGTGTAAGTGATTTTGGTTTTTTTTAAAATAAAATTAAACTATAAATTGAGCATTTATTGATTCGAAAATTAAATTGATATTATAACTTTTAAATTCAAAATAAAACAAAATAATTTCAGATATTACAAAACTTGAAGAAAAAAGAAAAAGAAAGAAAATTGATAGAAAATGTTTGAATTAAAAAATAGAAAAGAAATTGCCTGATATAAATGGACTATTACGCTCAAGAGATCCTTTTAAATGTAAAGGTATAAGACTTTATGATTGATAATGTTTTGTCATGTGATGAGTGGTTTGACTGTGTATGCTTAATTTGTGTGCATACTGGCTCACTTTGCTTGAGAGGAACTAATACGACCACACTGCCATTAAAATATTGTTTCGTTTTTTTATACAAAATGAAGAAATTCTTGCGTTGGCTTAAAGAATACCAATGTTCTTCCATTAAATTTAGCTATATATGGACCATTGCAAATTATAGTCGACTATACGATGAAGATTGTCCGTGGAAATGGCGACTTTGTTCAAATAAGTTTTCACCATCAAACAATGAAAAATTTGAATTTTACCTATATTTATATCAAAAAGGTCATAATGAAAATGTGAAAGACTATGTGTCGATTGGGGTTGGTGTACCTAACATGCCAGTGATATATAATGGCAAGATTAGATGTCGTTGCAATGTGTCGATTGAGGATAAAAATGGAGATAGGTCAATGAAAAATGGTAAGTGAAGCCACCAGAAAGGGTTGACAAATGTATGTGTATTGTTTTTAGGATTGGCAATTTATAGTTTATTTATTAACGAAAAAAAAATAAAACAAGCATCCTTCGAACATTCTTCATTGTTGAATTGTTCGTCTATTCTGTTGCCAAACAACCAACTAACACTGCACTTCGAGGTATGTCCTAACATTTCTATCTCTAATGTACTATAATGTTCTACATCCGCACAGATTCACTTGCAAGCGGACAATCCTATTTTCAATGTGATCACGAACAACGAGGTGGCCAAGTGTCGATTCGACTGTGCTAACAAGGTCACTAGACTGGTGCACACCTGGACTGTGGAGAATATTGGTGAACTGTTTGAATCGAGTGATGCAACACCCAACTTCATTCAGTCGGACCACTTTTCTGTACTCAACGGACAAAGTGATGGATTCTGTCTGAGATTGTACCCAAATGGATCGGATGAAGAAAGTAAAGATAATGTGAATATAGCCATTTGGAATGACAATGAAAATAGTGCGACTGTTCACTGGAGAATGACGATACTCGATGTGGATGGTGAGGAATGCTACACAGATGGTATGGATTGACTAATTGATCAATTTAAATTGATGTGAGATGTTACAGAATGGACAGTAAAAATTGAGGCCAAAAATGGAAAATATTTTGGATTAAATCGAGATTATCTTCTGCACAATTCGAATGGATTTGTTCACAACAACCAACTGCGGATATATTGCGAGATGAGTTACATGGTAAGAAGTGGATTGAAATTGAGAGTAACAAAAACAAAATGTTTATTATAGATGGATTCGATTGAAGGCACTGAAACTGTGAACCAAACCCAAATGTCTGACTCTGTGCACAAATCGGAGAGCATCACGAATGTCACCAACAAAGCAGTTCACAAAGTCTCCCACCAGTGGACCATCGACAATTTCAGTGCCCTTTGTCTCAATACTAAAACGAACCATTCTATCGATTCACAAATATTCAAACCACTAATCGACACTCGTTATACATTTTATCTTCGTCTATTTCCAAATGGTAACAATGTGCACAGTAACAACTATCTATCTCTCGATCTGTTCAATGCATCACAACACACCAACCAAGTCACAGTTCAATATCGAATATCAATTCTATGTGCAGATGGACAAAAATCGATAAGATCTAGTAAGTAGTTTCATGAATAATTTCTGCAATATTTAAATAGTTGTAATTAAACATTTTCAATTAGATGATAAATCAACCATTTCAAAGCATGACAAAGTTAGGACATCAAAATTTCTTCCAAAATCTATTCTTCAAAATCCATCTCAAACCAACCATTACCTACCAAATGACAAACTGACAATAATATGCGAGGTATGTGTTGAGTTTACTGCACAGTAACAATCACTTATCTCAAATACTATTTAGATATGGGTTGTGCATGATAAGAAGATATACAGACCCCAGCCGACCAATGCTCAATCTATTGTCAACAATCCTTCAACATCATCAGCAGTACATCAACATGCGGAATGCCAACTTGCAAGGAGCGATCATTAATGTTCAGTCTGTGTCAAGTGTTGGCGATTTCAATGTCAAAGCAATGTCTAATGACGACAAATTGAAGAATTAATAAACAAAACAAAGGAAACTCAAATAACTTCGTTGTCACGAAGTTATTTGTCCCTTCGGGAACGTTTCCTTGTAAAACGCCCTTCGGGCGTGGATAAATGGTGACAATGCTGTCCAATAATTTTTAATTTAATAAGCAAACAAACGTATAGATTAAAAAATACATTAACTTCTTCAATCCGACACGGCAGATCATTTGGTTGGTTTGCATTTTTAATTTAACTCAATCTCATGCCCTATAAGAATTCTGTAAAGTATTTCGGCTGGGTAATATCGAAATATACTCGAAAAGGTTTGAACAAAAAACTGCTATTCAAATGTATTGAGTTTGACTCCTGTTTGTTGATGGTTGTGGAGCTTGTGGTCCTAGTTACGTGCTTTGTCTCATTGCAAAAACTGAATTATAGCCAAAAAGTGCCTTTTGCACTGTTCCAGATTCTGAGATAGAAGATTTCTTCTAGGTACTTCGAATGTATAAATTGTGTCCAATCAACTTTCTATGCTTCTTTTCAGTTACGAATACCAATGTTGTTGATGATGATTAAGATGATATGAATGATGATATGATCTACATTTATTTTTTCAAAAAACTAATTTTGGTCAATCTGAGATGTGTTAAATAACGGAAATATTCTTAGAGGCAAAACAATTTGTTTATCCTTTTCGGAAGCTGACAAAAAGCTTGTGAGGCGACATAAAATCTTTTCATTCAAGTAGAAAATGGCCGAAGTTGAAGTAGGGCTTGTGGTGGATTTGTTGAGAACTGCAGTTGATATTCGATGAAGTATCGCATGAACTTACTTAGGACGAATAAAAATATAGTAAGTGTTCTCGGTATATTAGTCAAATAATCTTTTCGGAATAGCTAAAACAACGAAGCAGTTCATCGTTAGTTAACCTATTTGACGGGGAAACAAATCCGTGACGACAGTTTGGCTATGAACACTCGGTACTTTCATAGAATGTCTAAACTTATTGCTGCTCCACACAATTGTGCCTGGAGATGACCTGAGACTTTTATTAAAAGTCACCAACTCGTTCTCTTTGCAAAAATCAGAATTGTAACTTTGCTTCCTTGTTTAGGCTCAAGTTCCAAATTCACCCGAGAGAGGTGTTCGAATAAGACGAGCAACTAATTTCGGACATTATCCACCAGTGCAGGATTGCTGAACGTTTTCTGTTTGTCAACGATGTGTTCAATTATGTTTACAGCTGTCACGGTTCGTCTATCTGAAATACAACGCTCGAAGATATGAGAAAATATAGAAGCCAAGAGTAGAGAAATTGACTTACACATTTTAAACGATTCCGAATAGATGTAATAGATAGGATGTCAACCAGCACTTTGGCATTAATAAGAAATAATAGAAATCAATAGAAAGAACATTAAGGTTAAACATCTGCAGATCAAACAGATCAATTCCGGAATTAGCAAAAGATACTTACCTCAACCAAGTGGAATAATTCATTTTGCAAATTGACGATGGTGATGACTGACGAAACTAACCAGGCTCATGAAGTAACACGCTAATGGCTGATTCGGTGGCAAACAAAAAAAAAACAAAACACGGTGAATATCACATTACAAAAGCAATATACAATAATAGAGTGAATCTGCTTGATGAACGATGCGACAATTCAGTTGGATGGAGTAGTTGGATAAATAAATCTGCAGCAGTGATGTGCTGCTATTTTGGAGTTAGGGGGTTCGGTTCAAAAATTACGAAATTTTTTTTTAAAGATATAGGGGGTTCGCAAGATTTTTATAATCTGATTCTGGGGATTCGGTAAGCTAAAAGGCTTAAATTGTGCCATTGGATCATATCCAAATTGGCCGGAAAAGAAAGAAAATACACCAATTGTGCTTCTAGATCTTATCCAACAATTGAGTCGTTGGATTTTACTACAAAATAAAGTTAACTTGGGCCCAATTGGGGGTTCTGTGACTCTTTTGGAGATCCAATTTTAATTCTCTTTAGGGGGTTCGGAGTTTTACGTTTTTTAGGTTAGGGGTTCGGGCGAACCCCCTGCGAACCCCCTACAGCACATCACTGATCTGCAGTCCAAATTTCGGAGTTCCCAACAATCAAGTCATTTACATCAAAACAAACCAACGTGTCTTACTACAGCTGACATTAGAAAGAACACTGAGTCACATTCGCTCGGCATATACTGCAGAGTAATATCAAAACGCAGATGATTTTGAATAACACCTGGTCACCTGAGCAAATGTGTTACACTCTTGTGGCCAATAACAATGACAACAATGTGAAACAAACATACCAAACACACCAATAACATTGCTAAGTAGAAAAGCGTTCTTCGAGAAGGTGAATAGATTTGGATGAGTTTGCTAGAATTTGATGAATTAAACTCGTTCGTGGTGATTTGGTTGACACATGCATTTAGATAAAGAAACAAAAACAAAGCTAGGGAAAAACGAAAATAAAAACACTTCTCAATTATTCGTGCAATGTACTGCCACAGCGACAACAGCTGACACATGTAAACAATCCATGCATACATGAATGGGATAAATAACACTGGCGTACTCAGAAGATTTTTATGGTGCCTCTGCCTTCCACTGTGTAAATGTAATAAGACACACATCAATGAGGTGGGCCTTCTAACTTCCACTGTGCTGTGGGGCGATGAAATTGTTTCTTCCTTCTTTTGCCTTCTACTGTGCTACGGCGCGCTGAATAGGCCACGTCCATCATTTACCTTCTACTGTATTACTGGGCATGTACCCTTACGAGCCTTGTAATATTAGTATATAGTGATTTTCCAATAGTCGGAAATGGAGCTTTTTCATCGCAGTATGTTTGTTGTTCAAGGAAAAACAGAATCATTAGTCCAAATTCGACACTATCAGTAAGCAGAATGCCATCAAAAAGTGAATTTCGATGTGCCCAGTAAAATAAATGTCCCATAAGTTCGCCAAAATAGCCAAAGTCCGATAGGAATGCAAATAGTTTGTGCAGAAAAGGAGCGAGCTCATATACACTAATTCGAAATGAGGCAAATTTAAAAGATTCACTTCTCTTGTAAATTGACGGATGAAAGTTGAGTGCAATTGAATCGCGACTAATGTTTAAAAAAATTCCATAGTTTTCAGCAAAATGTTTTCTGGCTGCTGCAATGGCCAAAATCAGTGGTGACAACTCAGTAACTTGAGCGTTAATTCCATTGAAAAAAATTTCCCATGAGAAACATTGGCCATTCTTGTCTTGATAAGGATAGCCATAGATTTCGAATTCTACATTGACATCAGAAAAATTAAGACAACGTTTAAGCTCCAGCGCAAAAAAATTCTTAAACTGAGGAAAAGTAGGGAATGGGTGCTCGTAGTACTGCGAACCGTCTTCAAGTGTGCATTTTCCGTGGCGTTTGATAAAATTGTAAATTTTCCTAAATTAAAACTTTTGGAGTGTTCAGTTTGGCCACATCTTCCCGATAGACAGGCTGACTTGCACGTCCATTTTCGAGGGTGAAAGGATTTGCGGGTGGCTTCGCTGAGTGTCGAGACAGGTGATGGTGATGGTTGAATTTCTCTATAAAGCGTGAATTTGAATGCATTTTGAAATAGAGAGAAGAGAGTTGTAGAACACTTTTGAGGTAATGGCAAACAGACAGACAGGAACAAGACAAGGCTGACACACAAGACAGCATGGCATGTGAATGACTGTGCTATTTGTACTACCACACACACACACACACGAACACACACACGCTGCTCATGTTTGGAAAGATAAGATATGACTCATTAATGACATGATCACTGTAAACATATATGTGTAAATAATGAACAGGTAAAGAGAAAATCCAAATTGAGTATTTTTTTGTTAATTCGACAGTTTTCACACAAAATCCTCTGAACTCACAATCGAATACATCGAGATTTTAATAAGTAAGATAAAAGATAAACAATAATTTATTAACAATTCGACAATTTTACCTAATTTGAGAGAAAGTGATTTGGTTTTTAAATAAAAATAAACTATAAATTGAACTATTTATTGATTGGAAAAATAAATTAATATATTTGCTTATAACTTTTAAATTCAAAATAAAGCAAAAAAAGTGACAATTTCAAATATTACAAAACTTGAAAATAAGAAGAAAGAAAACTAATAGAAAATATTTAAATTAAAAAAGAAAATAAACTGACAAATAGAAACATTCTACATCACTCGACATTTGTCCTCTTCGTCATCTCTGTTGTTTTCTTCGTTGGACCCTGTTTGCTCGCCAATCGCTGGTTCAGGGTTCGATTGTTCATCTTCGGTTCCACTTTCGTTGGTAGAACTTTCGTTGAGTTCATTCTCAGTTTCCCCTTCATTCTCGTAGAGTTCTCCAATTTTTTCATCCACGCTTAAATCGGCAAACAAATCAGAAATAAACTCATCATCATCGAGTTCATCATCGATCAATTCTTTCATGTCTTCACTGCCCAGAGGGGGAAATTCTGTTTCAAAATCACCAACAATCTGATATCCATCTGAAAGGTCTTCTGCTTCCAAGAAATACTCAGGATTGGTCAGTTCTTCAATGTAGAACATATCCGGCTGCTCACGATCCTTCATTACCAAATACATTCGTTCAATCGCTCGCTCCAGTTGTTGCATTTTCTCTTTGGTACATCTTTCGTTTGGAATAGGATGCTTATGTGCGTACATGCCTTCAATACAGATCCATCTGCTCAGCTTGCACTCGTTGGCCAATTCGTAATCTTCCTTGTCTCGGACAAAGCCATCATACGGACAGATTACGTCCTTGGAGAAGTCAAAAAAGTGATAATATTCAAAAAAGCCAAAAATCATCTTATATTCAAGGGGGTCATCTACATCCAAATAGTCTGATGCCAACACAAAATCTTGATCAATCCATATATAAAATAGGTCATCAGAGCCCTTGAATAAAGCATAATCTTCGTATAAATTTCTGATAGTTGGAAATGGAGTCTTGTCATGTGGCTGTTCAAGGTAAAACAGAATCATAAATGCAAATTCTAAATCGCTAGCAAACAGAGTGCCATCCAAAAGGGAATTATGGCGTGCCCAGTAAAAAAGAAGTCCCATAAATTTGCCAAAACATTCCAATCCCGATAGAAATGACAATAGTTGATATTCAGCGGAGGAAACATGTGCAAAAATTTTAAATGAAGCAAATTCTTTCAAATGTTCACATTCGTCGTCTTCGTCGTCGTTGTAGTAAAATGATGAACCAAAACGGAGTGTGACTGAATTGAGACCAATGTCAAACAAAATGTCATACTCGTCAGCAAAATGTTCGCGTGCTACAGAAAAAGCCAAAAGCATCAGTGTCAACTCATTGTAGTGTTCATCGATTCCTTTGAAAGAAAAAATCCACTTGAAACATTCGCCAGTCTTTGATTCAAAACAAAAATCCAATATTTCAAATTCCACATTGAGATCACTTTCATGAAAGTTGAGACAACGTTTAAGCTCGGCTACAAAAAGTCCCTTAAAATTAGAAAACGTAGGGAATGTTTTGTCGTAGTACCGAGAGCCCCATTCAACAGAGCATTCTCCTTGGCGCTTGATAAAATCGTGAATTTCCCTAAAAATAAAAATATTTCGTTAATTAATTAATTCAAATCACAAATCAGTAAATGCACTACTCACCATGGATCGTCCTCTGGCTCAAATGTTGCAAATGTGCTGGAATCCGTATCCCAACAAAACGCTAAATAGTGAAAACCAAATACACTTCTACGAGATGGCAATAAGTTGGCCGACAGGTTTACTGCAAGTTGCAACATTTCTGCCGGATAAAGGGACAATAGCTTAAAGAGCAAAATGGAATAGTTGCGTAGAATGTGATCATTGTAGAGTTGTGACTCGACACACCAATCCCAGAATCGTTCACCATAAAGAGCATAATTCACTTCGTTTCTTGCCACTTGCGAGTGTTGAATGTCTTCTTGTTGCAATTTTGTGTGCACCATCTCGAAATAATCAACAACGAAATAATTGAGATAGTCCAACTCTTGTGGGGAGTAGCTCTGTTTGATAGCGCAAATTTTCTTGGTACTGCCAACAAGATCTTCACGAAATTGGTTTTCCAATTCAGTCCAGAAGCTGTCAAGGTCGGTGTGGTAAGGCTCCAGCGGAGGTAGTAATACTTTTGGAATGTACAGTTGGGCCACATCTGTCTGATAGTAGCCTGCAGGTTCAAATTCGAGGGTGTACGGATTTGCGGGTGGCCTCGTTAAGTGTCGAGGCTGGTGATGGTTGTTCTTTTTGTTTCGTGAAGTTGACATTTTGAAACAGAGAGAAGAGAGTTGTCGAAGACTTTGGAAGTAAAGGCAAACAGACAGACAGGCACAAGCGCTAGAACAAGACTGTCACACAAGCACAGCATGGCATGGGAATGACTGTGCTAATTTGTACTACCACACAAACAGTCATACAAAGTTGAACTGAGTAAATTACTAATGCTGCGCAGGCCTGGACAGATAAGGTTTGACTCATCATTGACATGACCACTGTATGTGTAAATAGTGAATAGATAAAGAGAAACGACAAAATGAGTAATCTATTTTTTTAATTGATCAGTTTTACTTAATTACAATCGAATACAATAGAATAGCAGAATTTGCTCAAAGGTTTTCACCAAAATTTCGATTTAAATTTTTTTATTTAAGCGCAGCACGAACATTGTTTAATTCGTTTTTCAAATCCAAGTCCAAGCTAAACGATTGTTCGTCACTTCCAGTGCACTCTTGAAGATGAAACAATTTCTGGCTCAGTTTAGTGTTGTCATAAAGTTGCTATATAACAAAAAAGGCACTATTATTAGTCAAGACATTACACAACATTACAGAAGTATATATAGTTAGACAGCTTTTTGGGTGTGCTTTGCTGTGAATAGCAAAGTAGACCTGCGAGTGTACCAAATCGATCTGGGTACTATGAACTCGAATGTAGTACAACTGATCGTCATCGTGAGCCATACAGGAACGAACTTTAAGGTCACATGTCCCTTCAGAATGGAAACAATCCAAACAGGGAATGTCACCACCCTTAATGTCGGGAAAAATGTCCTTCGAGCCTACTTCCAATCGTCCCTGTACCAATCGCCATTGTTGTGTGCCACTGTTACCGTTGCATACAAGCGCTGTTGTGTTGTAGTATACACGGTCAGGGTAAGAAGCGTCTGTCTCGCCGAACGACTTCGCAACTTGACCCAAACAGTTGTTGTCAATCTTTTTCAGGTGAATTAATTGGCCATAGTGTGGCACATATTCGGACAAAGTGGATTCGATTTTCTGAATCAGTGCAGAAGTGTCTACCTGTTGTATAGAAATGAGACTCGTGGCGAGGACTTTACCGCTACCGTTCGTGAAGATGTCCTAAATTCCAATGACGTATACCGTTTTGCATCACTTTGTAAAGGCTTCTATCAGCAACTCGATTCGGACTGTACGCCTCCTGTCGAGGCGAATCTTCAATAGAATATTTAATATTAGTCCAGTAACGTAAAAATTCGTTATTGTATTACTCGTTTTTATTTTATATTATTAAAACATTGTTTTTTACTTGATTTAATAACACAAAGTAAAATTTTCTCTCAAAAACTTACATACGTGCAAAAAAGCAGGAAACAGACAAAAAATTGCTACCAAAATAGACATTTGGATAGAAGCCATTGCCATACATTCAAAATCTGGTGTTCCAAAGCTGTTTATATATTTATTAAATTCAATTTTTATAATGGTATTTAGAAATAAAATATTACCCAAGCACTGAAGCACAGATAGCAACAACAAGAAAGGCAAAAAAATCTTCCTGATTTGTTTGATTATTTTCTATACAAAAAAGTGGCCGTTGCTCAAGAAATTTTTTATTTGAACATCAAACAAAAAATTTTCCTTAGAGATAAACAAGCAGAAACAATTTTGATATTATAAATATTTTTTGTGTGTCCAGACTGTACCGATTGATTAAATCGAGACTGTACTTGAGATGACTAGTTCGTAATAAAGTTCGTTCGTAGTTCGTATTCGTTCATTCAGACACTCTTCCTATTAGAAGTGAATGCATTGAGTTGTGTTTGTGCAGTATTGCATACACTCGCACTACGAGATTATTAATTTTTTAGTTATTTTTAGGAATCATTTGTATTACGTATGGCAAGAGAGATAACAAAAATATATGCTTACAATAACGAATCAAATCAATCCAGACACTAAACGTGCGAGAGATTTTTGATGTTATCAATCCATGTTTGACTTGTTTAGACTAAAGTCCCACGACATTTTTTGGCTTTAAAAACAAACTATTCTCAAGAAAGCGACATTTAAAACAAAGTGAAAGTACCATGAATATTATCTAAACAAATAAAAGCCTAATCGTTCTTTGATATTTGATTTTGATATGTCTTGTACATGTGCATGCACTGTAATCGTGATATTTGGGCCAATGATTATGTGCGTCGTTTTAATTGAGTGAGATACGAAAACTGGTGTTGAAGTAGCAATTAAACACAATTTTACAACAGTATTTTAGATCTTCGAGCTTAAAAATTGTGATGCAAATCGTTTCCGTGAAATTCCTGCGAAATAATGAAACCTCTTTTTGGCTACTCGTGTATATTTGTTTGTGTTCTCAATTTGGCTTTGCCATATTTATGCGAAACCAATAGTAATTTTCGTATAAACTTATATTTAAGAAATAAAAATTATTTATTTATTACAGATTCTGATTATGAAGTTTTAGGCCGCAACGATTTGCCAACAAATGATAACAATTTTGATTTGTCCACTCGCGACTCGAATGTCAAGCTGAAAGGAAGTAAAAAGGTAAGCTTTTTGGGTTAACTTCAAAGAATTTAACATTGAATCAAATCTTTCTGAATTGTGAATTTCTATATTAAGAAATACAATCGGCGTGTGCTAATGCATGGATTCATGATGCGCAAGCGGGCTGACAAAACTGTTTTAACAAACTATCTCAATTTGATTTAATCATTAATCGCAAATTGACCGACCCAGTCCCATATTGTCAAGATAGAAAATTAAGTTCATATCACATTTTAAACTCTTTTAAAACTTGCACAAACATACTCCAACTAGAAAAATTTCATTTTATTATTTATGAGTTTAAACTTTATGAAAGTGTGACAAAGGTTTTATTTGCCCGCGGTATATGTGTGTCCTGTAATAAAAATCGTGCTTAATCTATGCCTAAATAAACACAAAATGCACGCGTATCATATTTGTTGGGTGTAAAATTTACACTGTAAAAAAGCGAAAAATTATCACCAACATCAAGTGCAATTGTCACATTGATAAACATTTTGTGGCACTTTGAGAGATAACAAACCTCAATTTGGTACAGTGCAATTTGGATTTTATAGTCAGGTTAAATTGAATTCATGAGATTGATGAAATAAGGTACAAATACTCCTGTAGAGGATGCTGCATTCGTACAATTTTGTTTTAGTATTTCATAAACACGACAAGTTTTGAGTTCTTCCTACGATCATGAAGCTTCCGACATTATTTGTAGCTTTCTTTATGATTTCGTCTGCTTTTGCCCAAACGAAGCCAAAACTCTCCCTCTACTATGAAACAATCTGTCCTGACACTCGTGCGTTCATTTTGACTCAACTTTATCCAGTCTATCAGTCGCTGACTGCCACAAATTTGGATCTCGAATTTGTGCCCTACGGCAAAGCGACCGTTGACCATTCTGGGCCGACTCCCGTGATCACCTGTCAACATGGTGAATGGGAATGCTACGCAAACCGAATTCAGGGTTGCTTCATTAACGAATTCAGCGCTGGGAATGTGGCACAACAGCTCGAACTAGTCAAGTGTATGTACGAAAAGGATGATTGGGTGGACACAAACTCGACTTCAACTCAGTGCGCTCAAGAGTTGTCACTGAATTGGGCTGCAATCAAACAGTGCACCGATGGAACGGATGGACTGAACATTGTGTTGGCCAATGGAGCGAAAACTGATGCGTTAGTTCCAAAGGTAGATTTCATTCCCTGGATTGTGATCAATGGAGTGCACACGGATGCGATGAAAACTGATGCAGTGACTGGTTTGTTACCATTTCTGTGTACCAACTATTTGAATAGTACCGATACACTGTTGGCTCAATGTCGCAATGGTGCAACCACAGCTAGTGTAACAAGTTTAACATTTTTAGTTGCTATTTTTGTAATTGCCAAATTTTACAAGTCACTGCATTTGTGAACACTGCATTTGATTAAAACAGTAGTATTAGATTAAAATCCCTTAAACGTCATTACCACCATCTCAACTACCCTCTCAATTTATCTACGGAACAAACTAGTTCCCTATTTTTCCCCCATACATTGAAAATTGTCTTCATTTCAAAATAAACCATTTTTTATCCAAATTACAAATGGTTAGTAATAAAACATTATACACAAAGCAACTCTAACTAGAAATTTCAATTTATTGTCTATCAGTTTAAACTTTATCAATGTTTGACAAAGGTTTCATTAGCTGGGATATGTGTGCGCTGTAATAAAATTCATGCCTAAACTATGCCTTAATAACACACATATATGTTGAGTGAAAATACAGATTAAATTAATTTACAGACGAGGATTCCGAGAAAAACTGTTGTGGCAATAAATGAGCGAAAACAGGATTTGTGTTTGCGTCTAGTGTAAATGATGTCTACAAACCAAATAATTGGTAATTTTGACCCATTGACGTCATTGTATGACTGTTAGATGTGGAGAAGTTTAGCAATTTTTAACAATAATTGAGTCGGCAGTAAACCAAAAATTAATCTGTATAAGCAAAATTACCACCAAAATCATGTACAATTATTACATTCAAATAATAAACATTTTGTGGCACTGTGGATAATTTAGATGCCAAAGATAATACAAATCTTTAACTCAATGTCTGGAGCAATTTGTACCGTATATTTAGCTCAAATTAAATCTATGAAATGATTAAAAAATAAGTATAAATACACCTGAAATTAATGTTGCATTCGTACAATCATTTTTGTTTTTGCATTCTACAAGCAAGTTTTTTTTAAATTAAATCAACGATGAAGCCTCTGACAGTATTTTTAACTTTTCTTATAATTTCTTCAGCTTTTGCTCGGAGACCGGTATTCTACCTGTACTATGAAACCCTCAGTCCGGAAACTCGTGCGTTCATTTTGACTCAACTTTATCCGGTCTATCAAGCTCTGACTCCTGAATTTATGTACCTTCAATTAGTGCCATACGGCAGAGCAACCGTAGACAATTCTGGTCCGTCTCCAGTGTTCACCTGTCGGCATGGTGAGTGGGAGTGTTACGCAAACCGAATTCAGGCTTGTTTCATTGGTCACTGGGCAGGCGGAATTAATGAGGAGGATATGCCAATACAGCTCGGATTTGTCAAGTGCATGTTCGAAAAGGCAAATTGGCTCGATACAAACTCAACCTCGACTCAGTGTGCTCAAGAGTGGATGCAACTTTATACGTGGAATTATGTCAAAACGTGTGCAGATGGACAGAGTGGGCTGAATTATATGCTGAATAATGGGATAAAGACTGATGCTTTAGTTCCAAAAGTGGATTTCATTCCCTGGATGGTGATCGATGGTGTTCATACGGATGCAATGGAAACTGATGCAGTGAAGGGTTTGTTACCATTTCTGTGTAAAAACTATTTCAATGTATGGTACAATGGTACGGACCAATTAGATCAATGTCGCAATAGTGCATCCACAAACAATGTAACACGTTGGGCTTTTTTAATTGCATGTTTTGTTATTTTTAAATTTCAAAAGTCGCTGTATTTGTGAAAATCGCATTGATTAAAAAACCGTAGTATTAGATTAAAAATTCACTTTTCTATCTCAATCGTCATTACCACCATCGGAATCATCATCTGCGCCATTCAACTCCAAGAATGGACTGAACCGTTTGGCGTGCTGCAACAAGTGCACCATCTTGGTAATGTTCACTGGATTCAGGGCCAAATACTCGGAACTGTGTCGATGGTAGTGATTCGAGTAGAGATAACCCAAATCGATGTCTTCTTGGGCTTCGGTTAGGAAGCGATCCCACGAAGCTGGAGACATGTCAGTAAGGTTGTACGATTTTCTCGGGTGGTACTCCAACTTCCAGTTCGGTTGAGCAGTCTCGTTTTTGTGGTGTCGTAAATTGTCCTCCGCCATGTCAGTCATGTAAACGGTGGAATCCAGTGGGAAGCCACGTGTATCCAACTGGAAAATTGCATACATTGGATTGAGGTTGCGGAATGTGGTAATCGATCCAGAGATAAAGTTGACGGAAATTGGTTTTCGCTGCTCGTTATACAGCACAACCACTTCATCGTCGTGAGTGTGACCGTAGAAACTGCCACTGATAATGTGCGAGTACCGATCCACAATTCTGATGTAATTGTGCAACCAGGCGTCGTATATTTCGTTTTTGGGTGGCACGTGACCTGTGGGACAGTAGGATTGTTATAATGGCAAATGGCAAATGGCAAATGGCAAATGGCAAATGGCAAATGGCAAATGGCAAATGGCAAATGGCAAATGGCCAATGGCAAATGGCCAATGGCCAATGGCCAATGGCAAATGGCAATGGCAAATGGCCAATGGCAAATGGCCAATGGCAAATGGCCAATGGCAAATGGCAAATGGCAAATGGCCAATGGCAAATGGCAAATGGCAAAAAGCAAAACGCAAATGGCAAAAAGCAAATGGCAAATGGCAAATGGCCAATGGCAAATGGCAAATGGCAAAAAGCAAAACGCAAATGGCAAAAAAGCAAAAGGCAAAAGGCAAAAGGCAAAACGCAAATGACAAATGGCAAAAAGCAAAAGGCAAAAGGCAAAAGGCAAAAGGCAAAAGGCAAATGGCAAATGGCAAAAGAACACAACATACCCAGAATGGTAACATACGCTCCAACCGATTCAGCCTGATCCAACTCCTTAATCAACCAGGCCAACTGTCCATCTGGATCAACTGGATCGAAAAGAATCCAGAAATTCTTCCTTCTTGCCATATTCGAATTGAGCACAATAACCTTCCAGTTTGGTTGAAACATTTTCGAGTAGTATCCACCCTTCTGAAATGTTCTCTTCGCCTCAACCGTATCAATCCATCTGGCCCAATAATCAGTGGCCAATGTTTCATAAAGCCATTTCATGGAATGTGTGCCATTACTCAAGTGTGCCACCGCATCAGGAACATAGAAATTCACAGGATGTGGTTCATGATTGCCCAACACTGGAAAGACTGGAACATTGTTGAAAGCAGTCGAGACAATTCCCGTAACCGTATGAATGTGACGCAGATTCGCCTGTTCGCTGGTCATCCAGCCATCATGGGGCACATTGTCACCAGTCCAAAAGATGGCGTCCAAGTCGGGATGGGCAGAGGCAATGTGTTTCAGTGAGTCAATTACAAAGTGTTGAGGCGTGTCACAGTAACCTCTGACCTCAGACCAGTAACCAGCAAAATAACTCTTGTTTTTATGATCCTCAGACGTGGCTCGACAGCAGAGGGGTTCATTACAGGATGCATTCGAACCAGGCTCGTACAATAGATCCAAGTGAATGTCTGTCAAATGAAGGATTTTCTGTGGTCGGGTCAAAGTTGGAGCGAGAGGTTTGAATTCTCTTTTTGCTGGCAACGGTAGTTCCCAGAAAATCTAATTTGAATCAAAATAGGATCAATCTCAAGAACAAGAATCCAAAATACATACACTTTTATTATTCGCAACATCCAAATACTTGACACAGCCGTGTCCAGCCAAAACTGAACAAATCTCTTCATTCTTCAGTGGACTATGCTGGAAAAGCCATGAAACCGGTCCAGCATTGTGGTCCAGACCACCGAGACAAGCTTTTCTCGACAGAGAATCCGTATCCTTGCAAATTCCACCTAAAAGTTGTAGAACTGTTTCCGGAGATTGGAACAGCGCACGAGCAAGCGTCAGAGCAGAGGCACATTTGTGACAGGTCTTGTTATCAGCACGAGATTTGCCAAACATGTCCATAAGCTTATTTAAAAAATTAAAAAATTAAATTTAAATCAGGATTTTTTAAAATCATCTTACCCCACCAAGATTCAACTTATTCTTGGTTGAACTGTACGAATCTTCTGGCTCTTCAATCGCGAATCCATCATTGAGATAGTATTGTACAAAATTTTGAAATTCTGATTCAAATTCGAAGCAAGATCCAAAAATGAAGACACTCAAAAAGAATAAACTCCAAATTGCTTCAATTTTTGCCATTTTTAAAAGACAACAACTGCAAATCAATTAGTTTGTAAATTAACAAAATTTATTTATTTAAAAGTAATCTTATCGCAACAATTTTAAACTCAAGTCAAGTGGCAGTTCTCAAGTGTTTATGATTAAAATACTTTGAGGGAGACCTCCAGTAACAGGATTCACCTGATGTTACTCGAGATAGTATACTTGAGATAACAAAATACGTTGATAAGTGATTTAGATACATTTAAACTACTTGATCCTTTTGAATGGGTTGACATTCACCAAGCGTCAAGGTAATATCATCCAGACCCAAAATGACTTGCTTATTGGGTGAAAGTATTGTATGGAACAGAACGTAATAATCGTCATTCTGCTTTGGAATTTGGACAAAAGCCTGAATCCAATCGTTGCTTTGAGTAGGCGTGCTAACGGACCAAATAGAACCATCTTAGATTGTTTAAACAATCTAATCTTTTGCTCAGTTGTTTGACAACTGTCACCTATTGAAGATCACTGATTCTCATGTCTTTTATTAATTCCATCAATAAATTGTTAGTTTGTTTGTTTTTGTTATTTGTCGTGTGACTTTGTCAGTTTTCACAAACCTTCAGCATACCTAATCAATAATCCACTCACCGGATATGTTTGTTGACAACAATACATTTTGAAATTAATTTTCTTGACAAATAATTTATATTGTTTATTTGTTAGTTGAACATTTGAGGCCTCAAAAAAAAACAAACGCCGTTCTACTAATAATCATGAATTTAATATCAAGAAAATTAAAGTATTTTTATCAACTTGTGAGCAGTTCTATAGTTGGCCATTATCAATTTCTTTGCCGTCAATGTGACCCATTGCAAGTGAAATTGCCTTCTCAAGAGGTGTCATCGCCAACTTATCATTATTGTTATGCAATACTGGTGATGCTGTTCTCCCTGCTCTATGGCACTGTTGGCTTTCAGTTGTACGCAATTGGAACAATAGAGCCACTAACCCACAGTTCATACATTTTCACCCATCAGATTGTGCCACTCGAAGTGTGGCCTCAAATTGACTTTGGCTTTGCACTGGACAGTCTCAATACGTTTGCCCTTATGTTTGTGCTCCTGTTCAGCCAAAAGCCAATTAAAGAGAGGCTCAAATTAACCATCGATGCCAGAGATAACAGCACTGTTTGGCTTGGAGCACTTCGGGTGGGAGTGCAAGAATCCAACAAAATTCTACGCCATCACAAACAAACCAAACTGGTCATGATTTACGCAATAGTAGGTGTGTTTGTCTTTTCAATTATTGTGTTTGAAGCTGTTGCGTTGTATGTGGATACAAATCGCTTTGTGAATCGTTTTACAGTTCTCTTTTGGATTCTACTATTTCCTCAATTGTGCTTTTACATAGACTACTGTAAGTATAGCTCACAAGTGAGAATGATGAAGTGTAGTGAGGGATACCAATTATCAGGATTTTCAAAAATCCGAATATTCGAATCGGATTTTAAAGGACTTTGCCAAAATTTCATTATTTTGTTTCAAATTCTTGATAAGCCAACATGCCTAAACCTACAATTAGCGAGTTGGTGGATTCAATCCCCAAAATTGGAAAATTGGAAAATTTTAAATTTGGTAGTTAGATTTCACCAATCCAATTGGTTGGCCTGTCTAAATTGAGTTGATGAAAAGGTCCTTTTTGGAAAATGATCGGAATTTTTGGAGATTTGTGTAAAGAAATTGTTTGCTTATTTCATGTTAAGCCAATTTATGTTTTTAGCGCACAAAATAGACACTTTTAAGAATCTAAAAAAATTCGTTAAAATTCGGATATTTTGATCAAATATCGAAATATTCGAACTTTCCAAAAATCCTAAAAATCCGAATAATTTGAATATTCGAATATACTGATTGGTATCCCTAAGTAGTTTATAGTTTTGTAGTTTTTAACGAATAGACTTGACAAAACATGACTCTTAACATTTTTCTAAATTGCTTAGCAACCTTTGGCCTGGTTATTTACATCACTCTCTCAAGCTCGTACATTAAGATCATTCAGAAGGGTCTAATACGCGAAATGGTTCACAATAATGATTGTTTGCTGCGAGCTTGCCATAAGAGGAAACGTGTGAATGCACGTCTACGGAAGCATTTACTCCTCAACCACCGTATCGCTGGTCTGTGCGAAAGCATCCTAGAGTACTCCAACTATTGTTCGCCAGTTCTTTCGGTACTATTTCCAGCCTACTTTTCCCTTCAGTGTTATCTACTCTATGCCATTCTGTACATTGACTCAATTTCGGATATATTGAAACACTCGTTTGGCTTGATAATTGTGGAATTCAATGTTTTGTTATTTGTCTTTACACGACAGTGTGCCCTGGTGGCAAGCAATTGTCAAATGTTTACTAAGCTGAATAGGGCCTTTTACTTGGCAATGTATGTCAGGGGCTATGATCGTGGGGCCAATTTAAAATTGAAAAATATGTTAAAGGTAAGTTTTAATGTATTTTGTCAACAAACTAACAAATAATATTAACTTTCAGACTCAGAGCCTACAGAACCATAAACGATTCAAGTTGTATTCGTTTCGAGTGTTTGGCAACTTTCGAATCACTTCTAATACGTACATTCAGGTAAGCATATATAGAAAATTAATTAATGTAACAATAAAATTGTTATCGAATTTTCTTCTCCATTTAGATTGTCTCGTACATTAGTTGCTTCTTTATGTTCATGTGCAAGAGACAATTTAAGTTAACAAACTAGAATAAAAAATTAATAATCAAGCTAGAGTTTTTTCAGTCGCAAATTATTTTCTTTCTCTGGTAAGACAGGTAATTGATTTGATTGGATTGAGATTTGGTATAATTTCGCTTGGTTTGCCTTGACACACCACAGAATGCCAATTCTTGACATTTGGACGGAAACATAAATATCAATATATTGATTTTAAACTCGAATTCAATGCCACCGGTCCTACTGGCAAACAAAAGTTTGACTTTTCTGCAAAGAAGTCAATTATTACAGTCAACGTCAATATTTGGTCTAATGATTTTTAATGACACTCTTTTCTAATTTCAACGATATTAAATTAATTAATTTAAAATTTAAAATTACTTTCTCGATAATACATTTATTATTGATAAATTGTTTTTGCGTTTGGAAGTGGAGAAACTTTAAAAACTTTAAAAATTACTAATTTAGTTAACTGAAAATTTTATTCACTTCAGATACAGTCGAGCAGCTACTCGAATATAAAAATAAGTATTTTTGGATATTAAAAAAAATAAAAATATGGAACTTAGCATTTTGCTCCGACAGTATTTCACCTCAATGATGATGAAAATATTCGAGTTAACGATTCTATTAATTTTTGTCTTAATCGATGGATTGCATAAATTCTACCAAATTGTCGTTGTTCATCTGCGTGAATTTTACTTTGATCTTGATCCAATTAAAGGCTGTAATACACTTGAAGAAATTGCTAACTTGAAGAATGCTCGTCCGTTTTACCACTTTTGTGTCAGATTTCCTTGGCTCAAAGTAAATTTACACTTTGTACCGCCTGTTCTGGTGATGCTCTACTTTGCTCTCGACTCGCTCTATATTGTATTCATTCGTCATGGTGGACAGTACTCGCCAACTGGCATGCCTGAACTTCTCATACATCGAATGTTTTTGGACAAATTCTGGAGTATTAATGACATTATTTTTTTTCACTGGAGAAGTGCAAGAATCGCTTCTATTTCTCTATCTTTGTCAAGTGCCCAATGTCAATGCAGACTGGTTCATGTTTGCCCTCTGGAACGAGTCACTACAGAAGCGTACAATCTACTACAGAGGAAAGTGTAAGTGCATATGTGATGTAGAAGACTACATCTCTACCACACTTTTCAAAATTGTCCTTTTTCTAAGAAGTTCCCGCTAAAACCAGAGAAGTACGCAATGTAGTGGGTAACATACAGCAGCAGTGGAGTAGGCAGCCGAACAGACTAAATCATAACAAAAACGGCTATTGTGACCCGAATTGGCTAAATGATGGCTATTTTAACGCCACACAACTACCAACGATAACGGTGCCAACACTGTGGTCGAACTACACATTACATCCACTGATACCACCACCCAACGAGTGCAGTACCTCTACATGGATGGAGAGAGAGAGAGAGGATACTATCGAATCATACCGATCATCGTGCGGACACTGGAGAGAGCAACCAAATGTGTGCCTCTACCCCTCAACATCTTCAATGGGGATTTCCCCATAAACAGCAAACAATGATCGAAGACTTCAAAATCCTATGCCCTCCACCTCTAACTATCAAGGGTAGCAGAACCCGGAAGTAAAACCCGGGAAAAACCCACACGAATCTACTGGCGAACAATGGCATTACCCAATGTGAAGGAGGCGTGAAATCATTGTCCAGAAAATGAGGACAATTCACCACCGATTCCGAAATGGAGGTGAGTGGAGGTGTATTGGGGACAAAGTCCAACACCGAAGAAAGCCGCCAACTGGGTATATAAGCAGGATGCTTGGGCGTCAGTCGAGTACCGAGCAACCGGTCAACCTGAGGAGTGATCTCGAAGACATCTCACTACTCAGACCCGAGTTGTGGTCAACCTGAGGAGTGATCTCGAAGATATCTCACTACTCAGCCCCAGGGATACCAGAGAGTTCCTAAGTAACGGTCTAAGTACCCTTTGACCAAGCTAGGACCCTAGTACCCTAGGACGTGTTGACCAGGCTAGGACCTTAGTACCTAACCAAGCTAGGTCCCTAGGCCCCAAGATCGTTCGGTCAAATACAACGATTGTCAACGGAATCGTTGCCGGAGTTTTGATGACAACTCTGACATCATCGAAGGTCTAACCATACCTTTCGTCATTTATAAATTGTGAACTATTATTATTGTTTAATCAACGGAGGTCTGAATACCTACAACCTTACGTCACTTGTGAAAGGGTGAATTAACCCAAATCACCGAATAAAATCCGATACAGTGAAATTTAGTGTTCATTAATTCGGTCAACCGCAAACAACCGCACATTACCGCATACAACCGCAAACAACCGCAAAATAAACCGAAAAGTCATAGACCAAGGTCACACTGGGGACTAAGAGTACCAGGGTGGTCCGGTCTAGTATCACAAATATTTTTAATAATTTGGCAATATATATTTTTTTATTGTAAAAACTAGTTTTGAAACAGGACGAATCAGACCGAATTATGAAGAAACGAACAGAATTGAGGCGAATCTATTCTACAGTTATGATGACGGTGTTCGTGTTTGTTTATCTCACTTTAGTTGGCTTTCATCACTTCAATGGCGACAACTTTACATTGAGAAATATATGGCTTTATTTGTATATTAGCTTCTTAATGGTTTACGGATGCTATGGTAAGAGTTTTTGTTTTGGGGTTTTTGGTAATCATATTTGTCAAAAAACAACTTGTTAATTGCAGCTCTTATGTATGTTGCATTTTACTTTCATCTGGTCACAGCTTATATTCAAATTAAACAGCAAACTATAATTAACAAAATCAATTCGCTAATTGCAGAAATACAAATAATTGTCGAGCGTAAGCGAAGACTAAGGCACAACATTTTCGATTCTTGTACGGATAACTCCTCCTACATTTTTTAACCGATTTGCATCAAATTTGGCCAAAGTGCTTAGAATACCATCTGATGTGCAGTTCAACCTTGGTTTTTGCAAAAAATGTTTTTCAGGTATACCTGCCGAACAAATCTCTGATAGAAAAGGTCAAAGCTTGAGTTCCCATTGTTGGGTCTCAATGTCCAACAATGAGTGCAACAATCAAAATTGGAAACTTGGTCACTGAGAGGATTGTGGGCGTCGGTTAGGATAGGGTTAGGTTAGGTTTAGGTGGTTAGGCAGGTGTGGGCGTCGGTTAGGATAGGGTTAGGTTAGGTTTAGGTGGTTAGGCAGGTGTGGGCGTCGGTTAGGATAGGGTTAGGTTAGGTTTAGGTGGTTAGGCAGGTGTGGGCGTCGGTTAGGATAGGGTTAGGTTGGGTTTAGGTGGTTAGGTAGGTGTGGGCGTCGGTTAGGATAGGTTTAGGTTAGGTTTAGGTGGTTAGGCAGGTGTGGGCGTCGGTTAGGATAGGGTTAGGTTAGGTTTAGGTGGTTAGGTGGGTGTGGGCGTCTTTTAGGATTGGTTTAGGTTGGGTTTAGGTGGTTAGGCAGGTGTGGGCGTCGGTTAGGATAGGGTTAGGTTAGGTTTAGGTGGTTAGGCAGGTGTGGGCGTCGGTTAGGATAGGGTTAGGTTAGGTTTAGGTGGTTAGGTAGGTGTGGGCGTCGGTTAGGATAGGGTTAGGTTAGGTTTAGGTGGTTAGGTGGGTGTGGGCGTCTTTTAGGATAGGTTTAGGTTAGGTTTAGGTGGTTAGGGAGGTGTGGGCGTCGGTTAGGATTGGGTTAGGTTAGGTTTAGGTGGTTAGGTAGGTGTTTTTTGCTTACACTCGACTTTTCCCCATAATGCCAATTTTGGAAACATTACTTTCAAAATACATTCAAAGGCTTCAAATTTAGCACCCGCAGGGCCCACTAGTATCTCCAGAAAAGCAGCATTCAACTAAAAGAAAGAGAAAAAACTTAAGCATTTGGCGACAATTTTCTGCCAACAATCGAGAAGTACTATCCCTTTACAGCGAACTACACGCTTACAATCAATTTTGGAGTTTCATTCTTACGGATTATGTGTTCAGTTATGTGGTGATGATTTGCTTCATGGCTCATTCTTTCCTATTTGGCCCAGAAAAGGCGGTTCTACTGAAATGGTTCAGTCTGTTTTTTTCGATTCAATATTTCTTCGACATCATGTTCATCACAAATGAGTGTTCGCGCATTGTGAGTAAAAATGTACTCATTTATAAAGCAAATCGAAAGTTTGCCTATGTCTTCTCGAGGATCGGTAGACCAACCTGTGCACAGCTGCTCACGGTATGTGATGATTTAATTGATAATGAAAAAAACAAATAGAATAAAAATTCCTTCTAAAAATTAAGCTTAACAAAATGGTTGCCAACTTTAAGGGAGCTCGAGCCGGAATTCGATACATCAATAATGGAATAATAGATTCGCGAATGTTTGAAATTGTAATATATTTTATACTTTCAATATTTTTTTCAATTTTAAACTAATTATTTTCCATTTCCAAATTAGCTTCTACTCTCAATTTCGGTATTGTTCATGAAAATATTCAAAAAGAATATTATGGGCGAAGACTATGTTGGCTAACATCAATATTGTATTATAATGGTTTTTTACTAATAATGTTTTAAAAATTAATATTTAAATTTACAACTTTTAGCAATTTAACCAATAAATTTAATTAAAGTCAAAATTTTTATTTTTATTTTACTGAGTTATTTAATGTTCTTCCGGGCTCGGGAAAGCATATTTGTGCCACAGTTTTTGATAGCCTGGTATAAAGAAATTGACCTTTTCGGTCAGCACTCTATTTGGACGTTTGGACGGAAACATGAATATCAATATATTGATTTTAAACACGAATTCAATGCCACCAGTCCTACTGGTAAACAAAAGTTTGACTTTTTTGCAAAGAAGTCAATTATTAATTTGATATCGAAAACATATACTTGGTCTTATGACTTTTAATGACACTCTTTTCTAATTTCAACTGTATTAATTAATTGTAAATTTGAAATTACTTTCTCGATGATACATTTATTATTGATAAATTGGGTTTGCGTTTGGAAGTGGAGAAACTTTAAAAACTTTAAAAATTATTGATTTAGTTAAGGTTAAAAATTTTATTCACTTCAGATACAGTCGAGCAGCTACTCGAATATAAAAATAAGTATTTTTTGATATTTCTAAAGAAAACAAAAATATGGAAATTAGCATTTTACTCCGACAGTATTTCACCTCAAAGATGATGAAAATATTTGAGTTAACGATTCTATTAATTTTTGTCTTAATCGATGGACTGCATAAATTGTACAAAATACTTGTTGTTCATCTGCGTGAATTCTACTTTGATCTTGATCCAATTAAAGACTGCAATACATTGGAGGAAATAGCTAACTTGAAGAATGCTCGTCCGTTTTACCACTTTTGTGTCAGATTTCCTTGGCTCAAAGTAAATTTACATTATTTCCCGCCTGTTCTGGTGATGCTCTACTTTGCATTGGACTCGCTCTACATTGTATTCATTCGTCATGGTGGACAGTACTCATCGACCGGCATGCCTGAACTTCTCACCCACCGAATGGTCTTGAACATATTTTGGAGCATCACTGACGTCATTATCTACTCAAGTCTAGTGCAAGAATTACTACTCTATCTCTATCTTTGTCAAGTGCCCAATGTCAGTCCTGACTATTTCATGTTTGCCGTCTGGAACGAGTCCAATCAGAAGCGTACAATCTACTTCAGAGGAAAGTGTAAGTTCGGTGTATTCGGTTTATTATTTTATTATAAATATATATTTTTTTAAACTGAAATATTTTTTCGAAAATAGTTTGGAAGCAAGATAAATCAGACGAGATTCTGAAGAAACGTGTAGAATTGAGGCGAATGTACACTCCAATCATGATAGTGGTGTTTGTGCTGACATATCTCACCTTTGTTGGCTTTCATCACATCAATGGCGGCAACTGGACAGTGAGAAATGTATGGCTTTATCTCTATTTAAGCACACTTATTGTTTACACTTCTTATGGTAAGATCGTTATTTCTGTTGTAAAATTTAAATGACACAAAAAATATTCAACAATTGCAGCTAATGTCTATGTGGTATTTTACTTTCATCTGGTCACCAGTTATATTCAATTTAAACAGCAAACTAAATTGCGCAAAATCAATTCGCTAATTGCAGAGCTGGTGGCTCTTGAAAAATACAATTCAACTAAAAGAAAGCGGAAAGGGGCTTACATATGGAGACAATTCTCAGTTTACAATCGAAAAGTGTTGGCCTTTTTCGCCGAACTACACGCGTACAATCAGTTTTGGAGCTTTATTTTGACTGACTTTGTATTCGGCTATGTGGTACTAATATGCTTCATAGGACATATCTTCCTGTTTGGCCCTTCAAGCTCAATTCTAATGAAGCTGTTCAAACTGACTAGTATGTTCTTTTCGGTTCAATTCTTTGCTGCGATCATGTTCATTACACAGCAATGTTCGAGCATTGTGCAACAAAATGTGCAAATTTATAAAGCAAATCAAAAGTTTGCGTACGTTTTCTCGAGGATTTGTGAACCAAATTATGCACAGCTATTCACGGTATATATGATAAACCAATTTAACTTGATAACGCTTATCAATGATATGAAAAATAATAAAATCTTAAAAATTTCAGCTCAACCAAATCATCGCCAACTATAAAGGCGCTCGAGCTGGGGTAATAATGCAGTATTGGCGACACAGATCCAACACACTTCTGTGTAAGTCTGTGGCAGCCATCTTGGAACCAAGGAGAGAATGTAAAAAAAAGTATTGGCGACACAGATATAAAATTAAGAATAAAAATAAAATGAGATTCTATTAATTCAAGAATATTCTTCTAAATCCTAAAGAATTTTTGAAAAATTCAAATAAATGATAATAAAATAAAATAAAATAAATTAAATTAAATTAAATAAATAAAATAAAATAAAATAAAATAAAATAAAATAAAATAAAATAAAATAAAATAAAATAAAATAAAATAAAATAACACACACATTTCAGTGTTAGTCTAAGGCAGCCATATTGGAGTGAAAGCTAGAATGTAAAAAAAGTTATGGCGACACGGATTAGAATTCGATTTTATTTTATTTTATTTTTATATGAAATGGAGATTTTCGAATTCTTTTATTTTTTATTAACCAATGGTGAAATAAATTGGAATTCGATTCAATAATTTTATTTGACTGTTTCTACAATTGTGGCGCTTCAAAAATTTCATTTTGACTTTGTTTATCTTTGAGAAATAGAGATTTGCGAATTCTTTTATTTTTTTTATTAACCAATGGCCAAATAAATTGAAATTCGATTCAATAATTTTATTTGACTGTTTCTACACTTGCGGCGCTTCCAAAAATTTCATTTTGACTTTGTTTATCTTTGAGAAATGGAGATTTGCGAATTCTTTTATTTTTTTTATTAACCAATTGCGAAATAAATTGGAATTCGATTCAATAATTTTGCCTCAAAGTGGATCAATCTAAACAATTCGTCATGTATGGGCGCTGCGCGAGCAACCACCGCTGACGCGGTGTTGTTCACAAATTTGGCAGATTTCGATCAGCCCTCGTGACCTCGGGCGATCGAAATCTTGCCAAATTTGTGCTCTCTTCTGAATTTGTACGACTTTAACTAGCCCAGCGCTTGCTATCTAGTCAAATCCAGTTGCATCCAACAACATAGAGTGACCGAGGATTACAACACCACCTACCCACACCACCTTTTGTTTAAGAATATTAATATCCCAAGAATCATGGAATCCCAGCGCTGCCTATCTCATCAAAATCTGAAGTCAGGTTTTCCCCGCAACCACGCCGCTTCCCCATGTTGTTTGATCATTCGAAAGCAATCGAATGGTCAAGTGAGGCCATATTGTCCAATTCAAATAAAGCAACTAAAAAGTACAGTCTTGCCATGTTGTTTGATCATTCGAAAGCAATCGAATGGTCAAGTGAGGCCATATTGTCCAATTCAAATAAAGCAACTAAAAAGTACAGTCTTGCCATGTTGTTTGATCATTCGAAAGCAATCGAATGGTCATGTGAGGCCATATTGTCCAATTCAAATAAAGCAACTAAAAAGTACAGTCTTGCCATGTTGTTTGATCATTCGAAAGCAATCGAATGGTCAAGTGAGGCCATATTGTCCAATTCAAATAAAGCAACTAAAAAGTACAGTCTTGCCATGTTGTTTGATCATTCGAAAGCAATCGAATGGTCAAGTGAGGCCATATTGTCCAATTCAAATAAAGCAACCAAAAAGTACAGTCTTGCCATGTTGTTTGATCATTCGAAAGCAATCGAATGGTCAAGTGAGGCCATATTGTCCAATTCAAATAAAGCAACTAAAAGTACAGTCCTGCCATGTTGTTTGATCATTCGAAAGCAATCGAATGGTCAAGTGAGGCCATATTGTCCAATTCAAATAAAGCAACTAAAAAGTACAGTCTTGCCATGTTGTTTGATCATTCGAAAGCAATCGAATGGTCAAGTGAGGCCATATTGTCCAATTCAAATAAAGCAACTAAAAAGTACAGAGCCGACATGCTGTTTTACCATTCGAAAACATTCGAAATTTCAATTTGGCTATTTTGTATTTCGTGAGTATAGCAGATAATGGCAATAAAACGCCATCTTTCCATTGAAATATATTCGCCGAGGCCGTGTCGCCAATACTGCTAAGTTGCCTCGAGCTGGCTTTCGATACCTCAACAATGGCATCATAGACTCGAGAATGTTTGAAATTGTAATATTTTTTAATGTGCTTTTTAATTTTACAACTAATTTCTCATTCCTAATTTAGCTTCTTCTCTCAATTACGGTACTGTACATGAAAGTATTCAAAAAGAATATTATGGGCGAAGACTTTGTTGGTTAACATGGTGGGGAACACTTTTTAATACTAGTATTTGAACCAGCAGCTGGTATTTTGAAACATTATAACTAACATCAATAAAAATAGGTAATGCCATTGGCATGAAAGTCGGAGCGAGAGTCTGTGGATCGTCGCAAATCATTTAATAACATTTAATACATTTGAGATAGAAGGTCCATTCTCGGTTAAATAATGAGACACTCTAACTTTTGATTGACAGTTAAAAGTTCACGTATCTTTCTAATTCATTTTTGTCTGAACGTGAGTGAAGACTATCCCTTTACTTTTGGCCGTTTTTGTCGGCGCAACTCCTCCGAGGTTTCTTGACCGATTTGGATGAAATTTGGCAGAGATGCTTAAAATTATGTGAATTTGTGCATATCGTTCTCAAAAGGTCAAAAAGTTGTGTTTTAGGCATAGCTGCCATTCAAATTTCACCTAAGCTATTCTTCTGTTTGAGGGTCAAGCCATTTTCCAGTGTACCAAACAATGAGTGCAACAATGGGAGAATTAGTTGATTTTATGTAAGTGCCGTGTAGGATTGGGTTTTGGTTAGGGTGATAGGTAGGTTAGGTGCAGTGTAGGATTGGGTTTTGGTTAGGTGTTAGGTAGGTTGAAAATGTTTTATTGCGTTTTAAAAAATCAAGTTTGTGTTAGGTAGGTTAGGTGCCGTGTATTATTATGTTTTGGTTAGGGTGTTATGTAGGTTAGGTGCCGTGTAAGATTAGGTTTTGGTTAGGTGTTAAGTAGGTTAGGGTGTTAGGTGGGTTAGGTGCCATGTAGGATTGGGTTTTGGTTAAGTGTTAAGTAGGTTAGGCTGTTAGGTAGGTTAGGTGCCGTGAAGGATTGGGTTTTGGTAAGGTATTAGGTAGGTTAGGGTGTTAGGTAGGTTAGGGTGTTAGGTAGGTTACGCGCCGTGTAGGATTGGATTTTGGTTAGGTGTTAGGTAGGTTAGGGTGTTAGGTAGGTTAGGGTGTTAGGTAGGTTAGGTGCCGTGTGTGATTAGGTTTTGGTCATAGAGTTAGGTAAGTGTGGGCGTGGTAGTTCAAGTGGTCTCACGTTCAGACTAAAGACCACGGATATAATCCTTGGTCTTACTTATTACACTTTATAAGATCAAATTTCAAATTTAGCACCCGCAGGGCCCACTAGTATTATCATCACACATTCAAACGATTACCTGAGTACGAAAATCATTGAAATCAGTTAAGACTAATTCATACAACATAATAATTCTTGATTGACATCACACATCTCTGAATGTGGATAGTGAACACCACCTTATTCAAATATAGTCATTGCATGCAACCCTTATTCCTATTTCCGTCGATTCCAAATGTTATTGAGCTCCCATGAATTCATGCACAAAATCTTTGTTTGAACATAATACAGATACAAATGTTATCTCAGCAAAATTTGATTTAACATTTGTTTGGAAACTCTCAAATCAAACATACTTCAAAAAGTCGGTATGAAGTTCAAATTTTGAACAAAATCAAATTGCATTTTCTTTTACAAATAAGGAATTCAACCATCTTCAAGATGGGACTTCAAGGTCAGAAAATAGATACAATGATTTGGAAATTCACATTTTGTGCAATAGTTTTTGTTCTGAGTTAAACTTTGTGTTGAGTCTGATTGTTTGGTGCTGTAGTGTATCATGGATTTCTAGTGTCAAAGTTCAAAGTTCCAATGCAATGTCAAAAGTTGTGTGAGGATTTCACCAAGGGACTTTGTGACCAGCGAATAGGGGCAATTTCCACTTTTGCTAATTATTAAATACGCCAATAGTTAAGTAGGAATCACCGCATTATTTTAAATAAAGTTATTATTGTGAATTATTGAATTAATTAATTGCAAATTTAAAATTACTTTCTCTGTGATACATTTATTATTGATAAATTGTGTTTACGTTTGAAGTGAAGAAACTTTAAAAACTTTTAAAATTATTAATTTAGTTAACCTTAAATTTTATTCACTTTAGATACAGCCGAGCAGCTACCCAGGCAACTCATATCCACTTGCATCACTTAAACTAGGCACTTAAAGTACATGTCCAAGTAAATTTCATAAAACCTAATATCCAGTAAATCAAATTTTGTCCGCTAACTAACACTGTAAATGAATTGGAGCATGAGAAATTCTCATTTGACAAATCTGGACACACAGCCGAGCACATTAAATGAACATATAACGCTATGCAATCATTTATAATATATAACATTAACAAGTCAACCCAAACGCTTCGCGTTTGCTGCGTTTCACTGCGCAAACTGCTACGCGTTTGCAGTTGACTTGTTAAAACCCCCCGTTGCAAGCAACGGAGGGTTGTCCGCTTCTTCCGTTGCTTGCAAAGTAAAGGAATGTATCTATTGAGCATATCCCACTCTGTACCTTTGAGCGGTCTCATCAGGACGGCGACGACGACCACACTTGCCCTCGCTCCAATAATAGGATTAAGATTAAGATTGGATTATGTACAGTCAATTGGGCATTTAATGTGTATCTCATTACCAGAGAGTGTTTTTAATTATCATTAATCGTCAATTTCCGTCCCCAATTGTCAAAATCGGTCCAGAAATGTAGTAAAAACGCCACACACAAAAATAGACACATAAACCCAGTCAAAATGCTACCATTCTCAATTTCAATCAATCTCATATTTCCATCATTTCTCCCATTAAGTAAACAACCGCAATTGGAAATAAAAGGATGTAAATTCTGACTCCCTGAAAGATACTTAAATTTAATGTAGATCATAGCCAATTAGCATGGGACTATTATGGTTGCCCTTTAAATCATAGAATGCTTTGAATTGTTTGACCGTATCTTTAACAATTATTGAGCCAATCTTCCACCTTCTCAACCATTTTCCTGTTCCCATAACCTAACCTTGTCACACTTTTGATTACAGTTTTTTTTCATAATTCTCCCTTCTCCCTTACGAACTCACAATATCAGGCAATCATTGCCAGGCAGCACTCCCACCATCTCATTTACAATATGTTTTTTTGCTTACGTGTGAACTATCTTTAATGTCAGTTAGAAGTTGTCATATAAGTTGTTAGTATTTAAAAAAAAATTAAATTTTTTGTAGTTTTATGAAAAGCGTCCGGGGATTAATGTTCGAGTTTTTGTTAACAGACTCAACGATTTCTTGGTACGTATGAACGTTTCTATGAACGTATGAACGTTTCTCGGTTTTTATCTTGCTGTCATTGGTGACTTCTCTAAAGGACACTTTTCGAATTCTGCCAAGGTGGAGAAAACTTGACAGTTTCATTGAAGATGTCACCATAACTACCATGATAATCATGTATGATCATGACTGCAATAGCTGCCTAAAGTCACTCCCGTTCAATACATGAAACCAAATGTCAAATCGGAATAGCAGAGGTATTCAGTAGGGCAGCAAACCAATTCATCGATGAGCATTGGTAGGTCAGCAAGATTTTATTCCAGATAATGAGCTTTAACTCTCGGAAATTATTAACTTTGGTGCTTTGCGTTCGTATACGATATATTTCTTGTACATTTTAAATAAGCACAACATTGAATGGAAATGCTATAATTTAAATATTATATTCTTCAGAGTGAGGCAATAATTAATCCTGGTTGCGCGAGGAGAAATCTCGGGAGAAGATCGGTGGGATCTTCAGCTGTGGGCCTGCCACTCGTTCCCCAGTCGGCACCTTGCATTCGCCCTACGCTACGCGAAAGCAAAAAAACTTGACCTGTAATCAGGGCTCGGTCAAGTCCACCAGCAATGGTGGTTGCGTCTTGAGAATGAATGAATGAATGAATGAATTCTTCAGAGTTAAAAATATTATAAAAATCAAATATAACATTATGAGCTTGTCAAGACGATTATTCATTACAAAATAATACTTTCCATCTTCCATGCTGCAGCAGTGCTTTTACTTAGAAAACTCAGTGCGTGCTTAAGTTTCACAGATCAATAAATTAAATTTAAATTATGACGATAATAAACACACTATTCTTGTTCCAATAATCAGCCGTGGACATAAACGTGAATTGAGAAACTTCCCGGAAATTTTGACTTTCCAAAACTCATTTGGGAAAGTTCCCATAAGTTTTCAAAAATATTTCTGGAAACTTTCCCATTCTCATAGGTCAAGGGTCATATCCTTGGATATACTCAAAACATGACCTGCCATTCACCTTACATCCTCTGCTTAACTTCCACTGTATAAGTATATCTTTTACTACAGTCAAAGGCGCGGCTCATCAACCAATCAGATCGCTCCAATACCATCACGACGAACTCACTTTTCCTTATCCAAATAATATTATTAAGATAAAGAATATTCCACAAGTTTAACATGACTTAGTAACCTGCATCGCACAGAATTTGTCCAATTGACACTCAAAAGTTGTGTGAGGTTAAGTTGTTGGATTAAAAAAATTTAATTAATTTTTAAATATTATACAAAATTTTACACATGTTAACCAACATAGTCTTCGCCCATGTTATTCTTTTTGAATACTTTCATAAACAGTACCGTTATTGAGAGTAAAAGCTAAATTGGAAATAAGAAATGTTATTTGTAAAGTAAAATAATGTAAGTTGAGAACACAAATAATTACTAACAATTTCAAACATTCGCGAGTCTATGATGCCATGGTTGAGGTACCGAAATCCGGCTCGAGCGCCCTTATAGTTGGCGATAATTTTGCTAAACTAAAATGAAATGTTTTTTGTTATACTTGTTTCCTCTTGTCATTATGATAAGATATATATATCAAGATAAAAAAATCTCACACATACCGTGAGCAGCTGTGCCGTGGTTGGTCCACCGAATCTCGAGTAGACGTACGCGAAGTGTCGATTTATATTGTAAATTTGTACATTTTTACGCACAATGCACGAGCACTCATTGGTGATGAACATGATGGTAGCAAAGAATTGAATCGAAAAGAACAGACCAAACGATTTCATGAGAACTGAGTTGAATGCAGCCATAAATAAGAAAGCATGCCAAACGAAGCAAATCATCACCACATATCCGAACACGTACTCCGTAAGAATAAAACTCCAAAACTGATTGTAGGCGTGTAGTTCGCCGTAAAGGGACAAAACTTGTTGATTGCAATCAGAAAATTTTCTCCAAATGCAAACGCTTTTTATCTTTCTTTTAGTGAGAGTTTGCCTTTCTAGAAGCAACATTTCGGTAATTAGTGAATTGATATTGTTCAGTATAGTTTGCTGTTTAAATTGAATATAACTGGTAGCCAGATGAAAGTAAAATGTGACATTCATAAGAGCTGCAAATGAGATTTTTGTATATGATATTTTCTAAAGTGTCAACAACAACAGCAGCACTTACCATAAGTACCGTAAAATGTAAAGATGCTTAAATAGAGATAAAGCCACAGATTTCTCACTGTGCAGTTGTCGCCATTGATGTGATGAAAGCCTACGAAAGTGATCAAATTCACCACAAGCACCGAAGCCATAACTGTAGTGTAGATTCGCCTCAATTCTGACCGTTTCTTCAAAATTCCATCTGATTTGTCCTGTTTCCAGACTTAATAAACAGAACAAAAATATTACAAAATAATAACAGAAAACACAAACAAACACACTTACACTTTCCTCTGTAGTAGATTGTACGCCTCTGAATAGACTCGTTCCAGATGGCAAACATGAAATAGTCAGGACTGACATTGGGCACTTGAGAAAGATAGAGGAAAATAAGTAATTCCTGCACTTGACCAGAGTATAAAATGATGTCACTTGCGCTCCAGAATATGTCCCAAAACATTCGGTGAGGGAGCAGTTCAGGCATGCCAGTTGGCGAGTGCTGTCCGCCATAACGAATGAATACAATGTAGAACGAGTCGAGTGTGAAGTAGAGCATCACCAGAACAGGCGGCAGAAAGTGTAAATTTACTTTAAACCAAGGAATTGTGCTTGACAAGTGATAAAATGGACGGGCATTCTTCAAGTCGGCTACTTCTTTTAGATTGTTACAGTTTTTAATTGGATCAAGGTCAAAGTAGAATTCTCGTAGATGGACAATGAGAATTTTGAACAATTTATAGATTCGGTTGGCTAACATCCACAAGAATAGAATTGTAAATTCAAATATTTGGGCCATCTTTGAGGTGAAACACCGGCGGAGTAGAGTGCCAATTGCCATATTAACTATTTTCTTAAAATTTTTTCTTCCCGATGTGTACAGGCCGCTCGACTGGAACTGAAATGAATTGACATTTGCCGATCAAAGTAGGCAAAACATATATAAAAAATTTTCACTTTACTTCAGACAAATCAATTTAATTCAATAATAAATGTGTGTGTGTGCCCTCGAACAAAGAAGTAATTTCAAACTTACATTTTAAAACTTTATTCAATTTAAAATTAGAAAATAAAATCATTAGAAAAAATTGCTTAAACCAAATTGCTTTTCAATAACAAATTAATAATTGACACTTCTTTATACAAAAATAAAAAACTTTTTTGTTTGTCAGCGAATTCAAATTTAACGAAAATTGATTTATTGAGGAGGACGATATTTATACTAGTCTTAAGTGACGCCGTTGGCGTGAAGTCGGAGCGGGAGTATCGCAAGCACTCTTCCTCATCAGTTCAGTCATCGATGAGTAATCACAGTGTGACGAACACCCAACACATCGTGTACAGGGATCCTTAAATAAATATGTGTAAGAATTCATAATGTTTTTCGTTTGTATTTTTACCGCTGAAACCGGATCTGAAATCAGTTTTGGTCTGGTACTATGAAATCAAGAGTTATGTGATGAAAACCACGATAAGGCCACCCATAGACTATGCGTCTTGTTAGCTTTATTTCACTTACTTTACGATTCCGAATAGATATTATGCTATCTACTTAAATGTAATCTTAGTCGATTTAATAATCACATTTTGTCATATAAATCAGAAAAATCAATTAAAGAATTAGAGAAACTAAATATAAACTTTATGAGAGGTTACACATTATTTATTGCGAGATTCCTGTACACGACGGGCAAATTGACTCATTTCTCAATAGAGAACTTTGTAAAATATCACTAATTATTTTTTATCTCTGGTGACCTTTGACCTTATATGCCCAAAATCTAATCAGTTCGTCTACACCCTCACCAGAATTTTTGGTAAAATTTCCAGATCGATCCATTGAACCGTATAGACGCTAGGCTGCTTACAAGCCTTTTCCATTTGAGTCAACGCAGAGTCGTCACTACACTTACTCGCTCGCTTCGCTCGCTCAACGTTCCGCTCCGACAATTATTCATACGAATTGTTCGACAATTGCAAGTTTCGAGCCGCCTAAGACAGATCACTTTGAGTGTTCGTACATACTCTTTGTTGGACACAAAATTGACAATAAAGTTGGTTTTAATTTAAAAATTTTAAACGATTGAACTGTTTTGCGCGAAAATCTTGGTTGGTTGGTTTTTGTAATCTTCCATTTTCTCCGGAACCACTTAACCGATTTTTGTCTATTATAGCTTAAATTAAAGGTAAACGCATGATCTTGAAAAATTACGATTTAAAAATTTTATGATTTATTATATTAAACAGAGAAAATTATTCAGACAACCTCAAACAAAAAACATTGTCACTGTTTACGTACATTTATGGATGGATTTTCTTAGTTAGCTCTAAATGAAAACATTCAAATCGTCATTTTTCAAGATCATTCGTTTACCTTTAATTTAATCTATAATAGGTTAAGTGGTTCCTGAGAAAATGGAAGATTACGAAAACCACTTTGTACAATAATATATGAAGGGGTCATTCACATATGTTTGGAGTTTCGCGTCCCTCCTTAAGTAAGTTTTTAACATGTGGTCAAATCGGGCCTGACTCTTTATAGTTAAAGTAAATTTTAAAAATGTTATGAGAATGATTCATTGATCTTTACCATAAAAAAAACTTGCAATGCAAATGTTTTATTTAATTCCAAAATGATTTAAGCAACCAAAGCCTTGAAGGAAGGTTCCATTACTTTGTACCACATTTCATAGCCCTTGACACTTAGGTGCGCATGATCGGAATTGAACAATTCAGCAATCTCCTGGCCCAAACTGATCTCAAAGTGCACAGCCAAGTCGAGGTAGTGAATTCGCTTGTCATCGGCAAATCGACTGATCAGTGCATTAACATCGTGCACCTTCTGGTCTAACTTTTCTGGCAGCCGTGGAAGGACGCTCAACAGCAACACTTTGGCGTTGGGCATTTTGGTGTACAGTGCTTCTAAGATGGCGTGAATGCCCTTGGCAATGTCGGCCACCGTGTTGGCACCGTTGTTGGCACTGTTGTTGAGATTGTTGGTTCCTGAATAAATTTTTCACTTATTAGAAATGGTCCAGAAGTAACAAATTACTCATGTATAATATACAAACCGATCTTCAAGACGATCAACTTGGCTGCCACACCATCCAATTCACCATGAGCAATACGCCACAGAATGTGCTCAGTTCGGTCACCACCAATGCCATAGTTGAACGCACCTCGAGGTGCATAATGTTCCGCCCAGATGGCCTTACCATTGCCAGCCCAGCCCTCAGTAATAGAATCACCCAGGAAGACAACCTTTACCTCGCCAGCATGAGCCTTGGTTTGATTCAACATACGCTCGTGCTTAGTAATCCAGGTGCCGTCACGTGCTGCCGGCTCCCATGGAACAGCACAACAAACTGTGGCTAATAGAGTAAAAGCAATCAAAAGCTTCATTTTGATGCGAATAGACACACAACAAGGAAATTAAGCAATGATGGATTGTGCCAATTTTTATATGTTTAGTTGCCAATAAGCTAGCAACCAGTGGGTAAACTTTGCACCAGACTCAATATCAAACAAAACACTTGTGCCAACTATTTACCTTTACCTGACAATAAGGGATACTACCTCCAAGTGCTACTCATTAGTTGATTACTTACTGAAAGATAAATCAATTAAAAATCATTTAAAATGTTATAAAAATAGTCTTGGAGATTAGATGTAAATCATATATGAGTGTACGAAAATGCAAATGTTCGTTTAATTATACAAAGTACTGAACCCTATCTTTATTGACAAAAAATTCACCAGTCAAAATGGTTCAAACTTACTTAATCGGAGAAGGTGTCGAAACAGAAGCGTGGGGATCTGGTTCAGTTGCTGATGGATGCGTTCGTGTATGAGGATGAGTTGCAGGAGAAGAATTATGATAAGCTGACGGCTACTGCTGGTGATGAACATGACGAGGTTGTTCCAAATGGAACTGCAAATGGAACTACAAATGGAACTGCAAATGGAACTGCAAATGGAACTGCAAATGGAACCGCAAATGGAACCGCAAATGGATCCATCAAACGATCCCTAACCGAAAACGAAATCGAATTTCGTGTTTGGACGGAAACAAATATGTCAATATATTGATTTTAGAGTCTAATTCAATGCCACCGGTGCTACTAACAAACAAAAGTTTAACTTTTTCTGTAAATCAATCAATTATTTATTTGTTATCGAAAACCTACTTGATCTAATGATTTTTAATGACACTTTTCTAATTTCAACAGCATTGAATTAATTGTAATTTAACAAGTTAACCCAAACGCTTCGCGTTCGCTCCGTTTTACTCCGCTCTCTGCTCGCGTTTGCAGTTAACTTGTTAAAACCCGCCGCTTGCAGCGGCGGGTTGATAGTATTGGAACATAACACTCTTCCTCAAATCATGCTTGCATTAGTCTGGCAATGATCGTTGTGGTGAGAGGTGACGCTTCATTGTTTACAGGGAATATAGTGGTAGTCAGTAGTCGTTTTATTTCTGCAAACGTACTCGTGGTTGTAGTGATTAGTCCTCCAATTGCGGCAGTTTGGTTGGCGATGGCCGGACATGTTGAAAGAATTGCAGTTGATGTTCTGGTTGGTGGATTTTTCACAAAGCACACAATTCCTCTCTCGGTATCGTCGGTATCATTGACTCCGTACAGTGTAGCAACATCGGCACTGGTTGGCTACGAATACTGGTGTCCATTGCTTTGGCCAACCTCGATTTTGAAACACCTCCGATTGCGTGCTCAATGTCGTACGAGGACTTAAATTGGCGACACAATGGATTGACTTCCATGAGAGTATCATGCAGCATTGCCATCAACTCTGGAACACATTTATGGATGAATTTTTGTTCATCCTAGCATCTGTTGCATCTTCTGTGTCCAACACACTGGTTTGATTGTAGATTGGTGAACGAATGTTGGACCCGATGTTGTATAACATATACTTGATGCCACCCTGAATCTTGAAGTAGTAGGTTCCAGGTCCATTCATGTCCATTTTCTTGTAAACAACACACGCAATTGATAATGCATTGCTGTACTGGCGGATGAAGTTGATGAATTGAGAAGACAATTACTGCCCAGTGAAGAGTTGCTTCAACAAATCGTGGTTTTGCGGCAGTGGAAACTTGATGAGTTTTAATCAAGATTGGAACTATTTAGGATTTGGGACACCTCGTTGTTTTATTTGTGTATGTTACGTTGTTATGCATGGCGCCAAATTCACAACACATCTCACTCCTTTGACCAACCTCAAATGAAATATGTTTGACCATCGATAATGCACACTTGTATTTGGATGTGGTGAAGTGATCATCGAGTGGGTTAACATTTAAACGTGTAGTTTCAAAATGGAGCAAACAATTTGTTATTATGTACAGTTTAGTAAAGCAATAAAGCGCATTATAGTCGGTCACAATAAATGGCACACACCAATCTGAGGCTGTTCGGGAAGTTTATCTAAATAGACGAAAGGCTAGTAAAGGAAAGAATATGTGAATGAAACATGTCACTATTACAATCAGACCATAAATTGAAGACAAAAATTTGGGAAAACAATTAGAAAAATTATCACGAGAAACCCGAGGAAACATAATAATTGTCTTTAAAGACTTTTGTCTTCAATGTGTCTGTGTTTGTTCGAATGAGTGTGCATCGCTGGGCAATATATCAATTATTGACAGTAGTGAGGGTTAGGTGTGAAAGTGGACCACTAATCATGCTAACCACACTCACTCACCCTCACACCACGCTTTCCATCTTTATTCATTAATGAAGTGAAATTCACTTTAGTTTTACTTCGCAACACACATTACATTGTAATGTAACATGATTATGCGTAAACGCGAAATTTAGGTGTAAAACTCAAATATTTCCAAAACGTGAATCAATTAATAACTTTTAAGCATACCATTAGATTCAGCGTAAAAAATACTATAAGATTGCATTTTAAAATTGAATTTTTTTACAGATTCTACGGGAAAATATAAATTCAATAGAAAATAATATTTTCTGCCTTTGAGTAGCGCTTTTGTTTGTGACTCTACTTTCACTGTATTGTCTAACTTCAACTGTGTTAGTCTTCTATTGCCACGTCATCGATTACTCATCTTGTCTAACGTCTACTGTACAACTTATCCGTGCCTTTGAGCTCTTCCGCCACGACGACGACGACGAAGCTTTTCGACTTTACTTTAATATTATAAAGATTCTTGATGACACATTTATTATTGATAAATTTCGTTTCGTTTGAAGTGGAAAAAACTTTTTAAATTAATAAATATTTCTGAAATAAATTTTTCAGAAAATTGTATTCATTTCAATTGTAGTCGCGGCAGCTTTCGAGAACAAAATCAAGAAAATTAAAATGAAACTTATTTTTCTATTCTGCCAGTATTTCACTTTAAAGATGGTGAAAATCTTTGAATTTGCGATTATATTCTTTGTTGTCTTATTCAATGGATTGTATAAATGGTCCAAAATGCTTGTTGTCCATCTGCGTGAATTCTACTTTGATCTTGATCTAATTAAAGACTGCAATACATTGGAGGAAATAGACGACTTGAAGAACGCTCGTCCGTTTTACCACTTTTCCAGCACATTTCCTTGGCTCAAAGTTAATTTACACTTTGTACCGCCTGTGCTGGTGATGCTCTACTTTATTATGGACTCGCTCTACATTGTATTCGCTCGTCATGGTGGACAGTACTCGTCCACTGGCATGCCTGAACTTCTAACCCATCGAATGTTTTTGGATATCTTCTGGAGCACAAGTGACATAATTTTATACGCTGGTTTAGTGCAACAAACACTTTTATTTCTCTATCTTTGTAAAGTGTCCAATGTCAATGCAGACTATTTCATGTTTGCAGTATGCAATGGCTCAATTCAGAAGCGTACAATCTACTACAGAGCAAAGTGTAAGTGTGCTTGTGTATTATGTTTTGATAATATAATTCTAAATTTTTTAAAATAGTTTGGAAACAGAAAGAATCTGAAGGAATTTTAAAGAAACGCAGAGAATTGAGGCAAATCTACACTACAGCTATGGTGATGGTGCTCGTGTTGACTAATCTCACCTTTGTTGGGTTTCATCACATCAATGGAGACAACTGGACAGTGAGAAATCTATTGCTTTATTTATATTTCAGCTTCTTTATATTTTACGCATCTTATGGTAAGTTTGACTTTATTAAAGTTTCATTTATCAAAAAAAAATCTCAATTGTAGCTCTAGTCTATGTCGCATTCTACTTTCATCTGGTCACAAGTTATATTCAATTTAAACAGCAAACTAAATTGCGCAAAATCAATTCGCTAATTACCAAAATGCAAATGTCTCTAGAAAAGCAAAATACAACTAGAAGAAAGAGAAAAAACTTTCAAATTTGGAGGCAATTTTCTGTTGTTAATCGAGAAGTTTTGTCCCGCGAACTGCGAGCTTACAATCAGTTTTGGAGTTTCATCATTACGAATTATGTGTTCAGTTATGTGGTGATGATTTGCTTCATGGCGCATGCTTTCCTATTTGGACCAGAGAATTCGGCTCTGATGAAATGGTTCAGTCTGTTCTTTGCGATTCTATTTTTCTTCAACATCATGTTCATCACGAATGAGTGCTCGTGCATTGTACGCAAAAATATGCGCATTTACAAGACAAATCGAAAGTTCGCCTATGTCTTCTCGAGAAGCAGCAGACCAACCTGTGCAAAGCTACTCACGGTATTTGTGGTTCAATTGATAAATAATTGAAAAATTAAGAAACAAATATAATAAAAGTTTTTCTAAAAATTTAGCTAAACAAAATTATCGCCAACTATAAGGGCGCTAGAGCTGGATTTCGATACCTCAACAATAGCATCATAGATTCGCGAATGTTTGAAATTGTAATATTTTTACTTTTGATATTTTTTTATAAATTTCACAACTAATTTCTCATTTTTCTAATTTAGCTTCTACTCTCGATTTCGGTGCTGTTTATGAAAATATTCAAAAAGAATATTATGGGCGAAGACTTTGTTGGTTAATGTGTCAATTTTAATATTTAAAAAATTAATAAAATAAAATTTTTAAATTACAATCAAATCATTAAATTGTTAATTTAACTCAACGATTCTTATTGTTATTCAGTGGAAATTGTTCCACTGTTTGAACTTTTGTGAAGCGCTCCCAAATTCCCCTACAAATAGTAGCTGGAAAGTGCTGATAACTGACGATCATAGAATCCATTGTGAGTTGCGTCAATTGTGCCAATTCCTCGGGGCTATCCACAGAGTTCCACGGAATTGCTTTTCCCACAAAAGTGACCAATTTAGTTGGAAACAAGATCGGAATTGGAAACACAGCCACAATGCGATACTGTTCGTACAATTGTCTTGTGCGAGACTGTAAGCACTCCAGTTGAATGCCTGTTTGTCGAATGTTTCTTGTAAAGATAGGAATAATATCCACTTTGGCGCCTCTGGCCACTCGTGCAAATCCTGCTCGATTGTTCCATAGAGTTTCGTAGCGTCGAGTGGCGAACAGACATTCACGCATTCCACCTGGCGATATTATAAGGGAGTGACCACTCTTCAGGGTGGAAATACAGTGCTCCACTGGACCCGGGAATGCATAGTTGTGCAACAGTTTTTGAGAGCCTGGAATAAAGAAATTGCCCTTTTCTGCCACCACACGGAGAACACAGCCCCTTCTTTTGAGATAGAGCTGTACAGTCAAAAAGAACATATCCGAAGGAGGTGCACCGTGATAGACGATGAGCAGTACTGGCCGATCGGTGGGAATGCTTTCCAACCCCACTATTTCATACGAATGCATCAACCAACCGCACAGTTGCACGTACCTGGCTATCAAGTACACGAGCAAGTGTAGAAGTGATGCAGTCCACCTGTAGTACCAGAAAGTATAAGATGGACTGCTCTCGATGAGACGAGCAGTCGCGTGCAGAGTGTAAAAAAGTGGCATCGATAAAATGAAAAAAATTGTCCACAATAATAGGCCAATGAGAATAGTTGTGAGAAAGGACTCCATTTGACTAGCTGTGGAGATGACCAAAGTTGGAAAAAAACTACAATCAAATAACACCAAACATTTTGGGTGATCACCAAGAGAATGCTGTATTTGTTGGACAGTTGTTGGCATATGAATGCAATCGTATGGCCAACAGAGATTTTAGACAGCACACATTATCATGGCAGTTATCATCAGCAGATAAACAACAGCGATGGTGAATATTTTCATGTGCTTGTATACGCGTTCATGCCAGTTACAGCTGCAAAGTTACAGGGCAACACTAATGTACATTGGACATTGCACCACCAGGAAACCTTGAGTGGTTGATAGACGAGTTAATAATATTACCATTGTACGCGTTTGGCTTGTCTTTGTGCTTTATAAATTTGGAAATATACAATCTCATTATTGAACGCAATTAAGATAGATTGGCCTTATTGTGCGTATAAGCATTTAGTCCAAACAAAGTCGATATAAACTATAAATAAATTGTTTCATATTCGTATGAACGCCAAAAATATACCAGAAAGCATCGAAAATTTATCCAATTCTTTTGTCCAAAATTTTAGCGCTTCAATTGTCATTGGAAGTGTATATTATCTAACTACATTAAAGTAATTCTTCTTTTTCGTCGTCGTGATGGCATAGCACTGTCAAAGGCACAACACATTTTAGTGTAACCAGAATGGAGATACTGTCAAAGGCACAACACATTTTAGTGTAACCAGAATGGAGATACAGCCAAAGGCACAACACATTTTAGTGTAACCAGAATGGAGATACTGTCAAAGGCACAACACATTTTAGTGCAGATGTGAGTTGAGATATGACACACACAAAAGTTGAACTGTAGAAGTAGTCTTTTCACACACCAAAATTATCTCGAACAAATACACTACTCAAAGGCAGAAAATATTATTTTCTAATGAATTTATATTTTCCCGTAGAATCTGTTTGAAAAAATTAAATTTTAAAATGCAATCTTATAGTATTTTTCACGCTGAATCCAATGGTATGCTCAAAAGTTATAAATTGATTCACGTTTTAGATATATCTGAGTTTTTACACATGATCATGTTTAATTTTATATTACATTGTCAATGTAGATGTGTGTTGCGAAGTAAAAATAAAATGAATAAAGATGGAAAACATGAGTACTAAGGAGGTGCGAGGGTACCCTCCCACCCGTGTGGGTATGAGTGTGGGCTAGAATGATTAGAGATTCACTCACACCCCTCACCTTCATGTTCACTACTGTAATTAATAGATGTATTGTCCTGCGATGAACACATATTCGAATTCGGCACACTCACTCGCACAAACATATTCAAGACAAAAGTATTTGTTATGCTTCCTTGGTTTTTTTCGTAATTATTTTTCTAATTTCTCTCACCAAATTTGTTGTCATCAATTAATGGTATGATTGTCATGATGACATGCTGCATTCACTGATTTTTTCCTTTACTAGCTTATCCTGTATTTTGATCAACTTTTCGAATACCCTCACTTTGGTCAGTGCCATTTATTGTGACCGACAGTGCTTTATTGCTTTACTAACTGTACATAATGACAAATTGTTTTCTCCATTTTGAAAATAAACGCTTTAATCTAAACCCACCCAATGATCCTAACTTCAGCACATCCAAATACAAGTGTGCATTAAACCGTGAGCAGTACATGATCGTTGGTCAAAAGAGTAATATGTGTTGTGAATGTGGCGCCATACATTACAACGAACATTTTGGAATAATGCGGCGATGTGTCCCAACTCCCAAATCCTTCCAATCCTGTTGCAAACACGGAGTCGTCAAGTTTCCACTGCCGCAATGTCTTGATTTGTTGAAGCATTATCAATGGTGTGTGTTGCTTACAAAATAGTAGACAAGAATTAACCTGAAACCTACTGCTTCAAGATTAAGCTTGGCATCAAGCACATGTTATACAACATCGGGCCAAACATTTGTTCGCCAATCTACAATCAAGCCTGGGTGTCGGACACAGAACAAGCAACAAATTCAACCAGAAATGTGACCGAGAGTTGATGACGCTGCTGCACTACTATCTCATTGATGTCAGTCCATTGTGTCGCCAATTTAAGTTCACTCCCGACACTCCACACGCAATCGGAGGTGATTTCAAAATCGTGATTCGACAAGGCAATCGCCACCATTATTTGTTTCCAACCTTCGCCGAAGTCGCGAACTGTACAGAGACAATGACAACGACGATACTGAGAGAGAAATTTGGTGCTTTGTGAAGGATCCGCAATCCAAAACCTCAACTGCAACAATTCCTTCACCATGCCCTGCTATCACTAATAAAACTGTCGCAATAGAAGGATTAATCACTACGACCACAAGTACGTTTACACCAATAAAACCACCACTGACAACCATCATTTTTTCTGTAACAAATGAAGCTTCACCACTCACTACAACGGCCAGACCAATGCAAGCAAGATTTGAGGAAGAGCGTTACGTTCCAAAACTATCAACCCGCCGCTGCAAGCGGCGGGTTTTAACAAGTTGACTACAAACGCGAGCAGTGAGCGGAGTGAAACGTAGCGAACGCGAAGCGTTTGGGTTAACTTGTTAATATTATATTAAATGTTTTTCAATTTATTGATTTTAAATTCAAATTTAAAAGCTAGTGGTGCTAATGACAAGCAAAAAAAGTTTTTATAAAAAATAAATTATTAATTGGTTATTGAAAAACGACATTCTCTAATGATTTTGAATTAATGATACATTTTAAATTCAAACGATATTAATTTAAAATGCAAGTTTGAAATTACTTTTTAGAACATTTATTATTGATAAATTGTCGATTGTTTGAAGTTACCAAAACTTTTAAATATTGTTTTAGTTAACTTTGTCAAAAATTCTATTCATTTCAGATCCAGTCGAGCTACTATACTACTCATTGCAACAAAATTATTGAGAATATTGTTAATATGGAAATTGGCCATTCTACTCCGTCACTATTTTGCCTCAAAGATGGTGCAAATATTTGAATTTACAATTTTATTCTTTGTTGCCTGTTTTGTAATAACTTTTAAAATTAGTTTGGAAACAGGACAAATCCGACAGAATCATGAAGAAACGTTATGATGGTGGTGTTTGGACTGACTTATCTCACTTTTGTTGCCTTTCATCACATCAATGGAGACAACTTCACAGTGAGAAATCTATGGCTTTATTTATATTTCAGCTTCCTTGTACGCGCATCCGAGTATGAATTACAAAATCATACGCCAATTACGATAATTTGACGAACGATTTGATTAACGAACAACGGAATGACGAAATTCGCGTTTGGACGGAAACACATATATAGATCAATATATTGATTTTAAAGTCAAATTCAATGCCATCGGTGTTACTGACGAACAAAAGTTTAACTTTTCTGTAAAGCAGTCAATTATTAATTTGTTATCGAAAATATACTATGTCAAATGACATTTAATGACACTTTCCTAATTTCAACGGTATTGAGTTAATTAATTGTAATTTTGAAATTCTCGATGACGCGTATTTATTATTGACAAATTGTGTGTCGTTTGAAGTAGAAAAACTTTTTAAACTTATAAATATTTCTAAAGTTGCTTTTGCAGAAAATTGTTTTAATTTCAGAACCAGTCGAGTAACTCTCGAGGAAACTAAAATCTTAAGAAAATTAATATGGAACTTAGCTTTCTATTCTGCCAGTATTTCACTTTAAAGATGGTTAAAATATTTGAATTTGCAATTCTATTCTTTTTTGCCTTATTCAATGGACTGCTTAAATTGTTCAAAATTGTTTTTGTTCATTTAAGCGAATTCTACTTTGATCTTGATCCAATTAAAGACTGCAATACATTGGAAGATATAGTTGCCGTGAAGAATTCTCGTCCGTTTTATCACTTGTCAACCAAATTTCCGTGGCTCAAAGTAAATTTACACTTTTTACCTCCTCTTATGGTGGCGTTTTACTTCACTATTGACTCGCTCTACGTTGTATTCGTTCGCCACGGTGGACAGTACTCGCCAACTGGCATGCCTGAACTTATAACTCACAGATTGTTTTTGAACATATTCTGGAGCATTACTGACATCTTTTTATGGGCTGGTCAAGTGCAACAATCACTTCTCTATCTCTATCTTACTCAAGTGCCTAATGTCAGCCCTGACTATTTCATGTTTGCCGTCTGGAACGAGTCACTTCAGAAGTGTTCAATTTGTTAGGTTAAAAGCTTTATTCGTGATGAAATAAATACAGAATGACAATAGTGGCAAAGTCCAATCAGTGAAGATAAGAGCCACCAGTTCAGGAGGGTAAGGGTCGAGACCCAATTGAGAGAGAGAGAGGATTGATCGCCAGTTACGAGTAGATGCCACCAGACCTTAAGGATCGAGATCCAATAAAAAGGTAAGGAAGTAAACGCGACACAAAGTCTATAAAAGAAAGAAACGAGTTAACACAAGTCACAAAGACAGCTGATCGGCACACATACGAGACATGCGATGATTGAGTGCTTCAGCATGCACGCTTATATAGCCAGTAGAGCGGCTATATTCACACTAGTAACAAGCGGTGAACGACGACTTCAACCTGACTAAGAAAGGCTCTGAGTGGTCAGTGTGAGGGAGCCATCATCTTGACACCTCCCCTGCTCCGGAACAGTCTGACCACTTGGTCCCAAAAGTATCCGACTTGTGTGCTTGGAATTGCTCAGTGATTTTGTGAGACCATCAGCTAATTGTTCTTGTGTACGAACATGGTTGATGTTGATGTACCTCTTTGCACTGTAGTCGCGAATGCAATGCATTTTAACATCTATATGCTTCGTATCTGAGAGACTTCGTTGGGCGTTGGCAATTTGAATTGCAGGCACATTATCTTCAAACATTTGTGTTGGTAATTGCACAGGAAATTTCAGTTCGTGAAGTAATTGCTGTAACCAGAGTACTTCTCTACATGCCATTGCCATCGCGGTATACTCTGCTTCGGTTGTTGATAGGCTCACTGTTTTCTGTTTTCTGCTAAACCAGCTGATCGAGCTTCCATTAAGTTGAAACAAAGCTCCAGATTGAGACTTTCTGTCGCCAATTGTCGCAAAGTTTGCGTCCACGTAGCACACAAGATTGGATTCATTAAAGCTTCCAAGATTGAGAGGAAGATTCTTGGTATACTTTAGATAGGCCAGAACTTGTTTACTGTATGTCCAGACAAGTTCTGTTGGTTCATGGAGATGTCTAGAAAGTAGGTTCACCACTGCTGCAATGTCTGGTCTGGTGAGATTTGCGATGTACAGTAGGCTTCCAATAAGACTTCTGATTGGTAGTTCGTGATTGATCTCTCCACTTGTCAGATCGATCTTGTCCAGTTGTGGTAGTGTTTGAATGCGACTTGCGTCTTCCATGTTGAATCTATTCACTAGATCATTGATGTACATCTCCTGGGACAGTGAGAATGTTCCGCGTCCGTTCCTGGTAAGTTTACTCCAAGAAACCGATTCACTGGTCCAAGGTCTCTCAGTTCCAGTTTCTGCTTCAGTTGCTGCTTGACCTCTACCATTTGCTGTTCGGTGTGTGTGAAGATAAGCATGTCATCGACCCATACCAATAGGAATAGAGTCATGTTTCCGATATGTTTCATGTATAGACACGGGTCTGCTTGAATAGCCTCAAATCCAAGTGCATTCAAAGTGGCGTTCATCTTTTCATTCCAACACTTTGGTGCTTGCTTAAGTCCGTACATTGCCTTGTTCACTCTCCATAACATGCCACTGTCTTTAAATCCTTCAGGTGGGTGGACGTACACTATCGTGTCGAGATCTCCGTTAAGGAAAGCAGTCTTGATGTCGATTTGATGAACAAGTAATTTCTGTTGACTCGCAATTACCATCATAGCTCGAATTGCCGTATAAGAGACTACCGGACTGAACGTTTCTTCAAAGTCGATTCCCTTCTGTTGGTTGAATCCTCTTGCCACTAGTCGGGCTTTGAATCGAACAATTGCTCCTAGAGAATTTTTCTTCACATCATATACCCATCTGGTAGTGATCAGCTTCCTTTCTCCTGCACATTTCTGTTCAACTACTTGATATACTTGATGAGCATTAAGTGAGGTGATTTCATCTGTCATGGCTTCTATCCAGTATTCTTTCTCAGGAGAATTCATGGCTTCATTATAGTTCATTGGTACACGTAGTTGTTCAGGTACAACATCAAGGGCCGAGGCCCAATTTAGTTGATGTTGGTGGTCTGCCACAAGACCTTGTTCTCCAGGGCCTATATAGTTGAGTCGAATTATTGGACGAACATTCCTTCTCGGTTGAACTCTTCTTGGTTCTTCTATTATGGGCTCGTTTAATCGGTTGCCACCATTTGGATGTTCTGGAATAAGGCCTCTTCTTTCTTGATTAAGTGACCCCTGTGGTGCACGTTGTTGAATTCTTTGTTCAAATTGTTGTATGACCGGAGCAAACGGATTTGCTCTCCACACTTGTAGTTGTTGTGGCACTGGTTGAGGATGAATCACTTGTTGTTGAATTGGTTGGTTTAGAAGAGGTAGATGTTGAACACCTGGTTGGTTCACTTGTTCGATCACTGGTTCAATCACTGGTTCAATCACTGGTTCAATCACTGGTTCAATCACTGGTTCAATCACTGGTTCATTAATTGGTTCATTAATGGGTTCATTAATGGGTTCATTAATTGGTTCATCAATTGGTTCATTAATTGGTTCATTCGTTGGTTCATTCGTTGGTTCATTCGTTGGTTCAGGGGCAAAACCCAATTGTACATTTACTGGTGAGTTGCCTTGTGAAGCTTCAGTGTTCTCATTGATGACTTCATTACTATCACTGGGTTCATTACTTGTGTCGATGTTGAGCATCATTCTTACTTGTTGATCTTCTTTGTTCTTCACGCTGGCACACTCACACAAACACTCCTTTGATGATTTCACAGTCTTTGCACAGTACGGGAACACTCCATTCCAGATGTCACAATTTCGCTGGTTGATCACCTTGTTAGTATTGGGATTCAGCAGTCGGTATGCCTTTGCCTCAGACGAGTATCCGACAAAGACAAGTTCCTCCGCTGTTGGATCAAATTTCCTTCGCTTTTCAGGAGGAATCCAACTGTAGGCTACTGATCCAAAGGTTTTCATCCTCTCAAATTCAGGGTCTTTGTTGAACATTCGTACACACGGCAACTCGTCATTGATTGCACTGTGAGGTAGCCGGTTTGCGATGTAGCAGGCAGTATGGATTGCTTCAGGCCAGAAACGGAGTGGCATACAACTTTCAAACAGCATTGTCCGGGCCATTGTTTGAATTTTCTGTATGGTTCGTTCACTCATTCCATTTTGTGGATGACAATATGGTACACTTAGTTCACGGTAGATTCCCTCATCCTTGAGGTATTCACTGAATTCGTTGGAAGTATATTCTCCTCCATTGTCCGTCCGTAAAGCGCCAACACCGACTGGAAACTGTTTCTCCATCTTGTTTACGTATGCTCGGAAGGTGTCGATGGCTTCAGACTTGTTTCTAAGTAGAAACACATCCACATACCGGGAGAAATCATCGATGAAGATGATAAAATATCGAGATTCATCATAGCCTACAGGATTGTTCACCACACCTACATCCGAGTGTATTAGTTCGAGAGGACGTGATGTTGTGGTGGTTGATGATGGATATGGCAATTGTTTTGCTTTACTTCTGGCACATGACACACAGTGATCCTGATGTTCACCTTCTATACCGTAGAGTTTCACTAATTTTTCCAACTTCTGTTTCCCAGGATGAGCAAGAATGCTGTGCCATTCTGTGTTTTTCTTAAGCGAAAGTAGCGCATGTTCATTCGCTTCGAAGCGGTAGAGATTTCCACTTAGACTTGCTCGTAGGTAAATTTTCCCCTGCTTGGACACAATAGCTTCTTCAGAATTAAACTCGACCTTGAATCCGTCCTTGGTAAGCTTGGTAACGGATAGAAGATTGGCACTGAAATCTGGTGCAAACTTGACATCTTTAAGACGTATATCTTCAGGTCCAGTGTGTAAAATCAGATCACCTTGCCGATATATTTTGCATTGATAGTCATTTGCAGTGCTGACGGACTGACTAGTGGAGATAGCGTTCAGAAGATGACGGTCCGAGGTGATAAAGTGACTTGATGCACCTGAGTCCACGACCCACTCAATAACATAATTTTGAATATTATTTATTCCTCGATTGACAACATTTACATTAGCATCGGTACCACTTGGGGTCTGAATAGTAGTTTGCACACCTGACCGTGCTAAGTCAGCCTTCTTCTTGCGGCACTCCTTTTCGATGTGGCCAGGGCGTCCACAGTAATAGCACCGACGGTTCGAAGGACCATTTGAAAATCGAGTTGATGACCCATACCGGCGAGTTTCCTTGGAGATTAGGCTCTGCTCGGGTCCATCATTTCCCACCATGCCACAGTATCGCACCAAATTCAACACTAGTTGGTCCTTCGTGAGAGTGTTCAGTTGCTGATACGTCGTAGCCTTGAATGGCACCAATTCTTTCGGCAGTCCATCGATGTAGAGGCATATTTCTCGTTCGTGGGTAAGTTCAGACCCAGCCATACGCAAATCGTCAATCTTTTGTCCGATGGCCTGAGTATATTCTCGAACTTTCGCTTCGGCAAAGCCACCCAGTTTGATGTCTCGTATATCTCTTTCCAGCAAGGCCTGTTTGACAACATCGTTGGTGACGTATTCTTTGCTAATCTTTTCAAAGGCCTCAAATGCTGAAAGAATTTCTCGAACCATAGATAAATGACGATCATCAAGGGAACCAGTTATTCGGGCCAATGCGGTCTGGTTTGCTGCTGAGTTTACTGCTACTGGTCGTTGGATTGCATGTTCAATTCGAAGGCGTCGCAGAGCCAGGCGAAGCATATACTGCCAGTTAGAGTAGTTAGTTCCATTCAGGCGTATGATTTCAGTTTCTTGCAACTTGTGGTTTTCACGTAATGATCGATCCGTATCAGCGCTAGGTTTCTCATTCATGATGATCCACACAACCAGGCCTACACAGAGTGTAGTGAGTAGCGAGATCAATACACCAATTAGAAGGCTTGTTAGTTCCATCCTCGAGCTTCGTGCTGATAACGTGTTAGGTTAAAAGCTTTATTCGTGATGAAATAAATACAGAATGACAATAGTGGCAAAGTCCAATCAGTGAAGATAAGAGCCACCAGTTCAGGAGTGTAAGGGTCGAGACCCAATTGAGAGAGAGAGAGGATTGATCGCCAGTTACGAGTAGATGCCACCAGACCTTAAGGATCGAGATCCAATAAAAAAGGTAAGGAAGTAAACGCGACACAAAGTCTATAAAAGAAAGAAACGAGTTAACACAAGTCACAAAGACAGCTGATCGGCACACATACGAGACATGCGATGATTGAGTGCTTCAGCGTGCACGCTTATATAGCCAGTAGAGCGGCTATATTCACACTAGTAACAAGCGGTGAACGACGACTTCAACCTGACTAAGAAAGGCTCTGAGTGGTCAGTGTGAGGGAGCCATCATCTTGACTACAGAGGAAAGTGTACGTGTGTTTGTGTATTTCTTTTTTGCTGTTTTGTAGTATGTTTTTTAAAATTAGTTTGGAAACAGGTCAAATCCAACGGAATTCTAAAGAAACGTTCAAAATTGAAGCAAATCTACTCTACAGTTATGATGGTGGTGTTTGACTGACTTATCTCACATTTGTTGCCTTTCATCACATCAATGGAGACAACGTCACAGTGAGAAATGTATGGCTTTATTTATATTTCAGCTTCCTTGTGATTTACACTAATTATGGTAAGCGTTGTCATTTGTTCTTTATAAAAAATCACAATATGACTCAAATCCGAATTGCAGCAATTGTCTATGTCGCATGTTACTTTCATCTGGTCACCAGTTATATTCAATTTAAACAGCAAACTATATTGCGCAAAATCAATTCATTAACTGCAGAAATGTTGGCTTTAAAAACGCAAAATTCGACTAAAAGAAAGAGAAAAAACTACTTTATATGGAGAAAGTTTTCTATTTGCACAAGGAAAGTGTTGGTACTTTTGAACGAACTACACGTCTACAATCAGTTTTGGAGTTTCATCCTTACAGTTTATGTTTTTGGCTATGTGGTGATGATTTGTTTCATGGGGCACGCATTTCTATTTGGCTCAGCAGACTCGATTCTAATGAAATTGTTCAGTCTGTTTTTTTCGATTCAACTCTTTGTCACCATCATGTTCATCACTAGCGAGTGCTCGTGCATTGTGCGCAAGAATGTGCTTATTTACAAGGCTAATCGAAAGTTCGCCTATGGCTTCTCAAGGATCTTTAGGCCAGCCTGTTCTCAGCTGCTCACGGTATAAGTGGCTTAATTGATATTAACTTTTCAGTGATATAGAGAAACAAATAAAATGAAACAAACTTCTTCTCCAAATTTAGCTTAGCAAAATGATTGCCAACTATAAAGGCGCTCGTGCTGGATTTAGATACCTCAACAGTGGCATCATAGATTCGAGAATGTTTGAAATTGTAAGTAATTTTATGTTGTCATTATTCTTTGTTTGACAATTAATTTTTCATGTCCCAATTTAGCTTATACTCTCCATTTCGGTATTGTTTATGAAGTATTCAAAAAGAATATTATGGGCGAAGACTATGTTGGATAATTAGTGTTAACCATTGAGAACTTTGGTATTAAAATTATTTGTTTTAAAAATTTGGTAACATCTTAAATTGTAATTAATATTGCCATTAACTATTATTATATTAATATATTTCGTTCATCTCAATAAATATCGATTTAATTTAAATTTGAATTCAAAGCCATCTGAGCTACTGACAAATAAAAGTTTGCATAAAAAAGTAAATATTGCAAATTTGTTTATGATGATTGTGACTAATTAAGAAGTTTGAGAATAATATATTTTTGGTGTACCCAGACCGACCTTTTGATATACACCAAAATCAATATAATTAAAAAATGTGAAAATGTAATGTAAATACAAATAACATCTCAATTTAAAAACACCCTCTATCATATCACAGGAACAATGCCATAAATAAATCTACATGTAAAGCTTTGGGAAGAACCTCACTGGAACAATGGAATAGGCGTTTCGATTATTATTAGAAAAGATTGTGATCAAATTTTGATACTGATAGGATCAATTCGGATAAATATAAAATAAATGAGCGTGGTCGATAGCAGTTTCAATATTTTTTCTGTTGTATCATGTATTTCTCAACATCTATTTAAATTTAACTTGCCAAAAAGTTGTAGTTTTAAAATCCCAAAATTATGGGACAAATGTGGAAACATTCAGTGCCAAAGTTGGTACAATTTTGTTTGTTGTTATATTTTCAATCTTCGAAAGCAAATTCGTCGAATTTCTCAGCTTCTCCAGTAATCCCGAGTCCAGTCCAGAATCTAACATGCACTTTTGAGCAAAACAATTTGTGCAATTGGCAGTCGGAGGATAAGACCTTCAAAGTGGGCAGTCCAATTAGTACGTCAATTTCGAAAATGTATTTCCCACCGCGCGATCATACCACCAACTCACAGTATGGCCACTTGGCATTCACCTATTCTACATACTCCGAGCACAATGCAAGAGGCCTTACAGTGGCGAATCCATTCGGTCGCCAGCAAATCTGTTTCGAATTCTATTACTATTTCTATGCAACTGGTGAATCGGATTTTGTCCTCAAAATGAAATCCGGGTGATTCGGTTGATATTTTTCGAGCGTATGCTTCAAACGAAATCAACTGGAAACGGGCGATTTTCACTGTAACTCCCAAATTGAATTACACCGAATTTGTCTTTGGCTCTAATATCGATAAAGGTAATATTCAAAAAGTGTCCTAGATTAAGACTACATAAACATTAAAACCTAGGCATTTTGGCACTGGACGATATCAACGTTCGCGCTGGAGAATGTCCCAACACTGGCGCAAGCTGTGACTTTGAACAGTCCACCCCATGCATCTTTGAGCCCGTTTTTGCTTCTGGTTCGACATGGAAAGTGTTCCGCGCCACTTTGTTTCACATTCCTGATCATACAACTCACAGTGAGGATGGACATTACTATGGATTGCTGCTGAAAGCGGCCAAAAATGCCACTCAAATGGCAGTTCAATCAGAATTTTTAACCGAGTCATACTTGATTCAGTCCAGCCGAATAGATGGTACCAGAATGCGTTGTTTGAGATTCTCTTACCAGCTGGAAAGTGTACTGCCAAGTACGATTCTGTTCTATGAGATTGAACAAAGTAACCAAACAAACAATCGACCAATTGTGAGATGGAAAACTGCCGGAACAACTGCGGGAATGTGGTTCACACACAGGGCTGCCCTACCAATGCTGAACCAAATTGACATTCGAATAGGCGTTGAATCACTAGGCGCCGAAGTTGATGGCAAAGTGTTGCTCGACGATATTCGCCTTGAATCGGCCAACTGTGACACTCCATACAGCTGTGATTTTGAGGTGATGCATTTGAATTTGTTCAATAATTTGTTCAATTCCTTCCATATAGACTGGAGATATGTGCACCTTGGAGACAGTTCTCCTTAACCGTCACAGTAGCAACTCCCTTTGGTATGGTGAAAAAAAATATTTACTAAATTTGCCCATTGGAGCATCGTTGACAATCAAATATTTGACTAATAATGTTGGCCAAATGTGGTTTGTCTATTCGCCTGAACAATCATCCGGTGCAGCCACCGGTGAATTCATTGGCTACGACAATACACTGGGGAAGAGTTGGGGAAAGTATGCTCTTCTGACTGGTGACCGAGAGGCACCGAAAGGCTCACTAACAAACAATCGGGCAATTGTGATCACCGAGCGGTACCCACTTGGCGGTGGGACTGGCCAAGTTTGTTTGAGTTTTGCGCTTTTCAAGCCAAACAATCACAGTGTGCTGGAAATCTATCAAGGCGAATCGTTTAATGAATTTTTCGGTATGAAATTGTGGCATTTTAGACTGGCGACCACCACTGGCTGGGAGACGTTCGAAATTGTGGCCTCGCCTCAAAAGAATAACTCGGTGGACATGTTCTTCTACATTGTAAGTGAGCAAATGTAGGCTAACTTGCTTAAAAATTAAGTCCATTTCAGGTTGGTACTCTTCTAGACGGTGTCACCTATATTGCCTTGGACGACATTGTGGTCAAGACCAAGTGTGACAGGCCATCAAACCTTCCAGGCCCTGCAACTGCTACAACACCCAATCCCTTGAATAGTGACTTCTTTGAATGCTCATCTCGTAAGAGAATACCAGTTGCGAAGGCTTGCGACTGGGTCAAAGATTGTCCAGACGGAGAAGACGAAACAAGGGAAAACTGCGGTTCGTGTGATTTTGGAAAATTCCAAATGTGCCGATACACGATTCAAAACGGTGAGACGCTTAGGCAAAAAGCTTAACTAACTAGCTAATTGACGCAAAATTGGTACATTTAGCACCTGTGAACGGTTATTCCTTTAAATTTCGTGATGAGGCCACTGTTGGGCCAAGCAACAATCCTGGCCAAAATGCATTCTTTATGCTTGCAAGCGGAACTACAGGAATGTCGACACTCATCTCTCCGATCATTCATCAAAGTTATTCATGTAAGTTTATTCAAAAATATTAATAATTTTTGTTGTCAATTAATAATCATGTTAAACAAAATGATTAATACTGAATATAGCTTGCGAAATTTCGTTCAACTACAATTACAACTCAAAAAATGAAATTACAAACAATACTTCAGAGCTCACAGTATCGCTTGAAATGACTGACTTGAACAAAAGGCGCATCATTTGGTCTAGCACATTATACCGCATTCACAAATTAGCCTGGAAACAGGTGACCTTGCCAGTGGGCCGAATCACTCACCCATTTAGAGTGATCTTCAGTGCCACCGCCAATAGTGACCAAACGCCTGAAAAGTATCAAGCAATTGACTCAATTTTTTTAAGTCACTGTGCTCCAAATATGGAACGGAGAGACAGTTGTTATGGAGATGATTTTCACTGTGACAATCGAGTGTGCATTGACTCAAAGTTGGTGTGCAACTTTGAGGACAATTGTGACGATGGGTTCGATGAGCGAAATTGTGATGCAAACCTGATGACCAGCTTCGAGTATGGCCGTGGTCGATGGGGAGCGAGCGTATTCATTGGATGGACAGTGGCCAACAGCTTTGCCCACTTGACACTTGGGCCCACATACGATCACACAACAGGTGAGTTTGTGGGGTTCATTTTGTGTGATAGGATATTTCCAAACATTTACTTACGTTGAGTTACCACTTTAGGTTTTGCCACTGGTTCATTTCTTTTCACCACTTTGGGTTCAAGCCAAACAGTGCTAACAGCAATAATAGACAGTCCGCCCTTTATACTCAATTATGGCTGCTCATTTCGTCACTACACATTCACAAATAATCTTCAAATAGATTTTGTGACAGTACTACAAAATATGAATACAGGCAAGAAATATGAACTGAGCGAAATTGCTGCCCAAATTGGTATTTGGAATTTGGTTAGTCGTCAGTTGTTGACTTATCCAGTTGATGTGTATCGGGTGATACTGACTGCTACATTGAAGGCAACCTCAACCAGTGGAAACTTTGTCCGACCGTACATTGCTATCGATGATATCAGTTTCACTAGTGAATGCATTCTCACCACTGCTCCAAATCATACAACCAATGCAACTACTATTCCTAATGACGCTGCTTGTCCGACTATATCTTGCCTCAACTCCAATCAAACTTCGGTGTGCCTTCAAGCTGGCCAATTCTGTGACTTTGTGCCAGACTGTGCAGATGGCACTGACGAGAAAAACTGTGGTGAGTGCAACTTTGACAATGGAATGTGCGGTTGGAGCCCAGTACAGGGATCACCGAATTGGTTCCTAGTACAACCTGCTTCGAGTTCGCCTGCTTTTTTACCCAAACAAGACGCGGATGGAAGGGATACTGGCGGATACGTTACAGTGCACGGTGAAACAAAGTCAGATTGTGAGTATTTTGTGGGTATAAATTATAAGGGGAAAGGCCTCAAAGCTTAACTCAATCTTTTTTTTATATCCGCAAGATTCCGCAACCTTAAATAGTCCTAAAATCAATGGCCAAACAGCCGAGTCGTGCAAAATACACTTTTCGCTAAATACTGCCACAAGTGCAAGTCTCAATGTGAATATTTTTTACTCAGCTGATCACAATGAAGCGCGAATATTCACCATTGAAAGTGGCGCTTGCTCATGGTGCAAGTATCGAGTGGAAATTGGCAAACAGAAGGCTGGTTTCGTGATAAACTTTGAAGGTTTTTCGAGTAATCAAAGTGGTACCAACCAATATCAGGACATTGCCCTCGATAATATTCGCCTGATTGACTGCAATCCGTACATTGCACAGCGAGACGGCAATTCTAGTGCCAACAGTTCTAGTGTCAATTGTGACTTTGAACACGACTTGTGTGGCTGGCGTATCACTGGAATAAATGATCAGCGAAGTAACTGGTTGCGAAGTAGCAATCCTGAAATAGAACCGGGCAACGATCACACTAGTATGGTGAGACGCCTGCCCACCCAGACTGGCACCTGGCTGACTAGCCAAGCCAAATTTACCGCTGAAACAGACTATTTGCTCACAAACAGTCCACTGAAAGGGCGCGAAACTTATTGTCTCTCATTTTGGCATTACTTCATGTCAATCGATCTCGACTCATACATTGGTCTGTTTGCATCCAAAAGCGCCAATGCATCGACAAATCCACGTACAGATCCCAACTATTGACAACTTTGGATCACAAACACGCCCAAAAGTAGAAATTGGATACAACAATATGTGCAAATTGATCCACAGGAGAGTGGCGACTTTTATCTGGCATTTGTTGCAAGCGTGGACACCGTCACAATAGTTGGACTCGATGATATTGAGCTGCTGATTGGTGGCTGTAAAATGTTCGACAGTGAATTCTGTGACTTTGAGCTGAATACTTGCGATTGGAGGGTGCAAAAGGGGTGGCAGCGTAATGCTGTTAATTCCAAAGGCAAATATATTGACCACACAACAGGCACTTTGAATGGCCACTTTTTGGAGGACACTGTACAAGGCCAAACAGTGGCCATCAGCAAGTCCATGTCCACAATGCCAATCTTCAGCGCTGACAAATCTGAGCCAAAGCCATTCTGCATGCAATTCTACTATTACATGACAACCGAATTGGTCGAAAACAAAATGGAAGACAACTCATCAGCATTGTCAGTACAGTTTACATTTAGATCCTTTATTCAGTTCACTAAAAATGTGACAATTTTGGATACTTTCAACGATGGCCTGCTCAACACCTGGACACTGTATCGCTTGAACTTTGACGCCACTTATGAAGGAAAAATTCAAATTCTAGGCCTAAACAGACATCCATCGAGTAGACTTTTGATCGACGATATTCGGTTTACTCAAAGATTTTGTCAGCCACTTGGGAGTTGTGATTTTGAAGCCGGTAAGTGGTCATTTTGACAACCCAAACTGCTTGATTAATTTCTCCTCTTATGGTTCTTTTGATAGACATGTGTGGCTGGAGTAACGGACAGACCTCCTCATCCAATGGAAATCATGTTTTGTGGTTGAGAATTCAGCCAAATTCTCGATTTATAAAAGGACTCCTACTCAAGTACGATCACACCACTATGAACTCAAATGGCAACTACATCATAATGCCACTTGCAATGGCAAGCACTGGCCACTCGGCAATGCTCAAAAGTCCCGTGATACGGCGAAATACTCGAAACAGCATTTGCTTCAGTTTGTGGTATTTTGCCCAGATAAGTCGAATTGCCGGCAACACAACAGTCGTGGCATTGACAGTTCGTCTGGTGGACATCACACGAAGAAAATCCACTAGTGTGCAAGTTAACGGAATGGACACACTCGAGTGGACACAATTCACCACACAATTTCACAATTTACCAACGGCATTTGTGATTGAAATTGTGGCCAGCAATATCCGTGATGAAATTCAAAGTGACATTGGCTTGGATGACATTCAGCTGAATGAGTGTGGAAACAAGCCTGTTTCGACAACCACTACCCAGATACCACCCACTGAAAGAGCGCTGGACTGCAACTTTGACAATGGCGAGTGCAACTGGAATTTTGACTACAATTCATGGAAGGTGGGATCATTTCGTGATCGTAAGTTATTTGATTACAGTCAACTCTCTATAATTTATAACTCGCTAACTTAGAAACCTTTTATAATTTATAACTTGGAAGAGGTTTGATCAAAAATTGGTATAATTTAGTAAATTTTATCGTACAAAATCCCTATGTAAATTAGAAAATCTTTTAAAATTTATAATTTAGAAGAATATTTGATGCTAATTTAGAATAAATCTATAAGGGGTTACAAAGGTAAAATTTTATACGTGAAAAATAGACTGATAGGCAAGGTAGCCTAGTTTGAGAATAATAACCGAAAATCTCTTAACTTGAGATCAAACTTTTCTATGATTTAGACTTATTATTGATTTATTTTACTACAATCTACTTTTTTGTGATATTTAGATTACCGATTGTAAAATTTTGTAATTTAAATTTTCAATTTAAGGCTAATTATTTACACTTTAACCCGGAATTCACCCTTTTGTAATCTATAAATTAGAAAATAATTTCAGATTTTAATCCCAAAAATTCTAAATTATAGAGAGTTGACTGTAGATTGTTTTGATTTAATTTTTTTAAAATTTCCAATTTACTTACAATAAAGAGCAAAATATATACGCTCCCAAAATGGACCACACACTTAAGACCACCTTTGGCAAGTATATGATGTTCCAGCAGGATTCAACAAATTCAGAAACAACTGTGAAGTCTTCGAAGAATTTGCCATCCGACAAGGATCACTGTATGACACTGTGGTACTATGAAGACGGGGGCGTGTCCTTCACTTTGGACGTGTACACTGTCACATCGACATTCGAATCTGTCCCTGTGCGTCGTTTCTCGTCTGCAATTGAAAACCAAAGACGATGGAACTTGTTGAAGGCAGACATACCATTCGACAATGGGTTCCATAATGTTACAAGTAAGAGTAGTGATCAAGTTTTATCAATTAATGATCTTCTATCAATTTTATACTATACTTTTCATTAGCATTTCAAGTGCAAATTCGTTTTATGACTAATCGTTCAAAGGGCGAATTTCTCATCTTTGCCTTAGACGACATTGTGGTGAGCCCAGGCTGCTGTCAACACAGGCACGATTATGTCTACACTTTCACCGATGGACTTGATGATTTAGAATTGGAATACATTCAGCCAATACAGGACCCCATTGGGCAGGTGTATTCGCCATCATCATCCAGCCATAACCGATCCATCAGTGCTCCATCAGTGGATCACACAAGTCACACCACTTCTGGACAGTATTTTCTCTTTATGAACGGCGCGACTCTCGCTCCCACAACTTACATTGACACTCTTTCACTGTTGGACTTGCCATCGGACGATCCAACTGGAGCCTCAAGTTGTATCCGATTTGCCTATCAAATTTCTGGCAATGTCACACTAAAACTCTTTGTTGCACCTAGTAATGCCAACACTTATTATTACTATAAAAGTGCTGCTGAAATCTTGTGGAAACCTAAATTGTTAGTTATACCTTCCTAATACCCCCTACCCTCTATTATTATATTGATTGAAACTATTTTACTTATCTATATATTTTTTTGCCAGTGACAAAACTTCTTGGACAATTATGGAGCTAAACAAGCGCGTTCAATATGACCACAAAGTAGTGTTCTACATGGAGAAAGGACCTGACGCGAGCTCATACCTCGCACTAGACGACATTACGGTGCTCAGTCATGCGTGTCAGGATCTGATCAATTGTGACTTTGAGGATGGTCGCGTCTGTTCGTACAGTCCAATTGTGCCAAAAGACCAAACTGAGGCTCTGTACAATTTTGGTCTCTTTCAAGGTATGGGGTTTAATTGATGATTTTGTGATAAATTTTGATAAAATTTCTGTATACAGCTCCGACTCAAGATTCCAACTGGCCCGGTCCCAGATACGATCATACTACCAAGAATTATGGCAGCGGTTATCTGTATCTCACCGCATACCGTTCCACTGGGCTCAATGCTTCAATACACTCAAAGATTATCTCGGGTCCGCGTGCGATCAATCCTACTCAGAAGTACTGTCTCACCGTCTGGACTCGACTCACTGCAAGGGATGTTGCTTTGACTGTACATCTGGTTCGATTTGGCTCACACTGGACGGAGAATAATCGAACATTGACTCTTGTGAGTATGGCCAATTTGACTCAACCCGATTGGATTTTGCTAGCCTTGACGCTGGACCAAGACATGCTGCTGGACAGCTATGAAGTGCAACTTGTGCTCGAGGGCACGCTTGGACCAAACTCGGCCGGGTTGATTGCAATTGATGACATTCTCATGATGCAAGGGCAGCAGTGCCAGTCTGACGGTTTACTTTGTGAAAATGGAGTGCACCTAACACGAGATAAGATTTGCAACTTTATCGCGGACTGTCCGAGCGGACTGGACGAACTCAACTGTGGTGGCTGTAACTTTGAGTCGGGCACTTGTGGCTGGATGAACATGACAACATACGATCAGCGGTGGCTGCTCACCAGTGCAAATGAATCCCAAAATCTACCAAATGCACCAACTTTGGACGGAAGTGCCAATCCGCGTGGTCACTATCTTTTGGTGAGCAAACCCGAGTGGGGTGTTGGCAGCAGCAATGCCGAAACAGCGCTCAACTATCCAAGTCCGAGCATGTACCTGAAAAATGCCTTCAAAAGTTGTGTAATGCAGTTTGATTATTTCATTTATCGAGAAACCAATCGAAATAGTAGTAGTCTAAGTCATATTCAAGTTCGCATTGGGAGAGATCGTGTTGACTGGGCAACAATTTACACAATAACCCAATCCAGTGCAGGATGGCGTAAAGCAAATGTTCTCATTGGCCATCGGTTCGGTCAATTTATGGTTGACATTGTGGGTCATCTCGATTCGGGCCTGAACGAAGCCATGGCAATTGACAATATTCAATTCATCAACTGTTCAATGCCGACACCACTCAACAGTTCTCAGTACTGCAAGAATGAAAAATTCATGTGCAAGAACAGAAGATTCTGTGTAAGTAAAGATGACCTCTGTGACTATGTCAACGACTGTGGCGATGGAAGTGACGAGCTGGACAACTGTACCAATTGGGCACTTGGATGCAATTTTGAGCTTTCTTTGTCAGCCTGTGGAATCAAAACTGATGAAATGATGAATCAAAACAAAACTAATGGATTATTAAAATGGGTACACAAAAATGGTCAACACAATTCGAATGCGTACGAACCAAAAATTGATAATACCAGGCATGTTTTTAATGTTTTTTTTTGTTCATTTGTAATCTAAAATCTAAATATTTTACAAAAACAGACACGATGGTTATGGTCAGTACTTTGTGCTGGAGCCATCAGAAAACTTCGACCAACAGAAGGTTGCAATTGCCAACTTTTACAGCCCAATGTTGACCTCCAAACTGGATCAAAACTGTAGAATGCGCTTCTTTTATTTCATCAATGGTGAACTCATGGGGAATGGCAGCAATAGCAAAAGTAGCATTGAAATTTACGTTCAATATGCAGAAAAATTGAAACCTGAATCTAAATCAATTTTACGACTTTCAATTGATTTCGATATACAACAGCAACGTTGGAACAAAGTGCTCACACAGTTTCGGTCGACACAACCGTTCCAATTTGTGTTCTCGGGTCAACTCGGTTCGAATGTGTCTCGAATTGCGGTGGACGATATTAGTTTCGATACGAATTGTGTGGCATCTTCAGTTGTGGGCCAGTCGGCCACCACAATGCCAACAACAATAACAACAACATCTATGGGCGATACTTTTGGAGTTACTGAACAAAACCAACACTTTACCCACTTACCCACACCGACAACAATAACTGGACAAAAGGACAAGAGTTCAAACAAAGCAAAATTGATAGCAGCAATTTTGGTTCCTCTATTTGTTGTGTTAGTTGCAGTGGGCAGTTTTGTTGGTTATCGAAAGTATTACCTATCGCAACAAATTGACAATCGTGGTATAATCATTTCTATGAAAAATATCCAAAAATGATCACTGAATGGGTAAAATATTTGATTTGTGATTCGAAAACATGATACGAAAATATGTGAATTTTGCAATTATGAATTGATTAAAAATTCTAATGAAACATAATATAATTTGTTGGAATATCTCACAAATCCAGTTTATAACGGTACAAGTTTATAATTTTAAACTGGATTATGGATTGTTTTTTTTAAGAGAAACATTAATGTTTTAGATTTTTAATTAATATGCAAATTATTTTTGGCCACCGATCTACTAGTAATTTAATTTACTATTAAATAATGTTGAAACATGATTACCCAAATATCTTTACAATGTCATAAAAACTTAAAAACCGTTGACAAGATATGGCGTCTGGGCGTCAGTTGACATTATATACATGTTCTCATACATTTGTTACATGTAATTTTACGTGTCTACTAACAAATAACAGGGCAAAATCAAATATTGATTCACTGTAATATAATAAGAAAGAGACTGTTTGATGGATTTGCACCAATGTGGGGAGCCTTTCTAATGTCTTTAGTTTTTCAATGGAAATACACAAAAATTTTCCATAATGCAATTTTGGTTACTCAAAATTTTCAATTCTCTTGCGTTGATCGCATTTTGTGCTTCAGCTTCTACTGGAATTACCTGGAAACCAACTACAACGACCACTACGACCACTACGAAACCAACAATCATCACAAGTTCATCGGGGAATAGTCAATTTGAGTTATGGGTACTGTGGTACATGGCATTGATAATTCTTGCTCTGGGCATTGGCAAAATTTTTTTCAAAGAAAATCAAGATGATGGCGGTGGGGCTGCTGCTGCTGCTGACTGGCCAAGTTGGCCTCCAGCTGCAATACCTGCGCCATGGTATCCTGTTACTGCTACTGCTACTACTGCGCATGTGCCAACATCAGCTTCACCATCTAATCAGCAGCAACCAGTATAGAATCATGATTTCTCTCTTGATACCAATGATGATGATAAGGTTTTAATATGTTTTAATACTTTTTAAAATTTCTATTTTACTTATTTGTATTTAAACAAATATATATAAAACCCACCTAAATTTGACCTGAAACCGAGCGTAAATCTTATTATTAATTTATTGATTAACAAATTTATGTGCCATTACACAATTAAAAGTGCTGATTAGAAAGTCGATTAGAGATTAGTACTACAGCAATATACTTAAATCTAATCAATTAGGCTAATTAGTTTGTTACATGTTTTGGATGGATAGTATTAAAGGTATATAAGTTAACTTAAATTTTATTAAATCAAAATCAATCAAATGATAAAATGAATAGCTCAATTTGTCTTTGGACACTTTTGTACATCAGCGCAGTTTCAGTTTCATCATGTTGGACTGAAGAATTATCACCGATTGTGAATTTACAATATGGAAAAGTGCGAGGATTGACTAAAGTCGTGGAAGGCGAAGGCAAAGTTCACTTTTACCAAGGAATTCGTTATGGTAAGTTTATTTTTTTTTAAAAAAATCATAGTTTATTGTCACTTGTAAATTAAAGGGGAAGCAGCTCGATTTTCGAAACCGAAACCAACAACACCATGGACCGAGGTGTACGATGCTACGACACCACGTGCCCAGTGTCCACAAATTCCAATAATGCCAAATGGTGGCATGTTCCAGGCCAATTCGAGTAGTGAAGATTGTCTCTTTCTCAACATATGGGCGCCTGCGGCTGAGTCCAATTCTAGTCGTTCGGTTATGGTGTTCATTCATGGTGGCTCATTTACTGGTGGTACAATTTTTACTTCGGCCATTGATGGTGGTTACTATGCTCAACGTGGTGATGTCATTCTGGTTGCGATTGCTTATCGGCTAGGACCTTTGGGATTTTTGTACGGAGGAGATGTCCCCGGTAATCTTGGTGTGCATGACCAAATTTTTGCCTTGAAATGGATTCAACAGAATATTCGCCACTTTGGTGGCAATCCAGAGAGTGTAACCGTTTTTGGAGAATCGTCTGGATCGATGAATGTTGGTCATTTGATTCTGTCTCCACTGGCCAAGGGACTATTCAAGCGTGCAATCATGCAGTCTGGTGCACCCAACTCGAATTACATTGCTACAATTTCCAAGGCTGTTGCTTTGGACAAGACAAAATCATTTGCCAGTGCACTTCACTGTCCACTCAGCCCACTCAATGAAACAATCGATTGTATACGGAAAAAGAGCCTCAAAGAGATTGAGGACGGAATCAAACAAATGGTCTCTAAGATTGACTTCTTTTTGCCTGTTTATGGTGATGAGGTTGTACCAATAGCCCCACAAGAAGCACTGAACACTGGAAAACTGAATCAAAATGTCGATCTCATGTACGGTGTGAACCGGGATGAAGGCTCGCACTATGTAGCTTTGTTTGTACCTCAAATTGCAAATGATTCAAACTTGATTACACTTGAGTTTACCAAACAGTCCATCATGAAAGCGATGAAATTTCACAATCAATCACGTGTAGAGGAGATTGCTGACTTTTACACTCAAAATTTAAATCACAATTCAACACAGGATGAACTAAAGTAATTGGATTAATTTTTAGAAATCTTCAAATTTTACATTCCACCCCAACAGAATTGCAATTGCCCAATCAATCGGCGATCTACGTCTGACCTGTCCCACAATTTTGTTTGGCGAACAAATGTCCAAATTCTCATCGCACCACAACGCCACAATCTACTCTTACCGTCTAATGCAACACGTGCACCTACCAAAGGTTGGTTATTCCCCTTGGAAAGGTGTCACTCATGGAGAGGACACTGTCTATCTGTTTATGGCTCCGTTTCTGACGCACAAAGATGACAAACAACTTAGCAGCGATATGATTCGTGCTTGGAGTGCGTTTGCCAAAACTGGCCACCCTGGAATGGTTGGTGGCTCTGTTCAGTGGGATGAGGCTATTGATAGGAAACTTTCGAACGAACCAATCACTAGTTACATGTCATTGAGTGTTACTGACTACAAAATGGTTAATCGCTACTTCAGCAGGACTTGTAACGCCTTTTGGAAGTCAAGGCTATTGCAATAATGATTTGATTTCAAAATTGATTATTTTTATTAATAATTTGCAGAAAACTTGTCGAATGCCTAAAATAGTTAAATTTAAAAATTATTTATAAAAGCAGTTTTTTGTTACTTCAAACTATTATTTTTTTAATTTAGTTATTTTTTAATAAATTAATTTACTTATTCTACTGTGTAATCTTCCACTGTGAAAATAAACTTCGATTACTTAACTTATGAAAATCAAAAGAACATTGCATAATAAAATCTTAAAATTGAACTAACCTGTTTGAAGCACTATAGTGCTATACCACCAGTTTACTAAGCACTATTAAGCAAAAGGTGAATTTCCTGGGTTTATACGGATTGTCCATTATGAAATTACTTTTCTCAAAGACACATATTGCTATTGATAAATTGTGAGTGTAGATTGAAGTTGCAAAACTTTATAAATTTAAATTATTTATAGTTAATTTGGTTGGAAAATGTATTCATTTCTGGTACAATCGGAGAAAAAATATTGCTTGTCGGCAAGACAGATGGCCATGAAATTGAATTTAAAATGAATATACGTACAATCAATCGAGAGTGAGTTTTACAGACTGCAATGCAAATGGCAATTTGCGTGTTTGTTTGGTTAGTTGCAAGCTAGTGACAATCAATACGTTTTGTAGGGCGCCCATATATTTGTTATGAAAAAATGACTCGTACTGCTACAAACAAATGTCAGGGCTTGTACCTGTACTCGATGAATTTGGAAATAAACAAACTCATTATTGAGAGTAATAAATATTGATTATCGTCGTGTGGGTATTAGTATTCTTTCTATACAAAGTCGAGATAAACAAGTAATCAAACAGAACAGAAGATTGAAGGAAATAGAATGGAAGAATGCTCGTCCGTTTTACCACTTGTCCACCACATTTCCTTGGCTCAAAGTAACTTTACACTTTTTTACCACCTACTTTGGCGATGCTCTACTTCACACTGGACTCTATCTACATTGTATTCATTCGTCATGGTGGACAGTACTCATCAACTGGCATTTCTGAACTTCTCACACACCAAATGATGTTGGACATATTATGAAGCATTTTTGACATCTTGATCTACACTAGTCTAGTGCAACAATCACTTGTCATCTTTTATCTTTGTCAAGTGCCCAATGTCAGCCCTGACTATTTCATGTTTTCCAACTGGAACGAGTCTCTTCAGAAACGTACAATCTACTACAGAGGAAAGTGTATGTGCTGTTTGTGTGTATTTTGTTTTTATCATGAATCATATTTCTTGTTTAATTAGTTAGGAAACAAGACAAATCCGACGAGATTTTAAAGAAACGTACAAAATTGGGGCAAATCTACTTTACTGTTATTATGATAGTGCTTGTGCTGACTTATCTCACTTTTGTCGGCTCTCATCACATCAATGGAGACAACTTCACAGTGAGAAATCAATGGGTTTATTTCTATTTCAGCTTCTATATATTTTACGGTTCTTATGGTACACATGGTGCATTTGCATCTGATGTGCAAAAGCACATCTGGTATTCCTTAAATCCGATAAGATACACCCTCCGTGATCTAGGTGTGATCAACTTTCAAATCCCCCCTCACACCAAACCTTGATTACATGATTAAAATACGTCCCCATATGATTTGAATTTTCGACAACACCATCCAAACATTTTGTTTGTTTTTCTCAAAAATGAATCCTCCAACCGCAACTGCCGTTAGTAAGAGATGCTATAAATTGTATACTTCTGTTACATCTCAAAGTAATGCTCTCAGGCAGTTACGATCAGAGTTTGGTACAAAATCGGTGTCACAGTCTTACGTGAGTAGAAGGTACAAAGAATTTGAGATGTTAATATTGAGAAATATTGCACCAAAATTTATAATATCAAGCGGATTTGGCCACTTATATATGACACTTTAGCGTGAGAAAAGTGTGCTGTACCTTTTGTACCTTTTGAGTGGCGTTTATATTTGGTGCAAGTTTGTTATCTTTTCATTTTGGTTGGTTCGTTCGTTGAGGAATGTTAATCATTTGCTCCAATTGAAATAGTGACCTGTGGCAGCCGCGCCTGTTCACAAGGGAAAGAAAGGTACACGAAGAAACGAAAAGCTCAGTGATTTAATGGCACTAAGCAAGGTCACTCGGGACCGACGGTTATAAGTTATCTGAGATAACTGACTACTCGGAGTGCCTTGTTCAGGCGAAAGGTTACATAGCTGGCCACAAGCTAGAGTTCGATGGCGAGTTCGATTCGATCGCTCTGTCACGGTTCGATCCGTGACAGTGACCCTTCATCCAAAAATGGTCCACACCGAGCGATGACATTTTCCTGTGTACAGGAAAGCTGCTCGATGGTTACTACAATGTTACCCAACTAATCGCTTGTGAGCTCATTGTTGTCCTTGAAGCCTTGAATCTGTGTGAGGATTATTATCCATTAATCAAGGATGAAGGGTCACTATTTCAATTGGAGCGATTGATTGCTCTAATTAACATTCCTCAACGAACGAACCAACCAAAATGCAAAGATAACAAACTTGCACCAAATATAAACGCCACTCAAAAGGTACAAAAGGTACAGCACACTTTTCTCACGCTAAAGTGTCATATATAAGTGGCCAAATCCGCTTAATATTATAAATTTTGATGCAATATTTCTCAATATTAACATCTCGTCATTGTAATAAGTTTCAAGTGGCAACTAAACGTCCACTACACTAACTCGAGTGACACTTGACTAAGATTGTCAAACATTTGTCTACTCAATTTTTGAAGATATAAAGCCATAAACGACTGTGAGACTGGTACAGTGTACCAGGTACACACACGATTGTACATCGACGAACACTCAAAAACAATGCACAACACCAAGTCAACTGTTTGCTTGTTTGGAGCGGCTCTCCTGCTGCTGCTGCTGAGCGGAGAAGTGAAAGGCTTTAAAGATCCAATTGACATTGTGAATGAGCCCGAGGCGCTTGAGCAGTGTTTGCTGCTGAATCAATCAATTGCAATAGAGCAGCACGACAAGTACGAGAAGGGCCAGTTTCGCCATCAGAAGTGCTCACTTTCGTGTCAGTATCGCTTCCATGGACAGGAGCGTAACTGCTTGTTGGGAGGGTGAGTGTGTGCTCAATATTGTGACAAATTAGATTTTTAATTTTATTTGAACACATAATTCTAGTTGCGCCATTCATCATTTTGAAGAGGATCGGGTACGAAATGTGCACCTAAACCAAGGTCAGCCCTGTCCTACGGATGCTAGAGGAGTGTGCCACGAGGGAAGCTGTCATTACAAACAGTCCAACCATGGAAATGTCACTGTAAAGATTGATTCCATTGGTGTGAATCCGGACATTTATAAGAAGGGCACATATGGCGACTGTAATGCTGTCGTTAGTAATCCTAATCTGTCCCTTGCTCGGACAGACATTTCCGTGGTTGTTTGTATTGATTCGAACAATCCAAATTCCGTAAGCCATTTAAAAACGCTAAATTTGAGCAAGATTTAAATCTTTCCTTTGTAAACAGACAACTTTCATGTCGATGCACGGCTTCCACGACGCACTCTATTCGTACCCAAACCTCAACACATGTGACTTGCTGTTGTGTCACTATTGGGTGGGCAATCTTAAAAGCCCCAGCTTTTGTCGCTACAATCCCAAACGCCTGCCCAGCGAGAGTGATAACATTAATTTGATCATTCAAAGATATCAATCAAAGTGTATTTTGGATGTGATTCAGCTGCCACTGCGCCCACTTGTGGAATCCCACCGAGCTGCAGCACACGGGGAGCAGCAACATTCGAGACAGCTCGAGTTTAGCCGTGTGGACACTAAAATCAATGTGACACTCGATTGGACCGGAATGATTCTGTAGATACAGAATATGTTCAAATAAACTTTAATTTATTTGTTTTTAAAAGCAATGAATTTTTAAATTAAAGATCGCCTTAAGGCTAATTAGTATTGGCCAAATCAATTTGCGCTTTCTAAATTTTAAGCCTCAATATATAATATTGGCGTGTTGATTGACTTGACTCATTTTCATCAAATTGTTTGATTTTAATCCTATTCATGTGTATTAGTGTGTTTTTGTTTGTTTGTTTATTTGTTTGTTATCATAAAATCAAAAATGTAAATACCAAATACAAAATAATAAAACAATTGAAAAGCCCAAATATGCATTGAGTTTATTTTTAATTCATACGATCTCATCCTTATTCATGCATGCTTCGAACTCTCATGTTGCATTACAATTGTAGTTATCTGAAGCAAAGTCTATTTGCACATATAAATTAAGTTCATTTTAATAGATTTTTTTTTGAAAATAAGCAATATTTGTAATCCAATTGTTTGATATCTATAATAGAATCAGAATTAATAAACCTAATAATTAGCATTATTTGAAAATTTAATAAAGTGGGTTTGGATTCTTCAACATAGTTTGAAGAAAGCCAACATTATCATATCTACCGTTATAAAACTTCAAAAAGAAACTTTGTTTCCTTGTTTCAAACAAGTTGTTTCTATTTTTGTTATAAAGAACTTCAAAATATTGTTCAAAGCTTTAATTGCGCTAAAAGTTTACAGCGAAACTATTAATAAATCTCAACTCTCAATTGTTTTGGTTACTTTGTATACAAAACAACTTTTTGTCAGTCAACTCATTCCAATTTCTATAGTAGTTCTTTAATTAAGACGCACTCATGTGGAGAATGTCATCAATCAATCCGGAGATTGTCTTTGCGTGTTTTCCTCTCAACCTCTGTAGTAACAAGTTTACAACTGTGATTACAAACGAAGATTGTTATCTTCTCTACCTCACAAAACTCAGAGATAATTTAGTTTTGCTCTTTTTTCGTATTTCACGGTATATAAGTGATGAAAGCGGTCTTCCTTGTTGTTTGCCATTTTAAGTCTTTATTTTTTATATTGTGTAAAAAATATATCAAATAGAAATTTATTAAACTATCAGCTTAATGTGATGATGCGAATGTGTTCTTCCATAACACGAAAATATTAAATCACAAACATTTAATCAACATTTCAAAATGAATTTTATATTTCCAAAGTGTAATTTACTTCTTGTCTGTTGTCTATTCCTGTTCATAGGAAGGCACATTAAATGTCAAATTGCAAATAAAACATCAAAATTTACCACTTCAGCTAACCAATGGAAACATGTCCAGAGAAGAATTCATCGCGATTCACCCATAATTAAATCGTCGATTAATGTTGAACCCCAAAATGCTGAACAAGTTGCGGAAAATGTGTCAACTAAATATCCAGATAGTGATGTCCGCCGTATCATGGCTGAGTATTCTTCAACATTGAAAAATAACCTGAACGATACTAAAATTGTTGCCCCAACCTTTAACTCTAAAAGATTGGTAAACAATTTGCAAAATTTACCTTCAAGTAATAACTCACAAACCAAAGTTTTGCGGTCATTAACATCCGTGTTCAGAAAACCAGATTCGATTCAATTAAACCAAAACCAAAACCAAAACCAAAACCAAAACCAAAACCAAAACCAAAACCAAAACCAAAACCAAAACCAAAACCAAAACCAAAACCAAAACCAAAACCAAAACCAAAACCAAAACCAAAACCAAAAAATTTCTACAAACTCGAACTTTATCGAGTCGAGGCAGTCTCCCTGGAAACCAGTTCAACCTGCCAGAACTGTCTTCGCTGAACCCAATTGGAAACCTCCATTCCAATATCCACACCATTCACCATATGGCAACAAGAAAACTATTCCTGGCTATAGCTTTCAGCAAGTGCCACATTTCGAAGTTCCACAGATTCCTGATAATTATCGAGGTAAGGGTGCCAATAAGATTATATTAGTTTAATTTTTTCTTTTTAAAAATAAAGTTAATGGAGACGATTTCTACGATGCCGATGATTCCAACATCAATTACATGAATAACATTCAACTGGTCAATGATAATTTCGAACATGATTCAATGGATGGTTATAACGATGTTGCGGAATTCAACGACAAGCAAAATAGAAAATATAATGATTACTATTATTAGTTTAACTTTTTATTAAATATTTTGTGAGAGATTACGAATTATGATTTAAAGAAGCGTCAAAGTCGTGTAAGGATTTTTTTAAAATTTGAACTTTAAAATTCGATGCACATCATTATTATAAATTGCCTTTTGATATGTAGACACTTTAACCAACATAGTCTTCGCCCATAATATTCTTTTTGAATACTTTCATAAACAACACCGAAATTGAGAGTATAAGCTAAATTGGAATTGGAAATCATTATTTGTAAAATTAATAAAAAATATTGAAAGAATAAATTACTTACAATTTCAAACATTCTCGAATCTATGATGCCATTGTTGAGGTATCGAAATCCAGCTCGAGCGCCTTTATAGTTGGCTATTATTTTGCTAAGCTTTAAGGAAGATTTTATTGTCATTGGTTAGTTTAAAAAAATTAAACCATTACATACCGTGAGTAGCTGTGCAGGAGTTGGTTCACATATTCTCGAGAAAACATAGGCGAACTTTCTATTTGCTTTGTAAATGAACACATTCTTGTGCACAATTCGCGAACACTCATTCGTGATGAACATGATGGTGACAAAAAATTGAATTGAAGAGAACAGACTGAACGATTTTATTAGAGGAGAGTCTGTTGAGCCAAATAGAAAGACATGCACTGAGAAGCAAATCAACACCACATAACTGAAAACATGGACCGTAAGAATAAAACTCCAAAACTGGTTGTACGCGTGTAGTTCGTTGAAAAGAATCAACACTTTTCGATTGACTGCAGAAAATTTTCTCCAAATGGAATATTTTTTTCTCCTTCTTTTATTTGAATTTTGATTTTCTAGAGCCAACATTTCTGCAATTAGCGAATTGATTTTGCGCAATTTAGTTTGCTGTTTAAATTGAATATAACTGGTGACAAGATGAAAGTAAAATTCAACATAGACAAGGGCTGCAACAATTTTGTCATACATGAATCATAAAATACAACAACTTACCATAAGAACCGTAAAATATATAGAAACTGAAATAGAAATAAATCCATTGATTTCTCACTGTACTGTTGTCTCCATTGATGTGATGAGAGCCAACAAAAATGAGATAAGTCATCACCAACACCACCATCATAGCTGTAGAGTAGATTTGCCTCAATTTTGTACGTTTCTTTATAATCTCGTCCGATTTGTCTTGTTTCCAAACTGATTAAATAATAAATATTTATTAAAAAAATTCATGATAAAAGCAGAATACACTCAAACAGCACACTTACACTTTCCTCTGTAGTAGATTGTACTCTTCTGAAGTGACTCGTTCCAGACTGCAAACATGAAATAGTCAGGACTGATATTGGGCACTTGACAAAGATAGAGGAAGACAAGTGATTCTTGCACTAGACTGGTGTAGATCAGGATGTCAAAAATGCCCCATAGTATGTCCAACATCATTCGATGGGCGAGAAGTTCAGGCATGCCAGTTGGCGAGTACTGTCCACCATGACGAATGAATACAATGTAGAGCGAGTCCACAGTGTAGTAGAGCATCACCAAAACAGGCGGTAAAAAGTGTAGATTTACTTTGAGCCAAGAAAATGTGCTGGACAAGTGATAAAACGGGCGAGCATTCTTCAAGTCGTCTATTTCCTTCAATGTATTGCAGTCTTTAATTAGATCAAGGTCGAAGTAGAATTCACGCAGATGAACCATAAGCCTTCTGTACAATTTATAGATTTTGTTGAATAAGACAAAAAAGATCAAAATCGTAAATTCAAATATTCGGATAATCTTTGTAGTGAAACAATGACAGAGTTGAATTGCCATATTAACTTTTTCTAGAATTTTTTCCGGTGAGTTGTTTTGCTCGACTGAATCTGAAACGTCAAATAATATCACATTCGATTTAAAGTTAATTTAATATCGTAGAAATAGGAAAACTAACTTTAAAAATCATTAGGCGAAGTTGTTTTCGAAAACAAATAAATAATTCAGAATTTTATAAAAGTAAAACTTTTGCTTTCAGAAGCCCAGATAGTCTTGGATTCAATTTAAAAATCAATATATCAATTGTTCCAAGGCAATTTAGACACTACGATGAGTCTCTATTTGAGTATCAAGAAGCACCTTTTTTGTGTTATAAAGTAACACAAAATTATACTGATTTTGGATTTTTCTGACTCACGAGTGTTATTATACCAAAATTAGGAAAGTCAATCGAGAAAGAAATCCACAGACTGCAACAAATTAATTTGAGTTTGTTGGTTTTCACTGCAAGTTAATGTTCATTAGTAATGGCAATCAATACATTTGTATATATTCCTTATTAAGAACTAATGACTCGTACTGCTACTAACAAATATAATTTGGGTTTTTCCTTGTATTTTATGAATTTGGAAATATACAGTCTCATTAAATTACAAAAGATAGTTTTGGATTTATTGTGCGCGAATGCAACGAATAGGCTACAGTTTTCTGTACTTATCGCTTTGCATGAATCCATTTAGTTTTCCAATTACTGGCTTTCATAGTAATAGTATATTTCTAAATTGACAATTTTGGGGGCGTACTTTAATCAAGAAAATTCAGAAAACAAACAATTGATCTGTCGCGTTCGTCAGGGTATTTCGTTTGCTGTACTCCAATTTATATTTCGTCACCCACCAGTAGTCACTTTTATTAATTCATAAATAGTAATTAAGAAATACTTCAAAATAAAATAATACGTAAATGAGTTTTCAGAGGTTTATGACCTCGATTATAAAATGTTGTTAACCAAAGATCCCACCGAGACCACCACCGAAACCACCATAGCCCCCAAACGGACCGTATCCACCGTAACCGCCATATCGCCGACTGAATGAACCATAACCGCCATAACCACCGACTCCATTGTAAAGACCACCTTGAATACTGCCATATCGGGCAGACACGGCGCCAATCAAAGCGACCACCAGCACAACAGCTAAAAGCAAAAGTCGAGTCATTTTCAAATCAAGTTTTTCTTTTCATAAACTGAATGACTAGTAATGCAAAGAAAAAGTTGTTTATATATGAAAAGGCACAGGAAATTTGCCAGAGTGGACAAACAAACAATATACAATCAACAATTTATAAAAAAATTATCTTTGCCGGACTTAACAATAACGACAGGAATGACCAACATTTTGTCGGTAATTTGACTGGCGAAACGCGAGTGCAATAGATGATAAACACAAAAATAAATTAGTTGTTTCCTGCGAGGAAAGTTTGTTTGAAATTCAACAAATTATTCAATTGATTAATTTGTTTCTCAAATTCAACGTACCAACAAAGCGAGTACAAATTGGTTTCATCCAGCAAATGTTAGCATTCAAAAAATAATTCAACCGTCCACCACCAAATTATTGACCAAATATCCTCAAATTTAGCAAACTAGCACAGCGCGGTAATACACATTGCAAAAAAAACCAAAACCAAAAATATACAATAACTTAAAGATTTTGTGCAATTTCAAATTTAAAATAAAAAGAATTTCTAAATTTCTAAATCATTAATGAACTCACTATTCAATTACTTACAAACTTTACTGTTATCTTAAACCAACTTTTCAATCAAAATGTATGATTTTTATGTGAGCATAAAAGAAATTTGTTTATTTTGTAATTATAGTATTATAAAAGCAAAAAAGTTCGTTGAAAAAGTTACAATAAAATCAAAACTCAACCAAAGCGTCTCCAAATGTTTCCAATTCGACGACCAATGCGCCAACCACGACCGAAACCACGACGGAATCCACCACCACCTCTTCTTTGAATTCCAACACCACCACCACCGCTGTATCCGCCGTAACCACCACCGAATTGTGCGTCCACCGAGACCATTGAACCGATCACCAGGATCAGCGCTAGAACGAGAATGATTGTTCGATTCATTTTGTGTTTTGTGCAATTGTGAAATGATATACTGCAAACTAATTCTGCTTTATATACTAAAGTTTGTTTTACCAGCAATAGCTAATCTACAGCATGACCAGTAGTTGACCACTCTATTGTTCATCTTGTTGAGGGGTTTCCTTTATATGGCGAAAAATATGTGGATTTTCCTTTTCAAAATATAATCTTGAATATTTTAGTTTTCAAATTAATTTTGCTTAGATGTGTTAGCGCCAAAGTTGGACATTGCCGGGAAATGAATTGGCCGGTCAGATTTGAATTTATGCGAACTTATTATCAACCAAAGAACACTACTCTGACAGATTTACAGTTCAAACAGATCTAAAAACAAATTAAATTTTGCAAACATTTCGAAAACATAGCACATATGTCAAATTAATTAACCTTTCGTTCTGTTCTTTATCAGCTGGTAACTTGTGTTCATCCTGCTATCTGCAATTACTTTGTCACTTCACTTGTCTGATAAAAACTAGTGTTTAGGTCGAATACGTAACGTTGTTCAGCAGCTTTAAATGTGAATATCTAAATCCCATATTTAATACTAATTTATCATTCATATATTTGATTAAGCATGTGCTTTAGGAGTTTTCAAAAGTGTTTTTTATTGAAATGTTACTACCATTGAAAAATTTACATTTTTATTGGATTAAATTTTTGTTAAACTGTTATCCTCAACTTTCAACTTTAAATATATTTTTATAACTATAGTTTACAAAATTGGTCACATTATCATATCGTTTTAATATCATTCTGTCATGTTATTCTTTTAAGGTTTCTATATTAAAAACTTCTTTGAACAAAAGATGCAAACAATGATTTTTCGTAAATCAAAAGCTGGAATTTCATAATGGAACTTTTGGGTAAAGTCCAAAATAAAAAATTATCATTTTTATGTTCGGATCTTCTAAATATTCATGGATATCACAATAATATCAAAATCTGTTGTATGACTTGATGAAATTGATGGGCTATCGATGCAAAAACCCATAAATTTTAAGAAAATCTGTTTACAAAATAAAAATTTTCACCTAATAACCGAATTTTCCATTTTGACCATACCAACTTTTGATTTGCGAAAAACATCTTGATTGGTTTCTAAAAAGTTAGAGTAGTAACATTGTGTTGCGAAACGGTTGACTTTGTTTAATTTGATGTCCCAAATACGATCAAAATATTCTTCTTGAAACCGAAATTTGATCGAAATGATGTTCAAATTATGATCTTGTGCTGGATGGATTCTTTTGATTGGGAGGCATTTTTTGTCCAAACCCAAAAAACGAAAATCACTTAAATCAACAAATTGCTTTCATCTTGGAATGCAGAACATTATATAATAAACTCAGGTTGGAAAACCGATTGGGTTTTATATAAAAATACAATGTAAAATTTTTATCATATAATGCAGGCAAGCAAATTTCCTCCTAAAAAACGACCATTCAAATGTACAAACCCAAAATCACGTATTTGTATCCAAACTGAACTTTTGAAGGTGAAATTAAACGAATATATTAACAAGTTGCGCATGCTACTTTCAGTTCAGTGCTAAATGACGGACTTGTATGTTGTAATTTGCTTTCCATCAAGTCTATGGCTAACATATGGTTCAACATTGGTACACAGGTAACACAGGTGTTGCTCTCGATGATTTTGTCGCTTCTCGGAAGAATGCAGAACAGACCGCGGCTCGACTTTGTCACGCTAAAAGCACAAATTTTATTAATATAATTTTCATAAAGACGATGCTGCCATCTAGTGTAAGTCAATGACAACAATTTTACTATTTGAATATTACAAATTTTTAAAATAAAATTTGTAGTGTGAGATAGAGATCTTTAATCATTAAAGTTTAATGCTTCAATGCATCCACATGTGCCAATACATGAGCATTTGGACATAGATCCAGGTGAACTAAAAAATGCAGCATTAATTTATTAATAAAACCCAACAAATGTAAAACAATTAAAATACCTTAAAGAACGATTCAAATGACATGAGTCCACAAGTGCCATAAGTGATGCCATATCGATTTGTGGTATGAAATTTCCCAATATAAATAGCTAGTCGAACATGAATTGCGCCCGGAAGTGGATTCAATTGCTGACCATTGTGTTTCGGCACACAGAATGCTGCACTCCAGTGAAGTAGCACTTTGGCGCAGTGATGAATTCTGCAGGTATATAAAGTGGCCAATAGGTGGAACACAAAGATGATTGTGTTTTGAAATAGAATGAAATTGTACAACGTGATATAGGTGAATACGTTATGGCCACCTCTTAAGACGCTCATTTGAAGATACGAACTGAGCAGCAAGTTTGAACCAATCAACGCCGTAAATATGTGACCAAAGTAGACATTGAATCGGAGCATGTCGAGAAAGGCTTCCAAGTGATACGAGAAAAAGCGACTGAGATTGATGTAATTGGCCAGTCGATATTTGCCCAGTTGAAGTAGTCGAACAGCTTGATGCATTCGAATAAAGTTGATCACTGTGGCAGAGACTACAACGAGTGAAAGATTGAAGTGCACCATTATGAAGCTGGCCACAAAGAGCTCGGTAGAGAGGCCATTGAAACCCGAAATAAATGTCAAAATTGCGCCATTGAATGAGGTGAAAAATTGACGCCAATTTTGAACAATCATATAGTGAGCCATAAAGCCTACAGAGTAGACAACAAAAAAGGACTTGACCAAAATGAAATACTTCAAACAGTTCATATAAATTTTAACATAAGCACGAATGTGACTGTTGATCGATACAAAGTTTCCCGTCCGATGGTGCAACACCCGTTTGTTCACAAACAAGTCATTCTGTCGCTCGAACAATATTCGCTTGACCAAAAGTAGCGGCGACGAATTTGTCGTCTCCCCCACAAAATACATTGCATTCAAACTGTAAAGTGCTTGAGCACCGAAACAGGCAAAAATTATGTTAATATTTGGTCCGCAATGAATGAAGAAACTCATGTCAAAGTTGATGAAACGGTAGAATGGTGACAGAGTCAAGTTGGCCACAAACAAATACACAAAGTGGACACTCTTCATAAAGATGATAAGCATTAATAGCTTTATTTGGTGAATCTTGACAATTTCTGGGCCATGATTAGCCGTTGTGCCAATTGCAATGGCTGTTTGCAAATATTGTCCAAAGTTGAACCACAATTTCCATATCTTCACATATTCAATCAATATTGATAGAATCTGCAATAAATACTTTATTTTAAACATTTTATTTTTGTTGGTTTGTTCTTTTTTATTAAAATGTTTTCAAAGAATGTAAGGTTTAAATATTTTTTAATATTTAAAGTATCTACGTTTCTGTAAGAATGTTGATTTAATTTTTGATCTATTATTGAATTTTCACTGCAAACTTTTTAGCACTCACGTCCGGTCACGTTACAGCGAAACTTAATTAATAATCAATACCAATAGAATGATTTATGATGATGAGTAATAAATTGTTTATTACCAACTGTAGTTTCTTTGATATTTGATTGATTACAAATTGAATGTATTGTAAAACTAATATTTACTCGTTGACACTTGTCAAATTTGTAATATATTGTTAAAATAAAAAATGTTGAACCACGATAAATGACAAATAGAATTATCAAAATGACTCAAATATCAATTTAGAGAGCTTCAAAATGAAATAAAACATTTCTTAATTTTCAATCTAAAAATCATTAATATTTAAAACAAAAGTAATCAAAAAACAATTATCCAAACTAATAAAACTTGTGTGTGACCCTGCCGTGAAGATATAAATTAATAAAACAGAGTAATCAAATAGTTTTATTCTAATCATGAGACTTGTCTTGAAAATATTTAGTAAATTAAAGTCTCAAGTGATCACAATAATTTCTCTGAGCAATGGAATACATGAAAAAAATGTTTGAAAATTCATTTTCAAACTATCATTTTTCTACACAGTGAATTTCTATGCTCATCAGTTTGATAAAAAATTAAAAAAAATTCAATTAAATTGCTTATTTATAAAATTTGACATTTATCCGCTGTCCAAATCCTAGCTGATTGAATGTTAAATTCAGAATTGTAAATGCCGAGCATTAAATTGTGGGGGTTTATGTGCTTTGAATTGAGTCTGAACTTATGGAAAACATTTATAGTGGTTGGTTCGGTTTGAAGTCCAAATTAATAACAAATCTAACTGGGCCAGTCCTCTCAAAGCAACATCGTTGGAACAATATGTAAAAATGTTATTTTTTACCGATCATTAAACGTTACTTTTTCGACCTATGCACAAAATTTAATCAAACAAATGTTGTGTGCACACAATATTTAATTGCTAATTGTCTCAAGGTTAGCTTTGGTATCAATACAACAACAATACAAACAAATCCTGTCTGCTAATTAAGCAAATAGACTTTTTATTACATTGCCATCATCACAAGATCAATCGAATCTAATCTACACAAATGCATAAGATAATTACATTGACTAACATGTTACAACACTGCAGTGCTTCTCAATATTTCCAATGAATTTCTCAATTTAAAAAGTATATAAATATGCTAACGCATGTTATTGACATAAACTGACATTTTTATTACCAGCGTTAACCAAAAAATATGCTAAAACTGATTGTTCTCGGCCTGTTGGCCGCTGTCACTTTGGCTAAGGCCACACCACTGCACGATGTTTCAGTCGGTGGTGCACTGCTTCAAGGTAACTTCAAAATTGGTGCTGCCTCTCAGGCCTCGGGTCTCTTCTCAGCCATTTCGGTGGATCAGCTTGTGGAGAAGTATTTGGTAAATCAAATTATTAGTCGATTTGAAATGTTAATGTTTTTTTATAATTACAGAAATCAGTCAAAGATGAAGCAAACTTGAGTAAATTGTTTGAGGAATTCAAGCAGCTGTACAAGAAAACGTACAACTCGGAAGATCACGAGAAATCCTCTAAAGATCTGTTTCTGGAGCGAGTTTTGATGGTTTTGGAGAACAACATTAAGGCCCTTCACCAGCAATCGACCTTTATTCAGGGTCTTCATGCTGGCTCCGATTTGCCGCTGGACCAAATTCTAACTCAACCAGCAGGCAATTGGCCCACTCCTGCCGGATCGTATTACGAAAATGTCCGCGCCATCGTTAATGAAACTGAATCTGAATATGTCAACAGTTGGGTTATAGATCTTCGTACCCAGCACCAAGTGACCGATGTTGTGAATCAGGGTGGTTGTGGTGCCTGTGTCTATTTTGCCATTTCTGCCTTAATCGAAAGTTACTGGGCACGAAAGGGTCACGGCCTGGTGCACCTCAGTCCTCAACAGTTGAACGATTGTGCGGTGAACGAGGCCCGCGGTCAACGTGGCTGTTCACACGGTGGTGGTAATTTTCCCGTATCCCTCGACTACGTTCGAGAGCACGGTCTGACCGCTACCAGCAACTATCCCTACGTTGGCCACGACGACCCTTGTAAAAAAGACAAAGAGAGGGCTCCTGTGGCACGTATCGGAGCGTGGCACTCAGTTCTACCACACGGTGATGAGCATTCACTGGAGAGGGCAGTGCGCGATCATGGTGCAAGTGCAGTGGCTATTCACGTGAACGATCCCTTCGTCCACTATCGTAGTGGCATCTTTGACACTGAGTGTAAAGGTGGTCGAAATCACGCGGTGCTGGTGGTTGGTTTGGGTTGGGACGATGGCTCACAGCGAGACTATTGGATACTCAAAAACCAATGGAGCAGCGGTTGGGGCGAGGGTGGTTTCATGAAAATGCGTCGAAATCATGGCAATATGTGCGATATTGCGGGGGATGCCGCTTATGTCGAATAATGGACAATGGACAATTGTAAATTTTGAATATTGTTGGATATAAAATGGACACACTTTTATTGCTTAATTGTGTTTAGTAAACAACTTATTTAACGGAAAATGCATTCAAAAAATGTTGAAAACAAACACTCAAAGGATCTGAAATTTTTTCTTTGTTTCTTGATTTAAAAATTAGATTTATGTGATTTAAATTTCCAATTGAAATATCCTGTAATTCGACATATAAGGCGACATCTGGTGTCTCGGATTGTAAGTAAACTTCAGAAAATGATGCAATGATACTTTTAAAAAATAAAATTATAAAATAACTTTATGTAGTTGCTGCTTTCTAGATGCAGTTAATGACATTTTTTTCAAGATATTTTAGGGAAAAAACAATCTACTTACTTATAAAATAATTCATTAAGCCTAAAATTCAAGATAATTAGACAAAAATAGTGGAAAATCATGTTTTATTTAGGAAATTTACTCATATAAACATGACATTGTAATTTGAACAGTGTCTCACATGATAACTTTTTATGTCTGTGAACATGGACATTAATGCTAAACCGTAATACCAAATGGCAAAATAAGTCTGTTTTGGCAGCCAAATGTGATGTCCTTGACTATAAATAATTTTTCCTATCGCCAACACTTCTGATGGGCTTAAAGTCTAACATATACAATCTGTCAAGATTTCAATTGACCAATTGTAAACACTTGTGCAAATGTACAAGATGTAGTAGACTTGTAGTACCACAATATTGTATTGAGTGTTTCTATAGATTTATATTTTCTCTAGATTTGTTTACATATGTAATGGATTTGGAATACTGGACAATTTATTTTTAAACAATTAACAAACTATTTGTTGCTAAATTAAATTTTTGGCATAGCCTAATAAAATTTCAAAAATGATGCAAAATTACTCAAATTGTTTTATCTAGATTTATTAGTGCATGATGAACAGTTTCATCTCATTTTAAATTGTTTCACAATATTTTCGCAGGTAAAATTGCGACACGAGAGTTCGAAATCGAAAAGTCAATTCAAATACAAATTCAAAAATGTTCTAGCACTAAAATCAAAGGTTTATATTTTAGTATATATCTTCCATTGATTGACTTATTGATGAAATATTCCCTAGCATCTAAAAATAATTTATTATCTACTATTATCTCTTCAGTGTTATTTGGTTGATTATTTGTTGAACGCACATCAACATGCTAACACAAAATGTTACTCAAAATAAGCAAATATATTAATATAAAAGCTCCTCAAAAAGCAACGTTCAATGTTATATATTCACTATTACTAAAAGAAGTTACAGTGAACATTTTTGAAATATGAAATACTTTGCTATTTTTATTTTCATCGCAATTTTTGCGGATGGTAAAATTCTCATTGCATTTTGTACGATAAATTTAATTTAATAATAATTGCTCCAAAGGACTTTTCATTACGAATCAAAGTGATTTTGAATGTGAAAAATATGCCAATTCGATGATCAAGATAAACAAGCAGTTGTTGAAAGTAAACGAAATTTTGCTAAGAATGGACAATGTCCATGGTCCCAACGCATCCCGCCTGAGCAGCTCGGTTGATGGCAGAGTCGATTTTCAAAATCAAACCACCGAATTGAAGGCAAACATTGCCGAACTGGAGAAAGTATGCACATCCAATGCTACAGCACCGAACATCATACCATAATTGGTTAAGGTAATGCAACACCCGACATTCATGTTAATCTAAAAATGCTCATTTATGTCACAACTCAGGGCCATTTTATTAGCGATATAATACCACTTTCTTTGTCCGACAGAGCATTTTGACAGTTTTAAGGAGCAAGATCTCTATCTTAAACTTTGTTTTCCATAAATAAAATTACAATATCTTTTGACTGGTTCAAATTGAAGCAATCATGTTCGAAAATATCTGACTCAATTGGATATATATTTCTATTTTTTAAATCTAATAATTATCATTTATCATGTTTCAAAATTTTTTTAATTTTGACAATATTGCAATAGTGAAACTGTGAGCGAGTAAATATATAAGTTTCGCAATGCAGCACGCACAATTTGTCAATCAATCAAATGTCAAATGTCTAAGAAACTTTTAGTCGGTAAACAATTTGTAACTTATTCAATTGATATTGATTTTTAAATTAAGTCGTGCAGTATTAATGTACAGGTAGATCTATTCTATAGAGTTGAGAAACAAAGGGTCCGGAAGCAGAAGATATTTCAACATTAAATCGAAAAATTGATCGACATTCTGGAAACGTCTTAGCGTGATACGTTTAAATGAAGACAAAATTTTGATCATAAAAATTTTCGCCTAAAAGAATCAAATAAAATGTTGACACTAAATTCATTGAAGATTCTATCAATATTGATTGAATATGTGAAGGTATGGAAATTGTGGTACAACTTTGGGCAATATCTACAAACGGCAATTGCAATCAACGAGGCTAATCAGCATTCCAAAACTGTCAAGATACACCAAATCAAATTGTTAATGTTTATCATGTTTATAAAGTGTGTTCACTTTATATTTCTATTAGTGGCTCAGTTGTGCCAACCATTGTACCGTTTCATCAACTTTGACATTAGTTTTTTTCTTCAATGCGAACCAAATATTAACATAATTTACGTCTGTTTTAGCGCTCAAGCGCTCTACTGTTTGTATGCAATGTATTTTCAGACGACAAATTCGCCACTACTTTTGGTCAAGCAAATATTGTTCAAGAACAAGAATGGATGTTTTGTGAATAAGCGGGTGTTTCAACATCGGACGGGATACTTTATTACGATCAACACTCTCGTTCGTGGCTATGTTGGGCTCTATATAAAATATTGTTTGAAGTATTTCATTCTGATAAAGGCTCTTTTTGTTGTCTACTTTGTAGGCTTTATGGGTAACTACATGGTGGTTCAAAATTGGCGTCAATTTTTTACTTCATTCAGTGGCGTAATTTTGGCATTAATTTCGGTGATCAACGGCCTTGCAACTGAGATATTTGTAGCTACCTTAATGATGGTCCATATCAATATTTCATTAGTAGTAGTGGCCTTTAGTGTGATCAACTTTATTCGTATGCATCAAGCTGTTCGACTACTGCGTGTAAACAGACTAGGCCAATATCGACTGGCCAATTACATCAATCTCAATCGCTTCTTCTCGTATCACTTGGAAGCATTTCTCGACATGCTTCACTTCAATGTCTACTTTGGTCACATATTTGCGGTGTTGATTGGTTCAAACTTACTGCTCAGTTCGTATCTTCAAATGAGCGCCTTAAGAGGTGGCCATTCGGTGCTCATCTATGTTCTGTTCTCCAATTTGATTCTGTTTCAAAACATTATCATCTTTGTGTTCCATTTACTGGCCACCTTCTACACTAGTCGAATTCATAAATGCACCAAAGAGCTATTTCACTGGAGTGCAGCATTCTGTGTACAGCAACACAATTTCCAACAATTGAATCCACTTCCGGGCGCAATTCAACTTCGACTTGCTACATATATTGGCAAATTTCATACCACAAATAGATATGGCATCACTTATGGTAGCTGTGGACTGATGTCATTTGGATCGTTTTTTAAGGTTTGAATCTTTTAAATTTAATTTTATTTAATTTAATTTTTAATTTTGATTTATACAATTTATAAATAATAATGATACTTTATTTGTTAGTTCATCTGGATCTATGTCCAAATGCTCATGTATTGGTACATGTGGATGCATTGAAGCCAAAAAAAGTATCTCATATTAAAGCATAAAAATCACGAGAATGTATATTTTATTAAAAATATTTTATAAAATAATTACAAATTTTGTTATACAAAAAAATTCCTGATCTTAGATGCATTGAATATCTAATGTCAAAATTGTTGAAACGTGATTTCAATTTGGATGTCGATGTCTGTGTTTGAATGTGTTTGAATTTGTTTAAATGTTTGTATATTTTTTTCAAAATATAGTTTGGAAACAACAAAACACAACTGCTGATCTTCGCAAAGAGACTCTAATAAAAAAATTGGAATGACAAAAATTATTGTTTAATTGTGTTTAGGAAACATATTGCGTTGAATCAGTTTATTCTGCAAAATTGAGGTCAATCACGCCTGAAGTTACAGTCACAGTTAACTAGTTAAATAGTCTTCGCCCATAATTTCCTTTTTGAATACTTTCATAAACAATACCGTAATGGAGAGTAGAAGCTATTAATTTGGGATGGGAAATTAAAGTTGTAATAAAATTATAAATATAATATTGAAAAAAATATTACAATTTCAAACATTTGCGAATCTATGATGCTATTGTTCAGATATCGAAATCCGGCTCGAGCGCTCTTATAGTTGGCGAGCATTTGGTTAAGCTAAAGTTAAGATTTAATAATTTGATAATTTATATAATTTAAAGCATCACATACCGTGAGAAGCTGTGCACTGGTTGGTTGACAAAGTCTCGAGAAGACATAGGCGAACCGACGATTTGCTTTGTAAATTTGTAAATTCTTGCGAACTATAGCCGAACACTCGCCCGTGATGAACATGATTGTGACAAAGAATTGAGTCGAATAAGAGAGGCTAAACATTTTCATTAGAATTGAGTTTGCTGAGCTAAATAGAAAGGCATGCCCTGCATAGCAAACCATCACAACATAACTGAACACATAAACTGTCAAAATGAAACTCCAAAACTGATTGTAAGCGTGCAGTTCACTGTAAAGAGTCAACACTTTTCGATTGCAAGCAGAAAATTCTCTCCAAATGGTAAAGGTTTTCCGCTTGGCTTCAGTTGACGCATTTTGTCTTTCTAAAGATAGCATCTTTTCAATAAGCGAATTGATTTTGCGCAATTTAGATTGCTGTTTAAATTTAATGTAACTAGTTGCCAGATGAAAGTAAAATCCGACACAGGCAAGAGCTGCAATTCAAATCAATTTTTTCAAATAATAGACTTTGAAAAGGTATGCTTACCATAACCAGCGTAAAATACAAGGACGCTTAAATAGAAATATAGCCATATATTTCTCACTGTCCAGTTGTCTCCATTGAGATGATGAAAGCCAACAAAAGTGAGATAAGCCACCACAAAGCCAACCGCCATAACTGTAGAGTAGATTCGTCTCAATTTTGATCGTTTCTTCAAAATTGCGTCTGATTTAGCCTGTTTCCAAACTAAATAATTAAATAAAATATTGCAAAATCATAAAATCTCAATACACAAACACAAACACTTACACTTTCCCCTGTAGTAGATTGTACGTTTCTTAAGTGACTCGTTCCAGATCGCAAACATGAAATAGTCAGAACTGACATTGGGCACTTTGCAAAGATAAAGGTAAATAATTGTTTCTTGCTCTACGCCAACGTAGACTAAGATGTCACAGACGTTCCAGAATAGGGGCAAAAACATTCGGTGGGTGAGTAGTTCAGGCATACCAGTCGAAGAGTACTCTCCACCATAAAGAATGAATATTACGTAGAGTGAGTCCACACTGAAGTAGAGCAGCCACAAAGCAGCCGGAACAAAGTGTAAATTCAGCTTGAGTCCAGGAAATGTGTCAGAAAAGTGGTAAAACGGACGAGCATTCTTCCAGTAGGCTATATCTCTCAGTGTGTTGCAGTCTTTGATTGGATCAAGGTCAAAGTTGAATTGACGCAGATGGACAACAAACATTTTGGACCATTTATGCATTCTACTGGGCATGGCAAAAAATAGTAGAAACGTCAATTTGAATATTTTCAACATTTTTGAGGCGAGACGGAGTAGAAAAATGTCAATTTCCATATTTTAACTTTGGCTGGAAATTTTTTTCTCGGTGAGTCTTTGCAACACTGAATTTGAAATGCCAAATAATTTCACATTAATGAAAGTTATACAAAATGACTTAATTACCAGTTTGAAGGTACAATTTCGCAACACTAATAAATTACTAACGATAATGACTGGATGACTTTTCTGGCAATCCAAAGTTGCCTCAATTTATCGGGTGGGTTCAGTTACTGTTTCTCCTGTACATTCATGCTAACAAATGTTGTGCAAATTACATTCAGAAAGGCATTTAGAGAAACATTTGTCTTCACTTAATAATAAATTTCATCTAATTATCATGAAATAACTTTAAAGTAATTTATACCTTTTTATTTAGTACGCCACAATATTAATTATTAATCAATAATGTAATTTATTTGAATATTCTTACTAATAATTACCGAGTCTCATGGCAACTCACTTACACAGTGGGCAGCGAACCGGAACTTAATTAAGTTTGGATTTTTTCCAAATTTCTCGAAACTGGAAACCACAGGATATTCAACTGTGAAGTGTAATTTCGTCGTTAGTGATGGTAGAATGTACACTGTACAGTGGAAGTAGACAGAATTATTTGTACAGGATGAGTCATACTGTACAGTAGAAGCTAGGATATTACTTGCAGAGTGGAAGTAGAGTGTTTTAGGCCACACGCGAAAGCACTGCTCAAAAGCGAGAAAAACACATATATTTGGGCTGAATATTAATTATTAATTTTTTCATTCTGATTGACAAACTCATCATGTAAGAATTGATTCTTGAATTGAATTGTAATTAAAAAGCGAACAACTAGAGCGGTCTATCAACCAAATGGAATTAAAATCTTTCTAAAAATAGAAAAGGCGAAGTAGGAAAATAGCCAATTTCGTTTTTCTCTTGAAAAGCAGAATTTAAATAATTTAAATAAATAAATGCCAAAAAATTCTTTTGACAAATTGTGCTGTGAAGGCATTAATTATTTTTATGGTGGAAAATTTTGACATAATTACAGACAGAAATTTCAGCGAATATATTCAGTATTTTTTTACTGAAATATATTTTGTGAATATTTATAGAATATATTTGTGCTTATGAACTCGTATAATGCCCTAAAAGTGCAGCAACCTTACGTTACAAATCACAATTAATTAGCTGTAATTTTTTCTTAGTTTTGTACGGCATTTGATTTTTTTCTGTAAAAATTCAAACATTCTGACAGTTTGAATTAATTATTTGGAAGAAAGTTTGTGGCGTTGACAGATGTTGATGATGTGACATTTTGCATGTCTTTCGTTTCATGTCGTTTCACCTCTTCTCACAAAATATAAAGTTTAATTGCATCACATTATTTGACTCATAAGTGCCTGCCTGGGGATGGTCCTCGAAATTGTGTTGGAATGCGTTTCGCCTACCAGGAAATCAAACTGCTGCTCGCCAATATTGTGCCTAAATTTCGTTTTTGTCCGAGTTCACAAACACCAAAAGAACAAAAAAATTATTGATTTTCAATTTACTATCAACACATTCCTTCATATATCAATTAAAAAAACATTTATTTCGCAGCTTCTTTAAGTTGTTTCTCCAATTCATTTGCATTTACATGAGAAGGCTTAATGAGCATGCCACTGTCGCTCACATAGATTGAATGTTGCGCGCATCATCCGATGCGAGGAACGAGGCAAGATTGGCAATGTATCAGGAATCCAGTTGTCCATCATTTTTTCAAATGCCGCCGGATCATCAATGCCCAGTGATCGTCCAAACGCAGTCACTACTGGTCCAGGGCTAAAATATTTTTTATATATTAAAAACATTAATAAATTTGATTTTAAATTTTACTTGATTGAATTGACTCGAATTCCTTTAGGACCCAATTCAAGGGCTAAGGTTTTGGTCACCATGTCAAGTGCTGCTTTCGAAGCACTGTAGATCAACATGAACTAAAATTTAGGTAAAATTTAGAATACTTTTCCAATTAATTAACTAATCATACCGGCATAATTGCTGCAATACTCGAAATGTTGATCACATTGCCCTGTGTCTTCTCCAAATGAGGCACAGCAAGTTGAGTCAACTGCACCACTGATCTCACATTCAACTTGAATACTTGATCAAACTCTTCCAATAGGTTAGGACTTGTTAGGCTCCCAGCTGGTGTCCCACCTCCAGCATTGTTAACCAAAAAATTTCAATCCACCAAATTTGTCAATGGTTTGTTGGATCAATTTTTGAGCAAACGAGTCATCTTGTAAATCGCCAATGATCTGCAGTGGTTTCACACCACCCGCCACTTGTTCGATTTGTTGGGCAATTTTTGCAAGATTTGCTTCATTTCGTCCAGTGATCACCACTCGAGCTCCGTATTGAGCAAATTGAATTGCAATAGCAGCCCCTATTCCTGATGAACTTCCCGTCACAAGCGCCACTTTACCAGAGAAATCGTATTTGCTGTTGTTTGGAGACATTTTGGCTGTGTGTGTTTAAAGCAAACTAAAACACTACTCTTAAATACCATTCAATAAGTGTAGCCTAAGCCAAACTCGACATGCCAATGTCACTGATTAGATAGAAAGAAGCGATTAAGCCCTTCTTTACCGATGTACGTTAGTTCATGTCCTAGCCAAGAACGATTGTCTCAAATGCACGAAAAATGGTACATTTGAACTTTGGTCGGGTATGATTACACATTACATTATTGTTTAATTGCATAAAATGTACGAAGTTTAACCTACCGAAGGACGAGTTTGAAAATGATATTCATAAAAATACATTCAATCAAAAAAAATTATTTCCTCGGACAATCGCTTCATTCGTGTCATTCGCTTTGCGTTCTACTAGGAAGTGCAGCATGATGGCCTTCGGATGATTTCGGTTCGTGTGCAAAATGGTTGTTGTTTGCAATTTTTTTTTGAAAATTTCTTTACAGAACGAAACAGACCAACATGTGAGGTTGTACAGCTTTAAAACATTTGACAATATATTTCGGGGCGACATTGGGCAATTTCATCGAAAATTAGTGCAACGTTTACACTTTGAAATGGAAAACGATCCAATCATTCGAGATTTGGTTTGTTTATTTCTTTTTTTATAACAAATTTCTAATTTTTTATTTACTTAATTAAATTAAACAGCAAAATTTGAATTATTTTTATTTTTATTTTTTATTTTTTTAAATATCAATTTATTTGCTACAGTAACACACAGTTAACTAGTTAAATAGTCTTCGCCCATAATATTCTTTTTGAATACTTTCATAAACAATACCGTAATGGAGAGTAGAAGCTATTAATTTGGGATGAGAAAGTGGTTGTAATAAAATTATAATTTTTGAAAAAAATATTACAATTTCAAACATTTGCGAGTCTATGATACTATTGTTGAGGTATCGAAATCCAGTTCGAGCGCTCTTACAGTTGGCGAGCATTTGGTTTAGCTTTAAAGAAAATTTTATTATTAATTAGTGATATATCGTTATTAAAGCACACATACCGTGAGCAGTTGTTCATAGGTCGGTTCACAAAGCCTCGAGAAAACATAGGTGAATCTTCGATTTGCTTTGTAAATTTGCAAATTCTTGCAAACTATAATCGAACACTCGCTCGTGATAAACATGATTGTGACAAAGAATTGAGTCGAATAGGAGAGGCTAAACATTTTCATCAGAATTGAGTTTGCTGAACTAAATAAAAACGCATGTCCTGCATAGCAAACCATCACAACATAACTGAACACATAAACTGTCAAAATGAAACTCCAAAACTGATTGTAAGCGTGCAGTTCACTGTAAAGAGCCAACACTTTTCGATTACAGGCAAAAAATTCTCTCCAAATGATAAATTTTTTCCTCTTTGTTTCTGTTGGATTTTGTCTTTCTAAAGATAACATCTTTTCAATAAGCGAATTGATTTTGCGCAATTTAGTTTGCAGTTTAAATTGCATATAACTGGTGGCCAAATGAAAGTTAAATCCGACACCGGCAAGAGCTGCAATTGAAATTCGATTTTTTTTGTAAAATATGTCAAACTTTTAAAAGCTAATAAGCTTACCATAAAAGGCATAAAATGTAAGTAAACTGAAATATAAATAAAGCCACACATTTCTCACTGTCCAGTTGTCTCCATTGAGATGATGAAAGCCAACAAAAGTTAGATAGGCCACCACAAAGCCAACAGCGGTAACTGTAGAGTAAATTCGTCTCAATTTTGATCGTTTCTTCAAAATCGCGTCAGATTTGGCCTGTTTCCAAACTAATTAAATAAAATACAAATATTGCAAAATTGTAAATTGTAAAATAATTGTTTATCATAAAATCAGAATACACAAACACAAACACTTACACTTTCCCCTGTAGTAGATTGTACGCTTCTTAAGTGACTCGTTCCAGACCGCAAACATAAAATAGTCAGAACTGACATTGGGCACTTGGCAAAGATAAAGGTAGATAACTGTTTCTAGCTCTATACCAACGTAGACCAAGATGTCACAGACTTTCCAGAATAGGGGCAAAAACATTCGGTGGGTGAGTAGTTCAGGCATACCAGTCGGCGAGTACTCTCCGCCATAAAGAATAAATATTACGTAGAGTGAGTCTACACTGAAGTAAAGCAGCCACAGCGCAGCCGGTACAAAGTGTAAATTCACTTTGAGGCCAGGAAATGTGTCAGAAAAGTAGTAAAATGGACGAGCATTCTTCCAGTAGGGAATATCTTTCAGTGTATTGCAGTCTTTAATAGGATCAAGGTCAAAGTTGAATTCACGCAGATGGACAACAAACATTTTGAACCACCCATGCATTCTACTGGGCATTGCAAAAAATAGTAGAATGGTCAATTTAAATATTTCCAACATCTTTGAGGTGAGACAGAGTAGAAAAATTCCAATATCCATGTACAGTACTGTAGATGTAGTAAAAGTAAACTTACGCAAAGGAAGTAGACAGAATTAGTACAGAATGAGTCATATATTGTACAATAGGAGTTAGGTTATAATTTACAGAGTGGAAGTTGAGACGCGAAAGCACTGTGAAAAGGGCGAGTAAACACACATTTATTGGAGATGAATATTATAGTAAATTTTCATTGATAATCTGTTTGACAAATTCACCATGTAAAAAGTTGATTCTTATTGCATTATAATTGAAAATCGGACAACTTCAGCAAAGCGGTCCCACAACCAACTGGAATTAGGGTCGTTCAAAATAAAAATGCCAAAGCAGAAAATGTTAATTTCGTTTCTCTTGAAAACAGCATTATTTAAATAATTAAAATTCAACGAAATGACAAATTGTTCTCGTGAAAACATTAATTATAATTATTAATTATGATTATGAAAGACAATTATGACAATTTGAAAATATCAACGGTCCTTTCTTTGATGATAATTCCTTTAAAAAATGCAGCAACCTTGCATTACAAATCACAATTAATTAGCTAATTTTTACTTTTAGTTTTGAAGCTTTAAAATTTCGTAAATAAAGCATTCTGACTGTTCTGAATTAATTATTTGGAAGAAAGTCGGTGACATTTTTATGGGTTCCCCAAATTAATCTTAACTTATGACATTTTTGAATTATTAAATTAATTTTAAGAAATTAATTTACTAACTTTACATAAGCGAAAGAAAATTTTAGCTTTAATATTTATCAACATTTTGTATTTTAATTTAAATTTAATTATAACAAGAAAATGCTCGAGTTGCAAGCGACCCTCGCAAGGCGCTAACGCTAAGGAAAGAGGTGGGTTTTGGGTTAAAATGTAAATAATTTGGTTTAATTGCAATAATTAACTTAACGATTTCACAATTTGAAGTTCGAATGTCATGATTAATAAGTAGATTGTAGTAAAATAATTCAATTATGAAGACTAAATCATAAAAAAGTTTGATCGCATTTCCAGAGATTGTCGCTTCTCATTCTCTTCACCTAACAAAATTTGCCAAGTACAAAAACTTACCTTGGTCCCCCATTATACATTTATTATAAATAAGCTCCAAATGTTGTTCTAAATAATAAATTATAAAAGATTTTCTAAGTTATAGAGAGTTTTTGTACAGTTAAAGGTAATAAATTATACCAATTTTTTTATCAAACCTATTCCAAGTTAAAAATTATGAAAAGTTTCTAAGTTAGCGAGTTATAAATTACAGAGAGTTGACTGTATTGCAAATGAAAGCGAGTAAATATTAGTTTTGCAATGCAATAAAAAAAATTACCAATCAATCAAATGTCAAATGTTTAAAAAACTTCTAAACTTGGTAAACAATTTGTAACTCATAGTATATCATTCTGTATTGGTAATGATTTTAAACAAAGCTCTTGCTGTAACCGGATGTTAGAGCTTAAAAGCGAAAGTGAAAATTCAACAATAGATCGACAATTAGCCACATTCTTAAAACGTATTTACAGGCACGTCTAAATAAAGACAAAATTTTAATTAACTTTGATCACACATTTCTGCATTTAAAAAAGAAGCAAATAAAATGTTGCCTTTAAAGTATTCATTGCAGATTCTATCAATATTGATTGAATATGTTAAACTATGGAAATTGTGGTACAACTTTGGTCAATATTTGCAAACTGCAACTTCAATCAACAGTGCCACATCGAACCGTGGTCCAGAAATAATTGTGAAGATGCTTCAAATCAAATTTTTAATGTTTATCATGTTTATGAAGTGTGATCACTTTATGTTTCTGCTAGTGGGACCGTTGGCCCAACCATTGTACCGTTTCATCAACTTTGACATAAGTTTCTTCCTTCAAAGTGGAACAAGCTTCTTCGTGTTGCTTCAATGTCGCTGAATTAAACTCAAATATTCTGTTTCAAAGCAAATGCATTCATAAGATAGCCAAAGTAGAGAAAAAAAAACTGTGTGAATAATCAAATTTATCAATCGAAACACAACTTGAGATATATACCACAAACCTTAAATATTCCTTTTCTGTTAAAATTTCCAAAAACGAGCAATGTATAGAACGATTTACGCTTCGTGTTGATTCTCTCATACTGGGTAGCCAATTTCCAGTAGCACATCTTGGTCAATCTATATTTGGTAAGGCAAATCTGTATTTTACCCAAAAGTGCACTTGAAAGATACATTTGATTTGTGAGTGAAATGATCGGTGGAATGATTGCCAGCATCATAAATTCAATCAACAACAAAACAATCAACAGATTTCGTGTAAATTGGCTCATTTGAGTTTCATATATGAGCTTAGAAATGGCACATACATTCAACAATATTCCCGGAATCATGGTGCAGTTCATCTGAGTGGAAATGCACTTGCCTGTTCTGTGTAGATTTATGCTCGCGTGCATATGACTGTAAAAGAAATGGTCCAATCGCCGTTTGGCCAACAGGCAGAGTAGCCAACGGTTAGGCTTGACTATTTTGCGCAATGTCTCCTCGAGAAATTTGTTTAATTCCACAAGATGACGAGTGTAGACGAAAGAAAGCAGATTTATGAAGAATATTTGCGGTTGGGAATATTTGACAGCCAAAAGGTATGTTGAGGCAAATTTAATGCAGTCGAGTGTGAGAAGTGCTTGTTGAAACGCCTCAGAAAATGTTCTAATTTGAGGAATGGTTTTGAAAGAAACGTATACAATTCCACTTGAAAGAATAAACACTGTTGGATACATACGAGATAGAACATATAAATTAAATTAAGTTCGGAATTGTGTCACACTGGGGTTGGGCACAAGTAACCTAACTAACAACCTAAACGGACAATTTGATCACAAATGACCCAACACCGGGGCGCGATTTTTAATTTATCAATTGAATTGACTTACCAACAGCCATAATTTGGCATCCATTAGCAAAATCCATCAACTTAACATACAAAACTGTCTTCTTTCTCAATCCATTTGAAAGAAATGGAAAATGCTTAATTTTGTTTCGGCAAATTTCACTTTAATCTTTTCATTCTGAAACAAATTGTATATTCGTTTACCCTCTTTGATTAATTCCTGTAGAATGTATTTTTTGTCTTTAAGATTAATTTTAAATTGAGGATTGAGTATGTAGAATTGATACTGGTTACGATTGACCAAATCGTTGATGACCGAAATTAGAAAGTACGATTTGTTATGGAAGCACAAGTGATAGTACAGTAAGGGCAGTGCCATGATGGACAATCCACAAGTGCACAACAGTGTCCAATCGAAGGCGAACATTTTTGTCGAGCGTGAGCGAAGACTTTCAGTGACAAGAAATCCGATTTGGTTTCCAGTGAACTCCTCCTCCATTTCTTAACCGATTTACATCAAACTTGGCCAAAGTGCTTAGAATACTATGCGATTGTGCTGTTCAACCTTGGTTTTTGCAAAAAATGTTTTTTAGGTATAGCTGCCAGTCAAATCTCACCATGGTCAAATCTCTGTTTGAGTGTTCATTGTTGGGTCTGATGTCCAACAATGTGTGCAACAATGGCAAGGGGAAATTTGGCTACATTGTGACTTCAAGCTAAGGTTAGGCAGGTGTTGGGTCGGTTAGGATAGGATTAGGTTAGGTTTAGGTGGTTAGGTGTGTGTGTGTGGGTCGTTTAGGATTGGGTTAGGTTAGGTTTAGGTGGTTAGGGAGGTGTGGGCGTCGGTTAGGATTGGGTTAGGTTAGGTTTAGGTGGTTAGGTGTGTGTGTGTGTGTGTGCATCGTTTAGGATTGGGTTAGGTTAGGTTTAGGTGGTTAGGCAGGTGTGGGCGTCGGTTAGGATAGGGTTAGGTTAGGTTTAGGTGGTTAGGTGTGTGTGTGTGGGTCGTTTAGGATTGGGTTAGGTTAGGTTTAGGTGGTTAGGGAGGTGTGGGCGTCGGTTAGGATTGGGTTAGGTTAGGTTTAGGTGGTTAGGTGTGTGTGTGTGTGTGCATCGTTTAGGATTGGGTTAGGTTAGGTTTAGGTGGTTAGGTAGGTTTGGGCGTTGGTTAGGATAGGGTTAGGTTAGGTTTAGGTGGTTAGGTGTGTGTGTGTGGGTCGTTTAGGATTGGGTTAGGTTAGGTTTAGGTGGTTAGGGAGGTGTGGGCGTCGGTTAGGATTGGGTTAGGTTAGGTTTAGGTGGTTAGGTGTGTGTGTGTGTGTGTGTGCATCGTTTAGGATTGGGTTAGGTTAGGTTTAGGTGGTTAGGCAGGTGTGGGCGTCGGTTAGGATAGGGTTAGGTTAGGTTTAGGTGGTTAGGTGTGTGTGTGTGTGTGCATCGTTTAGGATTGGGTTAGGTTAGGTTTAGGTGGTTAGGTAGGTTTGGGCGTTGGTTAGGATAGGGTTAGGTTAGGTTTAGGTGGTTAGGCAGGTTTGGGCGTCGGTTAGGATAGGGTTAGGTTAGGTTTAGGTGGTTAGGCAGGTGTGGGCGTCGGTTAGGATAGGGTTAGGTTAGGTTTAGGTGGTTAGGTGTGTATGTGTGTGTGCGTCGTTTAGGATTGGGTTAGGTTAGGTTTAGGTGGTTAGGCAGGTTTGGGCGTCGGTTAGGATAGGGTTAGGTTAGGTTTAGGTGGTTAGGCAGGTGTGGGCGTCGGTTAGGATAGGGTTAGGTTAGGTTTAGGTGGTTAGGTGGGTGTGGGCGTCGGTTAGGATAGGGTTAGGTTAGGTTTAGGTGGTTAGGCAGGTTTGGGCGTCGGTTAGGATAGGGTTAGGTTAGGTTTAGGTGGTTAGGCAGGTGTGGGCGTCGGTTAGGATAGGGTTAGGTTAGGTTTAGGTGGTTATGAAGGTGTGGGAGACGCTTATAATCGCTTTCGCTCGACTATTCCCCATAATTTCAAATTTTGGGGACATTATTGAAGCCAACAAAGTTTAATGCTTCAAATATAGCCCCTGGAGGGCCCACTAGTATAGAATACATTGTGTACAAGTAAATCATAGTGCAGGCTTGTGACAAATAGGCCTGACTTGAGTGATAGTCCAGTGAACACAAGACGAGCACCATACTGAGCTTGCCAGATAAGGTACATTATTCCCCAATAAGTGATGTGATTTGAGGAAGCCCGACTTGCAAACAAATTGGGAATCCATATTTGATACAGTTCAAATATGAGACGATAACAATTCTTTAGTGTGGTGATCATGACTTGAATACGTGAACGTTTAGGTAAAAAAATGAATTAAATTTTAATGGCGACTTATTTTCCTACTTAAATATTTGAATTATTCATGTACATAATGATACTTACGTAATAAATTCTAATTTAATATTCGTTTTTGCAACTTTTTTTTAAAACTGAATATTTGAATATGAGCAAATTTTAGAACTGGAAATTTTACAAATTTTACAAAATGTATTTTAAATGATTGTTGACTAATTAATTTGAATAATAGACAAGGTTAATTATTCTGGAAATTTATTATTTATATTATGATTTATATTATAATTTATCCCCTTAATTTTAAAAGGTGTTTGGAAATGTCCTTCAGTTTGTCTGTCATCAAATCGAATTATGCACCAATTAAAACAAAACTCAAACAATTTTTCCACCTAAAGTCATCTTAAACAATATAATACTAGTCATAAGTGATTTATGGAATCGAGAATGAGAAAAACAGTTCGTAGAAAATTATATGTATTTTTTATTTTATTCATAGCAAGTTCATAATAACTTGACATTTTGACAAAAACAACAACAAAAATATTATAAACAGTTTTGTAAATAAATTCTCGAAAATCGTCCAAAAAAATTATTTTACAAAATATTATTACCAAAGTTTTGGTTCCTTTTTGATTTATTAATATTTTATAAACTTTTCAAACACACGTTTTTGCTCAAATTTTATTATTGAGAATTGGATACAAAATACATATTTTTAAATTCATTCACAAACAAACACTTTTATTTAGATTAAAAAGGATTAAGAGGTTTTGTTGATGATTTGAAGAAAAAAAAACACTTTTAACCCCAGTCCCAGAACCGTGCCCAATTTCCGCTTCTACGCCATCTACGATTATCTTGTCCCCATCTTCTATTGCGTCCCCAAATATTTCGACGAAATGTCATCTCATTTCTTGGACCATATCCTAGGGGTTCTGGAATGTATTCGTATTGAGCGTCGAGAGGTGGAACAAGCGCAATCAATAGAAGCAAAGTCATCATTGCTAACGAGTTGAGTAAAGTTGGTTTCATTTTTGAAACAAAAATATAATGATTTAATTTGTAAAAAATCTTTCTTGTGGCACAATATAATTTGTTAATTTTCAAATAAAAACTCTCTTAGCGACAATACACCAGTACACTACTTATAGAGAATTTTGGTTAGGAAATGTACTGAAAGATAGACAAAATTGAAAGGAAATTAGTCAGCGAGGGGAAATTCACTGTCATTGTTGTCATTACACAACAGTTGCGTTATTATTCTTCTTCTTTTAAGTGGATGTTGAATGGATTTTTTTAAATTATGGAATGTCCTTTTCCCCAATATTTAGAATTTACCCCAAAATTGGGAACTTTTTATTGAAGATTATCAGTACGTACAACATACATTGTGTCTTCGTTTCCAGTCTTAACGGTCTCATCCCCCAAAATTGTCCCGATTGTTGTCGTTGTTTCTGGGTCGATAGTTGGTACGACCCCAGATATTTGCCCGATTCGCCTTTTCACCTCTAGGACTATAACGGTGTCCGACTCTGTAGCGTTGAGCGTCAGCCCCAGGAATGGTTACTAAACCAACTCCTACTAAAAGTAGGACAATAGAAAGTACGATCAAAGTTGGCTTCATAGTGGCTTCAAAGTTTTGGAATGTTGTTTTGTTGAAAAAGAAGAACAAAGAGTTTGACAAGCGAATTAAAATTTTCGACAAAATTTAAATAGTTTTATAACCAATTCTAAACGGAAGGAAATCCTCAAATAAATAGTGATAGCCAAAATAGTGAAAACTTCAAATTAGAAAATTACACACAAAATAAGATCCTTAATGTAACTTATGATGTCATGATTCTCTTGACGTGCCTGTTTTTGGTACTTTCCGGATGCTCATGTTCCGGAAATGTTGAGAAAGCAACCGAGACGGCCATTTAACAGAAGAGCAATCATTAAAAAAATTGAATTGTTTGTAGAATTCACAATGAGAATAGATATATGACATGCAGGATATTTTTTATGTTTTGCCTAAATATTTACTATTTTCTAGAACTCTCTTGAGATTTCATGAGAATGTTTTCGTGTTTTCAAGAACATACTTTAAACAAGTTTGGCCTAGGCTTACCTTTTGATAATTTCTAGAATGTTCTTGAACTCACAAATTTTAACGAATAAAACTACCGATAAATACTTTGCGCGTTTTATCCGTTTTATCCCTCATTTTCAGCCATATTGAAATATTTAACTCAAGGCCAAGTATGTACACTGCATACGTTTTGCGGTTAATCGTCCTACAACTTGGCATTTTGTACTTTGCAAAGTAACCTCACGTTCGCACAAGTTAGTACACGCAATGAAGGACTCACAAGAAAGCTCGAGAAGACACAAGAAGGGCAGCCGGGGCGAGTGATTGCGTTCGTTGTAGTCGTAGTAACGACGACTATGACGTTTACTGTGCGTGTGCTCTACTCTCAAGCTGACTTGCATGTGATGATGACATGCAGCGCTGTGTGTGTGCATGGTCCGTACGTTGGTTACTGCTCACAACAAATCATCCCACTCTATGTGTGCTCTGTGTAAGTTCTCTTTGCTTCCGTTTGCTGCTGCTTCTCTTCATTAAACTTTAAGCTCGTTAAAGTTTAAGCTCGCTAACTTGAATATTTGTTGTTTTCATGTGAATCGAATCGTTGAATAAACCTGTGAATCTACTATTACTCATCATCATCACATTAACAACAAGCTGCTTCATTCCTGACAAGGTAGGTCAATGTTTTGAAGTCTGATTTGTCAGATTTTGGTGTGAAGTTGAAAAACTTAAGAAGAGTCTTTAGACCCATTTAAAATGTAACCAGCTTGTCTAGAATGTTTTAGTATTGTTCATAAATCACTAATAAATCTTTCTACCATCAATTTGAGGTGTTTTCGTGGTAGAATTTTGTGCCAATCATTGTTTTGAATCTTTTTTGTTCAAAATATGTTTGTACCTTTGTTCTTGAATTATTTTGATTCAAATGGACAGATTTTGATGAAATTTGGCAAGAATGTCCTTTTTACCCTCTGTCAGATGTTAGGCTAGGTTTCAGTTCAGAATTTATGGTGGATTTCAAGATATTGGGATTCTTATTTATTGTGGCTATTACTCGAAACCACTATATAATGAATGTGAAAGTTGTCACTGACATACACTAGATAGCGCTAGTGTCGAGGTAAAAAATGTTTCATAACATTTAGGAACAGCTAATATATTTGGCAATGCAAATTCTACACTGAGAACCTTCTCGTAAATATGCAATTCTAATGATTTTATTTTGATTTCAGATATAATCTTCCACACAATCTACAATGACTAATCATCATAATTCAAGCAAGAAACAAAAAACTCGTCATAGCAATAGTAGTAGTTCGTCAGATCGTGATGATCGATCGCTTGATCATTCACTGATTGGTGAAGCGGTGAATTTAGGCCAGAAAAATGTTGCTCAAATTGCCTGTGCCCTTGCAAACGGTACTCAAGAGGTGAAAGATCTACTTCTGAACGAGTGTAACATCATTTACGAATGTCGCCTGTGTAAGAATATGTTTCGAAGTTTTGCCAACTTGGTTACACACAAGCGGATCTACTGTAAGGACCATCAGTGTGAGCAGATGATGCTGTACGATCCGAATTGGTTAGTTCCAGAAGGGGAAAATAATGATATAAAAGTTGAAGTCACTCGAGAAGAAGAGCCGTTTCGAAATCCAAAAATTACATTTCCTCCTAAACTTGACAGCAAAACTGTTGAACTCAAACGCAAGTCACTTCATTCACTTGTGAATTCACTTCAAAAAGATACTCAAAATGATGATTCAGATACAAAACCAATTAGCACTTCACAATTTTCTTCGAAATACGAAACTCAAAAAGATGAAACTAAATCAAATTCAACTCAATCTCAACAATTAACTCTACAGTCTTTGAACACGCAGACTTCAGCTTCACCTGCTCACAATTCGACCGAAGATTCAACTTTGAAAACTAAAACTTCAAATCAAAAGTCTTCAGAAGAAATTATTCTATTCACCAAGAGTTCCACAGATGACGTTATAAATCCAAAACCTATCCTGAAAGAATTCTCAACAAGTGATTATAATGAAGTTCAAATTCTGGAAGAATCTCTACTTCCACCCAACCAGAATTCATCATCATCAAAAGCGCCATTCGTAACACCCACTCCAATAGTATGTAAGAAAAATAAACAAAACAAACAGAATCGAAACTCACTTCTGAAGCGTGAATCATCCAATGCCGTTCAAAAAGTTTCCCAATTCTCCGAAATGAAACAGCCTCAATCTTTGAAACCTGTGAAACCTGTTTGGAGTAGCAACAGCAATGCATATGGCTCATTGCTTAATCGTCATTACCGCAATAATCAGTCACAATTTCTTTCTAAAGAATCTACTTCTGCTGCTACTTCATCATCTTTTTCGTCTTCAATACAAACCAATTCGAATTTTCTAGAATGTCCCGAACAAGTTTGCACCGAAATGCAGAACATATCAAATGATAACGATGCTCATGAACAGCCAATCATCAGCAAATCGAGCATTCCAATAGAGGTAATCATAATCGATTCGGACAATGATGATGATGCTCATTCGGATGAAATCTATGCCTTATAGCAGAGAATACAATGTTTGTTAATTTTTTCCCCCGTAAAATAAAGTTTTCATTTATCAATATACATTTAAGCTCAATTTGTTATTAATATTTGGGAAGTCAAGTTATTAGTTCATCTTGTTTTGGCAATATTCACTTTGCACTGTTCGTATCATACGATGATGATAGTAGTGAAATAATTATCGCAACAGGAGCCTGTTGATGAGTGCTGTAGCTCTTATTGTATAGCCTTTTTAATGTAATCTGGATTTGTGATGAAAAAGGCGCACAAATGAACACAAGAGCACATGTGATAGTTTCTATTGGTTTCACACAATCAAACATTGAGCAAATACAAGACAAGACAGTGTGTGTACGTCATGTGGCAAATGTGCGATCAAATTGTTTTGATGCTCAAATCTACTGCAAAAACCTGTGTAAAAAGGTGATCTTTTGATGGAAAAGGACACGAACGACAAAATTAAAAAGTGTCGAGTATGCGGCGATCCTGTTTCAGGTGAGTGCATTTACCGAATTGACAAATTTTAAATAATTATTCTCTATTGAAAGTTTTCTACAATTACAATGGATTGTCGTGCAAATCGTGCAAGAAATTTTTCTTTCGTTCTGTAACGAACAAACCGGTGAGTGTAATGTAAACCTATTTAAGTGTTGATGCTAAAATGAAAATATTCGATTTAGATCTATTTCTGTCGCAAGAATGAAAATTGTCCCATTGACATGTCGACCAGAAGAAAGTGTCAAAAGTGTCGATTGCAGAAATGTCTCGATATTGGAATGAAGCAGGTTTGTAATTATTAATTTAAAATTTAAAAAATTCATTTTTTACAAATACTAGGAATTGGTAATTCTGAATCAAAATAGTACAGAAAAGTTACCATTCGGCGTCGATAAGAACAAAATCCCAAATCAAATTGTATATCAATATAAATTGAACTCGTATGAATTGAGCCAGTTAGAGGAGATTAAAATAGCCTCGACAATGATTGAATTTCCTCAAAATGCTCGAATTGTCGGCAGAATAACCACACTACAGGACACAGTGCAGCATGACGTTTATTTTGCAAGAAGATTTGTAAAATTTTGTAAAAACATTAGTGCTTTCAAAATGTTGCCACGAGATGACCAAGTGATACTGATCAAAGAGGTGTACTTGGAAGCGTGCACAGTCAATTCTGCTTTCTATATGGACTTTGAAAGGGGCCACATTCCAATTGCGGGGGTGAGTGAGTGAAGAGTATTACACGTTTTGTGGTTAATTAAATTGAATTTGACAGAACCTGTCAGGCGATCGCATCTATTTGCTCGACACTGGACTCATTAAATCTACAATGGGACCCAATTCACTTGGAGTGCACTATCACCAATTTCTCAAATCATTAAAAAGAAAAATAGATTCTGATGATATTATCAAAAATTTGGTATAATTATATAAATTATATTATAATTATAAATCAATAATTTATTTCAATTTATTATTGCTTAGATTTACATGCAATTGTTATTCAAGGCTCGGGCCAACATTAGATGCCATGAGTTGGTTAGGTAAGTTGATAGAAATAATTTTGAAATATTTTTAAAATTTTTAATTTATATTATAAAATGATAGATACAATCGTAAGCGATACGAACATTTGTTGAAGCGATACTTGGAGCACAAACATAGCGAAATATCGAAAGCAAACACAATTTGGCAATCGATCACAAATCTCATGAACCAATTTGATGTGTCAGTTGAGTCACTCAAAAGAATGGTGCAGCTCGAAATACAGGAAAACGAATCTGTCAGTGATATACTCGCAGAAGTGCTTGATATGTAAATTTAAATGATTACAGCACTGATAAGGTGGAGCACGGTGGATATGCACTGATAAGGTTAAGAATAAAATTAGTTTATTGATTTGTTTTGACTGTTTTGTTCAGTACAAGTACAAGGCTAACAGCCAGCCGAGTTTGTGTGACAAAGTCGTTATCGGCCTGATTCATCGGGTTCGGTGGTTGGGATCATTCAGTAAGTCTTTCAAAATTTTCACGTTTTTGGCTAGTGCAGCCTGGTCGAAAGCGAGCTCATCAGCAGGTGGATTTGTTTCAATATTTCCGCTATAGTACACAATGAGTGCAATGTTTCGTTGAATCAAGCGTGCCACTTTAGCATAACGCTCTTGGGACATAGCTTTACGAGCAGTGGCCAACAATTGCTCCAACTCTGGACCCTTTTGGACAATTTCGGTGTTTGTCTTTCCGGTGAACTCCATGATTTCGGCTAGTGTTGGTTAGCAAACAAACAAACAAAAAACAGTGTTAAAACATTGGACACAAAATTTTTCAAAATCAAACTATTCAGACTTACCAAGAGCTACGCCAGCCAACAACAGACCAACAATGGCCAAGATGAATTTCATTATGATAATAATTAGTTTTGTGTTTGATACAAGTGATTCAATTGGGGAAATAACTCACTCAACTTCCAACCGACAAACATCAATTTTATACCATTTTGAAACGGATTTGACTGTGCCCAAAACGGCTTAAAAAGGTAATTTTGATTATATGTGGGGTTGAGGTGTAATACATACAAAGAAAATCTTATACACTTTAATTCACTTCAATTTTTGATGTGCATGTGATCAATTTATATGTTTCGTTGTGATAATTGAATAAAAACACAAAAGTAAAAGACATTTTGAGTACGGTAATTGTTTGTGAATTTTGATTAAATGACAATCTAAAAGAGACACAATTTGAACTCTTGAAAAGCAAATTGTGTCTCACTGCTTGTAGTCAAACTGCATTTCTTGATCAATATAGGAGATAAGTTTACTTTGTAAGAAGCTTTCTGGCTAGCGTAGAATAAAACTTTCCGGATTGAAGCGCTTCTATTCCGGACACTTCAGTGTTGCTTTGAATTGAAAAGTTCCCTTTAGGACCATGGCTTATCTCATATTTCCAAGTACTTAGAAATTATATCTTGCGAGCATATTGCCATATGTGCATCTGTTTTGGTACCGTTGTTTATCACATTTTTACCTTTTAGCCTCAAAAACAACTCATATAGCAGCATTGTAACACTAGTTGGCTTTGAACTAGACGATTGCGTGACTAATGTATGTTCCCCTGGATGCATTTGATAATTTAGTCGGTCCTCAAGCTGTACTTGAGCCGTACTGGAGCTGTATTGAAAGTTAATTAATTGATTTTAATTAATTTAAAATTAAAGTAGCTAATACTGATTAGGTTGCCAAAAATTGTGATGCTTATGTCAATCTTCACTTTAAAAATTAGAGTATAAAACTTGAGATTAGCACAGTTCTTGATGCATTCATAATTTCCACGGACAAAAACAAAATGAAATTTACAATTGTTCTTGTGTTGACGCTGGGTAATATTAATTTTAATATATTTTTATTTTATCAATCAATATAAATGATTTTTCATATAGCAACCTTGGCGGTTGGTCAAATTGGTCACGACAAGGCGGCCATTCTGGATAGAGGCCACAAGCTTCTCAATGCCGCTGAGAAAGGTATGGCTGAATTGGTTAAATGGGGCAAATCGTACGACACTACAGTTTTGAAGCAAGCCCTGCCACAGTTGAGGAAGCTGATTGCAGAATTAGAGGCCGCCACCGATCCATCCGCCATAAGTCGCATTGGAGAGGAGACCAACAAGGTGGAACACACAATTTCAAATGAGATTACAAAGATCAACTATGTAGTCAATGGTCCGCCCGACTTTTAATAGTTTTAAAGATTATTGTGACAATAACAAAAGTGAAATAAAATTCAAGGTAGAAACTGTGCCTCGGTTCCGTTTAGACGAAACCGACTCTACTGTTACCAAATTGAACCCTCTGTACATTAAATGGCAAATTGATTTCAATTTCAAATGAGTGGGCCATTTGTCATTTCATTGTTTTTTAGGAAATTATCTCCTTTGTGTGTTTTTGTTTTGAAAACAAAAATGACTTCAAAACTAATCAAACACATTTCCCTTGCAATTTACAATTGTTAGTATGCAAATGCATTTGTGAATACTTCTCGAATTTATCGTTCTTAACTCGAAACAATTGAATCAATCACTGCCTACTAGAGTTCAGATCATCTCAATCTATGCTCAAATGTGTCTCTATCTATCAAATTGTATATTAAGTGTTTTTTAATTGCTTTAGTATTGTAGATAGAAGGTGATAAGCAACGGTCCCAAAACAAACGTGTTTATGTATTGGCATAAGTAGGTTTATTTTGGGTTCATTTCCAATCACTTCGTCAATGCAATTGCCGATTGACAATTTTTATCACATTGACATTAAGCACGTTTGTTATGGGACCATTGTTTATCACATTACTAACCTAAAATTTCCCACTTATCCAACAGTCTAAGTGTGCTATTATATATGAATACAATTTGATTTGTTTGAATTACAGTTACAGTGAGATAATGTTAAAATTCACAAAAAGCATTCAAATTATTTTAATCAATCCAAAAAGCTCTTATTCAGTCAACTGCTTAAACAATGGCTCCATCTGCTTGTACCACATCTCATAGCCCTTTGGACTGAGATGGATGCGATCATATTCGTACAGTTCCAAGTTTTGATGACCCAAACTGGTCTCATAGTGTGCACCCAAGTCAAAGTAGTACAAGTGTTTGCTTTTGTCCGCAAATGCGCCAATCAATGCGTTGATTTTGTGCACTTCTTCGTCAGCCTTCACACCGTCACGCGGAAGTATACTAAGAAGGAGTATGTTTGCGTTGGCCATTCTCGAGCGTAAGTCTGCCACAATTGTCTCAATGCCTTTGGCAATATCTGCCGCAGTGTTTGAGAAGATATTGTTTGTGCCAATTTTGAGAACCACCAATTTGGGCTTCAGTCCATCGAGCTCGCCGTTCTCAATGCGCCACAGAACATGTTCCGTTTTGTCGCCACCAACGCCATAGTTGAACACACCTCGCTTGGCATAGTGATCGTCCCAAACTCTCTTGCCGTTGTACTTCCACATTTCTGTAATGGAATCGCCCAGAAAAACGACCTTTATCTCAGTGGCCTTTGTCTTTGTTTGTGCCAGCAGCTCGGCGTGTGTCTCGTTCCACCATTCTTCATTCTTCAGCAGTGGCTTGTACGAAATGTCACACAATGCTGTAGATGCTAAACAAAATACAATAATTGTACCGATTTTCAGCATCATTTTCAGTGTCAATTTTACCCGTTAACAAGTAACACTTCAATGGCACTTTTATATACCCAATAAAAACTCTGGTTGAACTCTGCAACTAAATTGAGAATTTTGGCAAGCCACCAAATTGATTGGCCCTCAAGCAAGGCATATCTTAACTAACTTATATTAAAATTAGTTGATTACATAGCTTACGTTAAATAAGATATACCAAACAATTTATATGATTTAACCAAGTCTAAATTTAGTAAAATCAGATTATACACTTGCCGCCACACGAAAAATGTAAGAAAATGAAATGAAATACGTGAAAAAAAATTTATAGACAAGTTTGCCAAGCTTGCGAATAATAACCGAAAATATCTAGAAATTAGATCAAACGTTTAGCTTTGTTATTGAATTATTGAGCTACAATATAAATACATAATAATAAAAAAGATACAGTGAAGTAAAATCATAGATAGTTGATGTAGATAGTAATAAGACAAAATAATATACTCTAAAAACAAATAATACTAATTAAATAATTAAGTAGATACAGTTACTACTTATTTGAGATATTTATATTTCAAATTGTGAAATTGAGTAAATTAATTTTTAAATGACGTTATCTCGAATTTCACCCGTTTGTAATTTATAAATTCGAAAATACTTTCAGATTTTACTCCCAAATATTCAAAATAATAGAGAGTTGACTGTATAAGTGATTGAATAATCTAAATGCACTGGCATTGACTTGTACGAGATAAACAGAGCTTGCAGATTTTGGGACATACTCCAAACGGCTTAAGACAATTGATCAAAATTTGATGACATTTAATGTCATTTGCCAGTCGCGTACAATGCAAAGATAAAAATTCAATTTTTGTTTACTAGCTTAATTTAGAGTATATCTATGTAATCTAAATGCACTGACATTGACTTGATATACTGCAATAAAAATTATCAATGCGCAGTTGAGAGAGCATTTTGCTTTTTATTTCAATAATTCACATGACAACTAAAATTATGATTATTAATTCATTTAATTAATTAAATTAATTAAATTGCAATGGACAAATGGCTAAAATCGTCTCAAAGATTAGCATACTGAGCGTTTGCAACTGACTTGTCGTCAGTTCGAGTGCACTTGGTTTTGTCCACCAGCGACTTGGGACACTGGACTCGTTCAAGTGTGATGCTAGGATTGTCTGCATTGGCGAACCAGCCAAAGCGCCAGTGGCAGCCAGCCTGTAGTTGACTGGGCAGCTGTGAGCACTGGCCATCACCGGACACGCCACCATAACGTGAGCCCCAGCCGTCCTCAGACGTGCCCCACTGGTCCTGACAGCCTTTGCCAAAGATGCCCACACCACCACCGGGCATTTGCAGGTCAAAGTGATTGTTGCCCAGTTCGCCGCCAGTGTTGGTGATTTGTACAACCAATTTCTTGCCAGACACTGCAGTACTGGTAAAGGTGAGCTCATAGCATGCGCAACACCTAAAGAATTAGTTGTACAAGAATTAGTTGGTTGGACATATATAGTTTAATATATACCAATCCTTTTCAGCTTGACCCGCGAGATGCGCAGCAGCGAAACCAAGCGAAAGCGAACTGTTCACCGCCACGGGCTGTTGGCCGTTGCACATGTACGACTTGCCTGGCAGTCCACCGCCACCGCAAACGTTGGTTGTGTCCGCAGCCACACTTTTCACGCCATCTTTGTCACACACCTGAACTGGCGCACTGACGGCTGCCTTCTCGGACCAACTGCACGATGGCTTACAGCAGTCCCAGTAACGAGTGGTCTTGCCAGCTGCGCCAGCTGAAACCAAACTCACCGAGAGGCAAGCCATTGCAAGGACTAATAGAGCATTCATGTTTTGCTAAAGAAAATTTAACTTTCTTGACAAAAACAGAAATGTAGTAAATAGTGCAACAAATTGAGCTAAATTTATATGGAGATAAATTTGGCATTATACCATCACATCATCCAGTCCATTATCCATCAATTTGTTATTGGCATTTCATTTATCAAACTTTTAAAATCTAGATTGTTAACTAACAATTGAATCAGTTTTGAAAGTAATCACAATAGAGGAACCTTCTAATTTTTGGGTAAAAGATGTAAAATCAATTTGAATCTCTTCTGTCAAGTGCCAATTGGAGTTATTCCTGCAGTTACAGCTAGCAATCGTAACATACTAGTGTCGCCGCGTAGTGAGACAAACTATTACTATTTCGCAAGCAAACAGGTCGCTTTGTGAACCTCTAAATTGAGCCGATGAAAAAAGTACCGAACTAGTAAAGTAATAGTTTGCGTTAGTAGTGATTGTATAGTGCTAATTGTTGCAATAGCAAATAGTGTAGGAGAAGCTACTGATAAGCAACGGTCCCAAAATCAACCTTGTTAAGCCTCTTGAGATTAAATAGCTCAACGTATTTTTATTTCCTATAAGTGCAGTGACAATTACGTTGATGAAGTGACAAGCTACGGTAAAAGCAGACTATGAGATCGATAAGCAATGGTCCCAAGGAAAACTTTCTAAGCGTCTTGAGATAATGCGGCAAAGTTTAATACACGGACGAGTGCAGTTGATGAAGCTGATAAGCAATGGTCCCAAAACAAACCTGTTGATATCGAGTTGAGTGCGGTATGATATGACTAGCAATAAATTTTTATTTGAATAGGCTGATATACTTATAGATTAGGTGTCATTTCTTAATGACATAAGCATAATATTTTTACCACTTTATGAAACAAGCCTTGAGCATTAATCCTAACCACCCTGATTGATATCGAATTGAGCACCGTAAAAATTAATTATAAATGTACCATTGGTGGCAGTATCTGACCTAGAATCTAAGTAAAAAATTCAGAGAACCCAATTTATTATATACCGTAATCATAAATTGTAAATCTCCGCGAGCACTCTGGGCACCACACTTTGATCGACTTCATTTTGATAAATCTGTCGAAACAGTTGGGCCACATGCTCGATGTGTGTCAACATTTGCATCAATCGTAAGTACTTTTCCTCAGCTTTGAGCACATTTCGATGTTTGTGCAGCAAATAGCGACCCAACAAGTGAGTGTAGATGGTGTGGTTGAATCTACAAACAAAAAGAGTGAATTTAAAATTATAATTTATTTTATTAAGTAAACTTTTATACTTTAAAAATTCTGTGCACTCGATATTATCCCTTTTGTTGAATAGTAATTGTGATAGAATCTATATAAACAAATAAAATTAATTTTTGTTTTTAATTAAACATAAGCAAAGTTAAAACTTACCAGTCCTTGAATAGTGGAGTCATTTTCCATTTCGTGTTGAATTTTGATCAAAAACTTTCGAAAACCAGCGACAATTTTCTTGTTTTTTATCTCACCCCTCCAGTCCAGTCTAACAAAAAGTGTCTTTGTTTCTGTTGCATCCTAAGTAAAATATTCAAATATAAGCTTGAATTTATCAATTACAAATAAAACCTTTACCGCAATTACGGGAAATCCATCTTTCTGAGGGTTGTACAGAAATGCGACACGAATTGCACTAATTTCCGGATGAAACCCTTTGAGTATAATCATTTGGTCAGCAAGTTTTAGCGACTTGAAGGCGGTGAAACTTTTGCAGAACTTTATGATTTTCACAACATAAAATTCAGCTAGTTTTATGACTTGAGCCAGACTCTGTGCCCGTCCAACCATTTCCAGGCTGTACACGTCTTTGAAGTGCTGTTGGGCGTTTTTAACTTCTTTTAGACACTCGAGATCATATTGTTGAAGTGAGGCGACATCTAGAAAAAATATATAAAAGATGATACAAATTTTGAAAAACCGTCAGATCCGGAATTGCCGCTTTCTAGCTATTCCTGAGTTTTTTTAAATAAATCAAAACTTACCTAATTGAATATCATAAATTTCATCAGACAGAATTGAACGAGTCATAAAATCGTCTTTAATATCATCTGTGCTAAAATTCTCTTCGGACAAAGTTGAATCTTGTATATTCATCAATTTCTGAAAGCAGACAATCATTTCCTGAAATTGCACAAAAATTCCGATTAAAAATCCCCTCAATTCGATTGCTCAACAATCAAACCCTTTTCATGCCAATGTCGTAGCACTTTTGCAATCGACATTTCCTACAATACTTTCGATTCCTCAAATTGATGTCACATTCGATGGCAGCATTGCGGCGACATTCGAATGCACAGCTCTTGACAGCATTTCGGCGGAAAAATGCTTTACACGAATCACAGCATAAGCCGTCGAAGTTGAAACCTAAACAAAATTCAAGTTCAAGTTCAAATTGATAATTTTTGTCAGTCTTTTTTTGTTTATTTTCAAAGTCTTATTTTAAATATGATTTGATTTTTTACTATGCAATTTACCCGAGGCAACATCACCGCAGACACGACATTTCTTAATATAAGGCTGATAGCGATTGGAGTCAATACTTTTCATTGGTTTCATCTCGTAATGAGCCTGATAAAGGCGCACAATAACAGATTTGTGTTGGCTCACTGGTGGGCACTTGTGATTAAACTCAGAGGAGAGCTCTACACTTATATATTGAAAATAAAACCTGTCTCGCAAGCCACGCTAGTAGCGAGACTTTTGGGAAAATATATCATATCTTTAGTTGACACCATCATCAATGGCAATTGGTCTAATTATGTTTGAAAGTAGTGTTGAGAAACTTTTGAAGCGAACTTATTTGATCAATTTGGACAAATAAAATGCTATATCGAGCCAAATAATTTTTTTTTATTTTTTACCTATTTGTTCGCCAATATGCACGTTCTAATAACAAAATTATGATCAATGAGGCCCAGTTTTGATTTAACTATTCGATTGATGTATGTACATGTATGCTAGTTCTCGAAATGGCTAGTCATATTGAGAATTGACTAGGCAAATTCCGAAATTATCTAAACAGACAGACAGACACGATGATCATAGCATAAGCTCAGTCACTAAAAGAGTCTCGCTAAAATCGCTCCAAGATAATTATCAATAACTAATCGGATTAGACTGGTATCGCACCCCTATATACGAGTCCAATTGGCATTGCTGCCAAAATCCGGTTGATGCTTGATGCTTGAGATTAGAAACAAATATTACATTATCAAATCTATTGTTTGATTTCTCAAATATGTTGCTTACTTATAATCTCAAATTTTGAGTTATAGTTACGATCTTTTATTTTTGTTTCAAGTTTTAGGTCAAATTCAGTAAAATTACTACAATGACAAAATGGTTTTGTTTGCGAATGCAGTACATGTTAAATAATTATTTATCTTATAAGATGTAACTTATAAGATAAACTAAACATTGTAAGGTTGGCTCAATTTTAAGTTGCTTCGAGTGTTTTAATATCAGTTTGGCACCATTTGCGGGGTATTACAAATCGTCCATTTAGATTGTAATTTACAATCTAAATGGACGACATTTGACCGCATTAGTACATAAAAGCAGTTGCAACTAACATCATAATAAATTAAACTTACAATCATGAATTTTTTGTTCAAACTTTTTGTTGTGGCTTCTTTTGTGGCCACTGCTGCTTCGGGTGAGACACCACTGGCCAACACCACCCGCTTCTGGAACTGTTGTAAGGCCTCGTGCAGTTGGCCCAATGTGGCAAATGTGAGTTCAACTGTGCAGGTGTGCGCAAAAGATGGTGTCGAGCCAGTGGTGGATGGAATGGTGAGTGTTTGCGGTGGCGGTGGAGCAGTGCCCGGTAAGTCGTACATGTGCAACAGCCAACAGCCTCACACTGTCAACAGTTCACTGGCGTTCGGTTTCGCTGCTGGCCAACTTGCTGGTTTGGGTATGGAGCAGACGTAAGTATAATATTTTTAATGTTGCATTTGTAAAAGTTATCAACTTCAAACCATTAGCTGCTGCGCTTGCTATGAACTCGGCTTCCCGGATACGACAATTGTGGGACAAAAACTCGTAGTACAGTTGACCAACACTGGAGTAGACTTGGCGGAAAATCATTTCGATCTTCAAATACCCGGCGGCGGAGTGGGCCAGATGGGCAAAGGCTGCCATGACCAGTGGGCCGCCTCAATCGATGGTTGGGGCAAGCGTTACGGGGGCATCTCAGCCGATGCAGAGTGTTCTCAGCTGCCCAAGCAACTCCAGGCAGGATGTCATTGGCGTTTTGGCTGGTTCAAAGGTGTCCACGATCCAAAAGCAACCTTCCAGCGGGTGCAGTGTCCAAAGTCACTGCTTGACATAACCAAGTGTAAGCGTGCTGATGAGTCGTCGGTTGCAAATGCGGCATATGTCAATCTATGATCTTCTTTTTGTATATATGTTAAAAGTAAACATATTTGAGTTGGCGATTTAAGATTTTCTTTTTAATCGATTTCCAATATCGTAGCATTCTTTGACATTTTACAAATTTTATCTCTTTGTCAGTTAATTGTGAGGTCATGCCAAATTGTAAAAAATTACGTTCTATTTGTTTACATTTTCACAATTTTAAAATATTGTATTAATTTATTGCAAAATCAACAATAGTTGTATCTTACAACTGATTTGAATTGTCAATAGATTTTAAATTACACCAAAAAATCAAAAATCAGGCGGTCCATGAAGTAAAGAGCTAATCTTGTTGATCTCTCTGGCAACTGTGAGCTCCATCTGATGGGTGGCCTCGCCAATTCGGCTAACTGCAGACGGTTCAGTGGCAGCCTCCAGTTCTGCGATCAATTTGCGCAATGCAGTTTGTTCATTCTTCAGTGCACGAGTGTCATAGGACTTGCCCGATTTAGCCAATTCCGCGATGGTTGCGTCAGCTAAGCTCACCATGTCGTGACCCGTCTTCAAGATTGACTCCTTATCATGACGAATTTGACCAAGCACCAGGCTTACTAGATATTAATACAATAATATTTAAATAAATCAATAAATCTTTTCAAAACGAATCAGTAATGGAAGCAAGTACCCGAAATAAAGCCAAACAAAATTGCTAGCTTCATGATTTTTTGCTTGCTTGTAGGAAAAAACAACAATTTATAACTATATTAATTTGAGATAGAAAAATAATCTAACTTTATATAGCAATCATTTGGGTAAATTAGCTAAATTGACTATCACAATGACAGTTTGATTATCAAATTTGGCAGCTAAGTGAAATTTAATTAATTTAATTAATTTAATATATGCCACCTGGCAAGTGAACTTTGAGCGTCAGGACAACTTAAAGATTGCCTTCGTTAATTATACAATCAATCAATCAATCAATCAATCAATCAATCAAATGACTAATGATATAAAAAGTTTTTTTTAATTGGACTGAATTTGTCCCCTGATTTGTGACACACATGTGTTACTCGAAATTTTATTTTTTATATGTTTAATCAAATGCGTATATTCGCTCGCTCAAGAGTGTTTGTGAGTTTCCCGCCAGTATATAGGCGGCTTGGGTAATAAACTAGACGAACTAAACAATAAAGTGATTTTAGAAGTCACCATCATATAAAATTCACAATTAACTACAAATACACAAAACACAACAGAAACATTCAATAGAGATTCTCAAAGTGTTTTTTTCATTCAAGTTACTTATACACATGTTCATTTAGGAAAACTGTTCGATATAAGATTAAAGGTGCCAACAATTTAAAAAAAATCTATATTGTACAATGTACTCGTAAATGAAATTTTAGTAAAAAATCTGTTTAGGTAGATTACTTGGTAGATGTTCTCTTGTGAACATTCAAGCCTTTAAAGGTATTGACGCAATATTCACTGAATCATCTCTCGGATCGAATCGGATTAATACGTGCGGATTTCTCCGTGTTGGTTTCTCCGTGCAGTTTGATCCTTGCGGATTTTTTACGGAATTCTAGTGGAATAAGTAAAATTTTAGTTTTCGAAATATACGCATCTTATATTTAATAGCACAATATATACAACACTTCTGCAATAATGAATTATCATTTCACCTAATTAGTTAAACCAACTCTTCTTCAACACTATCCAGTCTCCACCTCACCCAAAGGACCCAAATATCCCCTATGGTGAAATTCCTTTGTACGTTCAATATTTTTGATTTAGCAAATAATCAGATCAAGCTTCATCGACCAAAATCAACCTTTATTTCAATACTTGAAGCTAAGTGATGTTTCAAATTTGAAAGCAAACAAAATAATCTTATATTTAAGTTGTTATTGCGTTTGTTTTCTGATTTAAAAAATTCAATTATTTTCTCTGTGTCAAATAAATTTAATTCTAAATTGCAAAATCAAATTCTACTTTAAAAAAAAATAAATCCTATTATTGTGTCAAAACTTTTATAATCAATTTTGAATGTGATTTAGAGTGAAAATTAAATTTTTAATGTGCCATTGAGACATTGACATTGTGATTTTATTGAGATGTTGATAGCATTTCAAAGTCACATTTGTTTTCCTACCACAAAACAAAGCAATTTAGTATGACTCAAAAGTAATTCCGTTTCATACAAATAGATTAATATGCAGATAGATTTTTGTTTTGTTACCGATTGAAGACATCTGTTATAAAATAATCACACTAAAATTAATATAAATGAAAATGAATAATTCTATACATTCTCAAATAAATAAATTTGAATTTGATGACAATCTTCAATTAAATGTCATTTTGACAAATGGGAATTAATGTGCCATAATTGTATAGATACTAAGTATATACTTACCTCTATTTAAATTATATAAAAATCATCAATTGACATAGTCATAGTCTCGATGTGTCATAATGTCTGTACTTTCCAGTACATCGCAACAAATCATCTACCAGTGTTAAGCCCTTCAAGATTTGTCATCAATTAAGCTTTATTTGTACAACATATGTATGAGTTTAAAAATTACTTAGGTCAAAAACGTCACGATTGTGTTCAATTATATAAAATTTGTGAGAACTCGTTGAGCAAAAATTATATCATGACCTTTTGAAACAAGATCCAATGTGTGACCACGTAAAAAATTATTGAGCATGTTTAATTTAAGAGACCTTTCATATAAGAAGAGCAGGCAAAAGATGACGGCAAAATCTATAAGAATAAATGAATTTTATAAGATTAAATTTTTAAGTTATATTTTTAATTCATTGAATAAAAAGAACATTGATTTATACATTTGTACCCAAAATTGAAACATATAATTAGCCTTTGAAATCGATTCGGTTAATTTATGAATAAAACTTTAAATAATATTCGGAAATTCAAAAATACAGTTAATTAATGATTTTCCTGTTGGTGAGTTTTTGTCACGTGCAGTTAGTTAATATGTATAGTTAATTTTGCGGTATTCTACTTGAATGATTTTTGTTTCAAGTTACCTTTAATTAATGGTTGGTAAAACTTTTCTATTAAATAACTATTTCATTACGCAAATATATTTCATACAAGAATAGTATAAAAGCCATTGCCCCCCAAACAGAAAGTCAAGACATTTAAATACAAAAATTGTTTAAGTAAAACATTTTTAAACCTTTTAAAAATCACCCTACATTTGCTTTGAATTAGATTAACTTGATAATTGATTTTTTTTAAATTCTATTATATATGAAAAATAAATTTTATAATAATCAATTTATAAATAATAAAAAAGTGCCTTAAATGTACTTCATGTTCATGACAAACAATTAGTCAGTTTGAGGATATTATCAGATAAGACAAAAGTATTTCTACATAATAATATCATTTAATTACTCGATGCTTGACATTAATTTAATTGATTAAATAGCAAAGTTATTGTGTCATCTTTCTCAAAGTCTCTCGAAGCACAAAGGCGATAGACTGGGATGTGATTGTCAATTTAGATTGTGGTACACAGAGCACCAAGCACGACACTCGCGCAGTGAGATTAGTAATGCAAGCTATTTAAGCATTAGAGGATTGAGGTGGTTGAGCTAATTGTCTTAGTGACAGAAAGTCTGATTGATCAAAATGAATTATAATATTATTTTCCTACTTATTTCTGCGGTATTTTCTTTAGGTTAGTTTCATGTTCATGTAAACTCAAGTATTGAATTTTGAATTTTTTCTATTTTAGGATCTGCAGCAGAAAGCACCATTTTGCCTGTTGGGCTCAAAACTGAATATCTCCACAATCCACTGGCGCTCGAAACACCAAATCCTCGATTCAGCTGGAAACTTCAAGTCCACCGCGATGATGCCACTTACAATTTGACTCAAACTGCTTACCAGATTTTGGTTTCATCCTCCCCAGACGTAAAGAGCCCTGACTTGTGGGACAGTGGCGTTGTGAAGAGTGATGCTACTACTCACATTCGTTACGCTGGAAAGGCGCTTAAATCTCGACAGTTGGCCACTTGGAAGGTGAAAGTTTGGGATCAAGCTGGTGGTGTGGTTGAGAGTCTCAGTTTGGGTACATTTGGTGTTGGTCTACTGCACAAGGCTGACTGGAAGGCCAAGTGGATTCAGGCCTCGGTTGGGCTGCAGAAAGATGTCGCACAAACGTTGCATACTGAGGAACAAACGGTAATGGGTTCAATTAATGATTAAATTTAATTCAAATTATGTAATTTCTCCAGCTGACCCGTAATCTTCAAGGTTTAGTACCGCCATTGTACTTCCGAAAATCATTCCATCTGGACCGAGTCAATGGAGCACGATTGTTTGCAACTGCCAAGGGAGTTTATGAAATTTACCTTAATGGAAAGAAACTGTTAGTATCAACCTTTTAATTGATTTTACCTTATTGATTTAAATTTCCTTAGGGGAACATCTCACTTTGCACCAGGTTATACCGATTACCACAAATCGTTCCGTTATCAAAGTTTTGGTGAATTGGAGAATCATTTGCACAAAGGTGACAATGTTATTGGAGTTGTGGTTGCGCCTGGTTGGTATGCTGGTTACGCTGGTTACGACAAACAATTCGGTCATTTTGGCACTGACATTGGTGCACTGGTTCAGTTGGATGTGAATGATGTCACCGTGGTGGAGTCTGATGCCAGTTGGAAGGTTTCTACTGGACCGATTGTGTATTCGGATTTGCTAATGGGTGAGACTTATTATGTGGAGAAGGAGATGAATGGTTGGAATGATGTCAAGTACAATGATTCCAACTGGAAGCAGGCTACTGTGCATGATTTGAGCCCACAGGTTGAGCTTCTTGGTGATGTGTCCGAGCCGGTGATCACTACCACAACCTTGAGAGCCCATTCTGTGCGCCAGTCGGCGCCCGGAGTTTTCATTTATGATTTCGGTCAAAACTTTGCGGGCGTCGTTTCGCTTACTGTTCCAGCCGATCATGGACCAGGCCGAATTCAGTTGAGACATGCTGAAGTGCTCGAAAAGCCATACATGAATGGATCACTTTACACTACAAACCTCAAAAACGCCCGAGCCATTGACACACTGGTGATCAAGGACAAGTTGACCCATGCGTTCACCTATACACCATCGTTCACATTTCACGGATTTCGATTTGTTGAAGTCACAGGTTTTGGATCGACGCCCAAGTTGATTGATCTTGTGGGCAATGTTATGCATTCAGGTTTTGCTATTAACTCTCACATGAACACTTCAAGCAAATTGGTCAATCGGCTGCTGTTGAACATTCAATGGGGTTTGAGAAGTAATTTCTTGTCTGTACCGACTGATTGTCCACAACGAGATGAGCGACTCGGTTGGACTGCGGACGCTCAGGTTTTTGCACCAACTGCAGTTTACAACGCAGACTTGGCCGCTTTCTACACCAAATGGATGACCGACATGCGTCAATCACAAAGTCCCAATGGTGGACTGCCTGACACTGTGCCACGATACGCGGATTACGATGGCTCACCAGGTTGGCAGGATGCAATGGTTGTGGTCCCGTGGGTTGTGTACCACGCCTACGGTGATGAACGAATCATCCAGGACAACTATGTTGCAATGGCTAAATTCATCGAATACATCAAGTCTGTCAATCCGGACAACATCTGGAAGAATAATGTTACTCACATTTTCGGTGATTGGTTGGAGGTGAATGCATCGACAGACAAACTTGTTTTGTCCACTGCGTACTATGCTCAGGATGCGTTTCTCATGTCGAAAATGGCTGCAGCAATTGGCAAAACTGAAGACGCGAAAATGTACACCGAACTGTTTCACAACATTTCCAAATCTTTCAACGAGCACTATGTCAAGCCAGACGGAACCATCCAGGGCGATACTCAAGCGGTAATTTTGATTTCAAATTTTTCATATTTTTCAAATTTCTATTCATTTTACTAGGCTTATGCTTTCTCCTTGGCTTGCCCACTCTTGCCTGAGAAGATCCGTCCACTAGCAGCACAAAAACTTGCAGACAATGTCAAGAAGCACAATAATCATTTGACAACTGGTTTCTTGGGAGTGGGCATCTTGAATCCAGCCCTGTCCGAGAATGGTCACAATGATGTGGCCTATCATTTGTTGATGCAAGACAGCTATCCCTCCTGGTTGTATCCAATTGCACACGGCAATGCAACCACCATCTGGGAACGATGGGATGGCTGGACTGAGGAACGAGGATTCCAAGATCCTGGAATGAACTCTTTCAATCACTATTCCCTGGGTTCAGTTGGTGTGTGGTTGTACTCGCAGGTTGCGGGTATTAACAGTGAGGGCGCTGGCTTCAAGCACATTTTGATCAAACCAAATCCTGGTCCCGGTTTGAGCAGTGTCAGTGCTTCCTATGACTCCATCCATGGTCCAATTGTGAGCGAATGGACAGTCAGTGGAGAGAATGTCCAGTACACGGTCACCATTCCTGTCAACACTAAGGCGACCATCGTTCTACCAGGTGAGACGGCTAAACATGAGGTTGGTTCGGGTACTTGGAAGTTCAATGCAAAAAAGCATTTTTGAAAATTTAAAATCCACGTCATAATTTTGAGAAACAATTAAAATCTATTATAAGATATAAAAAGCTTACATTTAAGAATCTTATTTTGACTCTATATCTAGTTTGGAACAACAACTCAAAGTGTTTTAAATTACAGATTTTTTTATGATTTTGACTGTGTTGAGTGAAAACATTAAAACATTGTAGGGTGGAATAATAAAAAAATATAGTTAATCGGCGCTGTACATCTCAAGGAAAGAATATCAAGTGGAGCCAAATTAGGTTCGACCCCTAAAATTGGCACAGCATTCAAACCACGCTCAGGAGGTCTGCCCGGTCTCCTCTGTGGAACCACATAAGGAGCCGCTCTAATTGGCACATGATCATCAATAGATCCAACTGAAAGCCGCCCTCGACCTCGACGATTAAATTGCAACGACATTCCAAAATAATTAAATATATCTCACAAAATAAAAAAATATGTATTACCTGAAATTTAATTTTTCTTGGTTTGAAGAAAATTATTTGCCAAAAATGTTGATAAACTTGAATATAATAAAGACGAAAGATGATAAAGATAATATAATAAAGATGATGGAACAAAAGGGTAATTTGAATACAACAAATTGTACCAAAGTGAAAATACTACCAGAGCCTTGACGAGAAATAATTCTGCATGCACTTTATAAAACGAAGGCAAACATTTCGTGACAGAAATCATATTATTCATTCATTACAAGGAAATTCAAATCTCTTCGTTTACAAGAAGTGATTTGTCCCTTCAGGCACATTTCCACAACATATTCACCCCAATGAACAACATGAATGAAAAGTTGTGTTTTAGTTTTCAAGTGAACCACCAAAAGCCGAGCAGGCAAAGTTAACAAGCCCAAAGGTTACCAAAAGACGGAGACTTAACAAGCCACAAATTGCACAGTACAAATATATGTGAATTTTATTAGAGACAATTTTAATATAATTGGCAGAATTTTGATAGATTTTGTCATGTTTGCAAGTGATAGCTAAAGTGCAGAGTATGCCTGTGAATCACAAAAATTAAAAACTTTAATAATAAATGATTACAAAAGAATTTAAACTAACCAAAGTCTATAAATTGTTGATTAAAGTGATGATTAATTTGTTTAATTTTTAATTGATTATCAAGTAAGGACAAAAATCTTCTCGGGATATTTTTTGAAACCATAATTTGGCACTCGTCTTTTATACAAATCAAACGCATACACAAGCACAACAATCCAGGTGATCATCTCCCACAACAATAGTCCCACGTATTCTGCTTCATAAATTGAATAGACCAATCGAGCTGCAAGTTCCAGCAGTGATCCACCCAGGTAAATTAGAATCCATGTAAAATTCTCCAACATTGCTCCAATTATACCAACAAATTCATAGAAAATTGAAATAACGTAAAAAACAATCTTGATCGCTATGATGATGGACTTGAATAAATTGTGATTTAATAAATAAAATTATATTAAACTAGTGGGCCCTGCGGGTGCTATATTTGAAGCATTAAACTTTTTTGGCTTCAATAATGTCCCCAAAATTTGAGATTATGGGGAATAGTCGAGCGAAAGCGATTATAAGCGTCTCCCAAACCCACCTAAACACCTAAACCTAACCTAACCCTATCCTAACCGACGCCCATACCCTCATAACCACCTAACCCTAACCTAACCGATGCCCACACCCACCTAACCACCTAAACCTAACCTAACCCTAACCTAACCGACGCCCATACCCTCATAACCACCTAAACCTAACCTACCCCTATCCTAACCTACGCCCATACCCACATAACCACCTAACCCTAACCTAACCGATGCCCACACCCACCTAACCACCTAAACCTAACCTAACCCTAACCTAACCGACGCCCATACCCTCATAACCACCTAAACCTAACCTAACCATATCCTAACCGACGCCTACACCCACCTAATCACCTAAACCTAACCTAACCCTATCCTAACCGACGCCCACACCCTCATAACCACCTAAACCTAACCTAACCCTATCCTAACCGACGCCCACACCCTCATAACCACCTAAACCTAACCTACCCCTACCCCTATCCTAACCGACGCCTACACCCACCTAAACCTAACCTACCCCTACCCCTATCCTAACCGACGCCCACACCCACCTAACCACCTAAACCTAACCTAACCCTATCCTAACCGACGCCCACACCCTCATAACCACCTAAACCTAACCTAACCCTATCCTAACCTACGCCCATACCCACATAACCACCTAAACCTAACCTAACCCTATCCTAACCGACGCCCACACCAACCTAACCACCTAAACCTAACCTAACCCTATCCTAACCGACGCCCACACCCACCTAACCACCTAAACCTAACCTAACCCTATCCTAACCGACGCCTACACCCACCTAATCACCTAAACCTAACCTAACCCTATCCTAACCGACGCCCACACCCACCTAACCACCTAAACCTAACCTACCCCTATCCTAACCTACGCCCATACCCACATAACCACCTAAACCTAACCTAACCCTATCCTAACCGACGCCCACACACTCATAACCACCTAAACCTAACCTAACCCTATCCTAACCGACGCCCACACCCTCATAACCAACTAACCCTAACCTAACCGATGCCCACACCCACCTAACCACCTAAACCTAACCTACCCCTATCCTAACCTACGCCCATACCCACATAACCACCTAAACCTAACCTAACCCTATCCTAACCGACGCCCACACACTCATAACCACCTAAACCTAACCTAACCCTATCCTAACCGACGCCCACACCCTCATAACCAACTAACCCTAACCTAACCGATGCCCACACCCACCTAACCACCTAAACCTAACCTACCCCTATCCTAACCTACGCCCATACCCACATAACCACCTAAACCTAACCTAACCCTAACCTAACCGACGCCCATACCCTCATAACCACCTAAACCTAACCTACCCCTATCCTAACCTACGCCCATACCCACATAACCACCTAAACCTAACCTAACCCTATCCTAACCGACGCCCACACCCTCATAACCACCTAAACCTAACCTAACCCTATCCTAACCGACGCCCACACCCTCATAACCAGCTAAACCTAACCCTATCCTAACCGACGCCCACACCCACCTAACCACCTAAACCTAACCTAACCCTATCCTAACCGACGCCTACACCCACCTAATCACCTAAACCTAACCTAACCCTATCCTAACCGACGCCCACACCCACCTAACCACCTAAACCTAACCTACCCCTATCCTCTCTATGACTAAATTTCATATTTTCATTGTTGTACTCGTTGGGGGACTCATTGTTGGATATGTGACCCAACAATGGGGCCTCAAGCTGAGACATTTTCAATCAGAGATTTGTTCGGCAGGTACACCTAAAAAGCTTTTTTAGCCAAAACCAAGGTTGAACGGCACATTCGCATAGTATTCTAAGCACTTTGGCCAAATTTGATGCAAATCGGTTGAGAAATGTAGGAGGAGTTAACTGCACAAGAAATTGAAAAGCTGTCACTAAGAGTCTTCGCTCACGCTCGACAAAAATGATGAAAAAAATATACAAACAAGTGAAGCCTTACTTTGACTGATTCTTTGTCTTGAACATGAAGGGACTTTATGATTGCGTCCATCATATCATCAGGCATTACACCAGAAAGAGCAGCATAAGCAATCGAGATAAAAATGCCCATCATACAAACGAATAGGACAACATACTTTTTCAATTCAAATGTTTCGATATTTTTGAATAATTTCATTTTGAAGCAAAGTGTTGCAAATTATTAAGAGGTATTTAACGTTTACTGTACCACAACCTCAAATATAATATTTTATTTCATTTAAGCGTGCTCATTTGTAGTGCAACTCACTAAACTACAAAGGCACTATTTATATGCCAAAACATATTAGCATGAATAACTTTTAACTGCTAGAATGAGGATTAGGCAAGTAATTTTGTGTAAAAAGTAGCACAGTTACAGTGTGCCTAGAAAATGACTACATATCTGTGCTTAGTGATCATGTGCGTATTTGACTTTGAATAGTGAGTTTGTAATAGATCAACTCGTCACAAAGTGTTAGACAGATTAATTAGAAGACAGTGTAGTGAAGTGGAAGTGTGCCAACAACATAGGTTTAGAGACAATTGGTATCGATAAAGGTCTGGTCGTTGGACCCCTCCCCTCAATCTACAGTGACTACCCACTTCTTCACTTGTTGATTACTTGATTTATTGATCCTTTGACGCATTTTGGGATTATGCATTGCACAATTCTTAGGCAATTAAAACTATCCTCTTAAAAGGCTAAAAATATTATTTGCCCAGACAAGGTACATGTTGCATAAAAATGTATTGGCAATAATCTAATGAAAAATTGATTAAGTGAAGACTCTACTTTACAAAATCAGAGTTAAAAAATAAAAAATAAAAATAAACTTGATCGTTTCCTTCTCTATTGTTCTAGTAGATTTGTTAAATATGACCATCATTTCCATGTTGCGTTTGTAAGAGTTTGTAATATCTTTGTTATAACGCCAGCATATCCCAATATTACTACGTAACAAGGAAACTCTAACTCCTCATCGTTCATGAAACACTTCATGTGATTCACTTTATTTACAGTCTACTGCTTTTGTAATGTGTTTATGTGTTTTGCTATTTTGTTTCTATTTTCTCAACCAAGAACGCATTATTTCAAGAGCCTGAACGAAACTAATTAATCGTCATCATCTTTTCTAAAATGAATTATTTCCACTTTATTGTGGTGAATATGTTTTACTAAATCCGGAATAGACCTGTTTTATCTTTTTTTTTTGTTTTTTCTAGATATATCTTTTATTGCTTACTAAAGAGAAAAGGTTGGTGGACATCTTTTTAAGGTATGATTCACATGTACTAAAAATTTAGTCTAAATGACGCTTCAAAAAAATGAAAAATTGTTTAATTATTATTAAACTATATATCTAATCTATCTATCTAATCTAATCTAACTACATTAAAATAATTTTGAAATACATGGTTGTGCATGGTGGAAGCTACGATGGACATGCGCAGTTGACTAGGCGGGAGAAGTGTGCACACTTTAGAACAGATGGGATGCTGTCCATGGGTGCGTGTGAAGCACGCCGTTTAAGACAGGCTCGAGAGACAACTCACGTGCACGTGAGAAATTTACTATTCTTGATTTTATTTTTGTGAGCTTGGTCACTGATTTTGGAATTCGAAATTCAATATTGTGAAATTGTCTTTTGAAAATAAACATGTAGTAAGCAGTGCTTGTTCATCCTTCAAAATAATTGAAAGACATTATGTAATGTAAATTCTATTGTATAGCAATAGACACTACAATATAACCATTAGTCATTTCATATATATTTAGAATTTAAAGTTTAGAAAATAAAAAAATTATTCAAAGAGAATTTAATATTTAATCAACAATATCTTACTTATTGAGATGAAACTTTTCTCTAAATTAATTTTCAACTTTATTGTTGATTTGTTTTGACAACGAGTTGAGTTTTGGTATTGTACCTGTGTAAAACTCCAAACTATGCATTGCCAAATTTTCAAGGGAATTTTGTTGATTGAGTGAATGTTGAATTATTGATAAAAAGCATTTAAATAATTGATATAAACACATTTATTAATTTGACATAATTCCAAAACAGCGGCGCTTATTGGACTGTGCCGGTTAGTGGAAGTCTGAGCCTTATTAGAGAATATGAGATGCTTTTTGATGTTTTACGGTTTTCATTTCATATGTATCACCACTAAGTGTTTTTATTACTTATTAAAAATTTATGTTAAATCAAAATGGCAATGTCTAAAAAAATATAACGAAAAGACTGCTGCTGTCGATCTGTGCATCCGCGCCGTAGTTTCTCATATATGAGTTTTTCTTATAAGAGAAAAAATGTTCAAAAGCTCCGAAAATTGATAAATAAAAATTGAGGTTCCTTTAGGACACGTTTTAAAATTATAAATTTTGGATTCAAAATTAGGACAATAATATGAAGTATAATTTAAGAGTTGGTATTGAACGGAAAAGTTTGAATTTAAAAATAAATAACGATACAAAGCCATGGCGCTAAATTACGTATGTAAATTAAAATTCATTAAATCACACAAAATTTTAATTAATGACAAGTCAACCCAAACCCTCCGCGCTCGCTCCGTTGCACTCCGCTCATAATTAAGCCAACATTCAAGCATACTCCAGTTCTAATTTTATTTGAATTAACAACAGCTCTACTAAACAGCATTATCGATGTGGGAATATTGTTAGTACCAAATAAGTGTTTCAAGTGCATTGGCTTTCACCTCTACAATCGCATAACCATTCTGTGGGTCGTGTACATCAAATTGAACCGAATGTTTGTTCTTATTCAAAAGTACCAACACAGTTGCCTTGTCTGGCCGTTCGAAGGCTGTGACTTCAATGTTGTTGGTTTCATTCTTTGAGTGTAACTCGTAATGTATTCGGACCGAATCTGGTTGAACAAATTTACTAAAGTGACCCATTGAATAGAAATGTGGCTGCTTGTAGTACTCCTGACTGGTGGCATTCACAATCAGGGGCGAATTGAAACTTAGTCTCGGGTCGTTGGGCAAATCCCAGTGTGGCCTGCCTAGTGGATCAAGTGCCATGTTCCAGTCAGTCCAACCAGTGGAGAAGTGATTCAAGTCCTTTTTGACACAAAAATTCACATTAATAAATAAAAAATGAATAAAACACAATTTAAATAAAGCTCAAGTCTCACCTGAATAATAAATTGAGCATATTTTTCCATGATTGACCATTCGCCAAGTTTGGGAGGACTGAGTTCACACGCTTCAGTACCAAGAATAAATTGATTTGGAAATTTGCTATGCACTCGTTCGAGTACTTTCCGATCAATGGGAGTGTACCAATGGTATGCAATGCCTGACACAAACTTTTCCGCTTCCTTGTCTGAGAGCACTGTGGAAACAAATTCTTCAACTGTGTCCAAACCATCGTCAAAAATCATCATTTTCACTTTTTCGTATCCACTGGCGTGCAGCTCAGGTCCAAGATCGAGTTTGACAAAATCGCGTTCTAGCGAGCCATTCAAACCTAAACTGTTGAAAGGATATTTATCGCTATGATTGCCAAGACCAGCACCCGGTTCGTTTTCTACAGTAATTCCCCAAAAGTCAATTTTGTGTTTCTTGTATTCGTCGAGGAATTTCACAAAATAGCGTGCAAATATTTTGTAATACCGCTCGCCAGGCTTGCCAATAATAAAACCCCCATGATTGATCTCGTGATTTGTCTTGATCCAAGTGGGAGAACTCCAAGGACTGCCAAATAGCCGAATAGTGTGTGGACTCACTTGTTGGGCCAAGTGGATAAAAGGAATCTAAAGTCAACAAAAAACATTATTTCATAAGAACTCTATTCAAAATTAAAATCAAACTTTATAGTTGAAATCTTCAGGCTGGAGGACAAACTTGGTAAGATTGTCATCGTCGGGGAATTCATGATAAGTGTACGGTCGCGGAGAGTAGTCCGTACCGCCAATTGGAACACGTCCCAGCGTGTACTCCAGTCCATCCTCAGCAAAATAATCTCTAATCAGTCGAGTCTGCATCTCCTTGGACAGCAGTGCAATGTTAATTCCGGTTGAATCGGTAAAGGCACCACCAAATCCAATGATGCGCTGGTACGTTTTGTTGTGATTTAAATTGATCAAAACTAGTGGTTGATCGCTAGTGGAAGAATTTGGGGAAAAGTGCAGCTGACTTTTGTTAAATCGATCACCACTCAAACTGGTCAAATACGATGTGATGAGTCCCTTTGGCGTTTTGGACACCGGTGCAATGTTGTCACAGTAAGTGACATTGCACACACAAACGGTGCCATCGTATCCATAACTTCGATGAGCACAATCCAGGGCTATTTGTGTAGAATAATTAAACATGTTTTAAGTTAAACATAAATGATTATACGTGTGTGCATAAAGAGAATATTTACCAAATGTGCCCCAGGCACACACCACGATTGCAAACACAGCCAACTTCAATTTTTTCATATTTTTTTATTAGACTTTATACTCAAGGCACAGGAAGGTCTATTAAATAGCAAAATTGTCCAATGTTTTGTGAGTTGTTTGCATTAAAATTGCACATTCTTATAGATAATTCACGATAAAAAACTGTTTTATCTATATTTTCAACTGACGAGCAGAAGATAACTCAGCTAATCAGTTTTTGTCGTTTTCCTACTCTTACGGAACAATCAAGTATAGCAAATGCATTGTCATTGAACAGCTATTTGTACCACATGCCATGATATATTGATTAGTTTTGAAGGCCTAAGATAAACCTGTTATAAAGAAAGAAAGAAAAACATATTAAATAAAGAAATTATATGATTTAATCGCCACTTTAGTCATTATCAAAGGCTTTGTTTCAATGCATACTCAAAATTGTCCAATGCAATCAAACTCGTTTGTATTGGGCCTCGCAATTTAATCTTAGATTCGATTAAGTGTTTGAAATTTGTCAAAGCACTTGAACTGCGGGCTTTCAAACGCAAACACGACTTAATTGCAATATTTTAATTTTAACATTGATATCAACGATGATTCATGGAGACTTTAATTAAAATGGCCTGGTCTTGTAATCTTAATCTCCGTTAAGTGTTTGCAATTTGTTACAACACTTGAACTGTGGACCTCAAAACACGCAAACACGATTTGATTACTCAAGTTTTTTGCAACCAATATGATTCATGTATATTAAAATTAATATTTTTAAATATTAATCAACTTTTTAGCATGAAAATGACACAAAGTCACTGAACTAGTGGGCCCTGCGGGTGCTAAATTTGAAGCCTTTGAATGTATTTTGAAAGTAATGTCCCCAAAATTGACATTATGGGGAAAAGTCGAGTGTAAGCAAAAAAACACCTACCTAACCACCTAAACCCAACCTAACCCTATCCTAACCGACGCCCACACCTCCCTAACCACCTAAACCTAACCTAACCCTATCCTAACCGGCGCCCACACCTCCCTAACCACCTAAACCTAACCTAACCCTATCCTAACCGACGCCCACAATCCTCTCAGTGACCAAATTTTCAATTTTGATTGTTGCACCAATTGTTGGACATGAGACCCAACAATAGTAACTCAAGCTTTGACCTTTTCTATCAGAGATTTGTTCGGCAGGTATGCTTAAAAAACATTTTTCGCAAAAACCAAGGTCAAACAGCACATCTGCAAGGTATTCTAAGCAATTTGGCCAAATTTGACGCAAATCGGTTGAGAAATGTAGAAGGAGTTACATGCACAAGAATCCAAAATGCTGTACCTTAGTCTTCGCTTACGCTCGACAATAAACAGAGACTCTGCTGAACAAATAAAAAATTCACTTTTAATTAACACACAATTAAAATGGCTAATCGATTGCATACAATCTCAACTCAATATCACAACTCATAAATTGCTTATCACGACTTGATTATGTCTGGTTGATTTGAAACACACATTAAGCGATTGCAGTTGAAGTAGAGCCTTTGGAGACGTTTCGGTTCATACACACCTCCAAACAGACCTCTTTGCAGTTGATCTCTTGATGGCCAAGAATAATGACAATAGAGAGATGAAGTTGAGGTGATAACGATGACAAATAATACGAAAACACGTGGAGATGTGAAAGGAGAAGAACCATGATGCGAGATGGCAGAGAATGTGATGTGGAAGCGAAAACATAAACAACAGCTGACTGTGTGCGGCGTGCTCGTCAGTCTGTCCATCCGCGCTCTACCCTTCACAGTACTAAATGACACACTCTTCAACACGACCACACAAACTCGCTCTGTGCTTGCTTGTTGGCTGGAAACTTCAAATGATTTTTCGGTACCAAGGACACATTTTCGTATTGAGTACATGATATATCAATGTTCCTAGATTTTCAAGATGAATCCAACAGTATTTTTTCGTATAAAGAATCCTAAAACCCAAAAATCCAAAATCCATTTTGAAACTGGATCGAACCGATTCTATTTATCCCAGATCCGCGATGATCAAATTAGTCTACTAAAAATTTTTCATGACTTTACATTCTGTAGTTTTTGCTCAAGAAGTTTTTGTTGACGTCACACTGGGATATTCATATATAAGAGATGGTTAATCAATGTAATCTAAATGCACTGACATTGACTTGATATATTGCAATTAAAATTTTATCAATGCTGTTGAGAGAGTTGAGAGAACATTTTGCTTTTTATTTCAATAATTCACATGACAACTGAAATTATTATTTTTAATTATTTTTATTAATTAAATTAATCAAATTAAATTTCAAAATGAACAAATTGCTGAAATCGTCTCAAAGATTAGCATACTGAGCGTTTGCAACCGATTTGTCGTCAGTTCGAGTGCACTTGGTTTTGTCCACCAGCGACTTAGGACACTGGACTCGTTCAAGTGTGATGCTAGGATTGTCTGCATTGGCGAACCAGCCAAAGCGCCAGTGGCAGCCAGCCTGTAGTTGACTGGGCAGCTGTGAGCACTGGCCATCACCGGACACGCCACCATAGCGTGAGCCCCAGCCGTCCTCAGACGTGCCCCACTGGTCCTGACAGCCTTTGCCAAAGATGCCCACACCACCACCGGGCATTTGCAGGTCAAAGTGATTGCTGCCCAGTTCACCGCCAGTGTTGGTGATTTGTACTACCAGTTTCTTGCCAGAGACTGCAGTGCTGGTAAAGGTGAGCTCATAGCATGCGCAACACCTAAAGAATTGGTAGTACAAGAATTAGTTGGTTGGACATATATAGTTTGATATATACCAATCTTTTTCAGCTTGACCCGCGAGATGCGCAGCAGCGAAACCAAGCGAAAGCGAACTGTTCACCGCCACGGGCTGTTGGCCGTTGCACATGTACGACTTGCCAGGCAGTCCACCGCCACCGCAAACGTTGGTTGTGTCCGCAGCCACACTTTTCACGCCATCCTTGTCACACACCTGAACTGGCGCACTGACAGCCGCCTTCTCGGACCAACTGCACGATGGCTTACAGCAGTCCCAGTAACGAGTGGTCTTGCCAGCTGCGCCAGCTGAAACCAAATTCACCGACAGGCAAGCCATTGCAAGGACAAACAGAGCATTCATGTTTTGCTAAAGAAAATATAACTTTTTTGACAAAAGCAGAAATGTAGTAAATAGTGCAACAAATTGAGCTCAATTTATATGGAACACAATTTGGCAATATACCATCACATCATTAGTCCATTGTCCATCGATTTGTGATTGGCATTTCATTTATCAAACTTTTAAAATCTAGATTGTTAACTGACAATTTAATCTGTTTTGAAAGTAATCACAATTGAGGGATCTTTTAATTTTTGTGGTAAAAGATGTAAAATCAATTTGAACTTTTTCTGTCAAGTGCCAATTGGAGTTATTCTTACAGTTACAGCGAGCATACGCAACATACTCGTGTCGCCGCCTAGTGAGACAAACTATTACTATTTCGCAAGCAAGCAAGTCGCTTTGTGAACCTCTAAATTGAGCTGATAAAAAAAGTACCGAACTAGTAAAGAAGAGTTTGTGTTAGTAGTGATTGTATAGTAGCAAATGTTGCATTAGCAAATAGTGTAAGAGAAGTTACAGATAAGCAACGGTCCCAAAACCAACCTTGTTAAGCCTCTTGAGATTAAATAGCTCAATGTATCTCAATTTCCTATAAGTGCAGTGACAATTACATTGATGAAGTACGATAAGCTACGGTCCCAAAAGTAACTTGCTTTATCTCAAATAATTAATAAGAGACAAAACTTAACATAGCTAAAGGAATAACAATTAATTTTGGTTTAAAAATTGGGTTGATTAAGTGATAAGCAATGGTTCCAAATCAAGAGAATACAAATTCGCGTCCAACATGAGGTGTTTGACTTTGATTTGACGCATGAGGAGTTGGCTGAACTGGCATCATTAGATCGAAACTATCGTTCGTGTTTTTGGGCATTCGCCAAAAATTAACCATAATATTCTTTTTAATTTTTGGTTTGTTTTTTTTTTGTTATATAATTGTTACAATTTATATCATTCAAATGTCTGGTCTTTTTTAATATATTTTCAACAAATAAAAATATAAAATTCAATTACAGGGAAACTCAAATCGCAAAGCTGTCGCTTCACGTTTGGTGTTTTAAGCTCGTCTTATTGCTTTTAAAGGGAAAGTTTTAGCAGTTGATAGGCCATTTTTGCCTAACTCCAGTATCGCCGGCGTTCCCTCTGTTGGCAGGAACTGAAATTTGATTAAAATTTTGGCCAAACACATTTTAATTTCTTGATAAGCAAAACGCATTCCGACACAATTCCGTGGACCTTGGCCAAAGGGCATGTACGTGTAGGGTACTAGGAGGTGCTTATTTTCGGGCATAAACCGGTCAGGGTTGAAGCGCTCGGGCTCTGGATAGTACTCGGCACTGTGGTGCACTGCATAAGCCGAAACATTCACTAATTGGTCTTTAGATAGGGTTAAATGGCCCAACTTGTAGCCATCCACTCCAACACGACGCTGAAGTCGAGCTAGAGGTGGATATTTGCGCAGTGTCTCCTTCATGGTCGCTTCCAAGTAGGGTATTTGGCTTAGTATCGTTTCATTATAGTCAGTGCAATCAGGCTCAAGCTGTTCCAGTGCTCGAGACAACTGCTCGTACAGTCGCTCTTGCACGTCCTGATTTACTGCCAACTCAAACAGAGTGTGCGTCAGGGTGGATGCGGTTGTCTCAAATCCTGCTATAAAGAAGAGCACACTTGTGGAGACAATTTCAAGTTCGCTCAGTGACTTGGCTGTTTTACTGCTCGGCGCTTCACTAGAGCTGTTCTCAGTGGAGTGATCATCTTTGAGTAAACAAAAATAAAATTTAAACATAAAGCTTTCGCTTTTACTAGTTCATGTCTCACCTTCTTGATCTGCCGAGGCAGTGAACCGACCAAAATCGGCTTTATCCAATTCATTGGCCTCGATTGTAGCGTCCATCAGAAGTTGTACGAAATCGTTTCGCTTCGCTCCAGTGGAATCGGCCCTTCTTTGCTTGATTATCTGTCTTGCTAGATCATAAAAAAATGTCTCATCCTTGTTCGGTGGAAATAGGCTCTCTCTTATGCGATGCACGGCCCGTGGCAACAGTAGTGTGCTCAAAATTTTGATCACACCAAAGTTAAACATTTTCTTTGCCTGTTCCACAAAAGGATTCTGCTCGGAACGGTCGCCGTTTGCATTGGTCTCAGTGGCAAAGGAGGTCGATGCGATCACATCAATAGTGAAGCCAGTCATCACCACCTTGGTGTCAATCACGCCGGAGGACTCACTGTTTGAGGTTATTTTGGTGAAGTAATCGATCAACTTGTCGACAGATCGATTCATCATTGCACTCATGCCACGCAGCTTGCCCGAAGTGAACGAGGGACTGGTGATTGCGCGCACTCGCTTCCAGTCATCATTCTCGAGATTGAACAGACTGTGCAGATCAATCTCATTCAACACCACACCCTTCATACGATTCATGAAAACGCTAAAATCTTTAATCATCACGCGCTTGATCAACTCGGGCTCCGCAATGTTCAACACTGGCTGCAGTCCCGTGTAGGTACCATAAATGGGGCCATACTTTCGGTGCCATTCCACAGTGGTGGCCACCTCTCCGCGTGACAGCGATTCAATGAGATTGCCCAAAAGTGGCCATGGTTTGGGGCCTTGGATTCCTTTTTTCGACCAGAAGGAATACTTGTGTTGAACATAGCTGTACATTTTTGTAATGAATTAAAATAATCAATTCAATCAACAAGCATTCGTGTACTCACAGGAAAATCACTGCAAACAGAAGCAGCAACTGTGCAATCGCCAACATCCAAAAATCCATAATTTTGGTTACGTTCTCAAGTGTACTGCGACTGCATATTAAAATGCAGATATATATCATCATTCTACCTATACTCACACATACACAAATAAGTGTGTGGGTGCATATCAATTTAGGCCTAAAATGTAAGAATGTGTGCGGTAAACAGTATATCAAACTTGCTCATAAAAGCACAATGCAAAAAAAATTCAAGGCAATTTGCTACTTAATCAGTTCAGATAAAGTGCATATTTGCACAAATCGTTACACGGGTTTAATGCTTTGGCTGACTTGATTGCTTTTTTAGTCTCAAATGATCTGTTTGATTCAGTTTTTAGGCAAGTTTCGAGTCAGTGTCCACTCTGACTCTAAGGCCAAAATATATATTTTTGAGTAACCTCATACTTTGTAAATGACAATTTTATCTGGCATACCACTAACTGTGTTAATAAAGTTTTGTACAATTTCAGTTGGTGTCGTAGAGAAACAAAGTGAGCTTGTATCGGCGGTATCTGGCTAATGTTATATTACTTGAACTAATTAATACAACGGCGCTAAAAGCAGACTATGAGACCGAGATAAGCAATGGTCCCAAAGAAAACTTTCTTAGCGTCTTGAGATAAAGCAACAAAGTTTAAGACACGGACGAGTACAGTTGATGAAGCTGATAAGCAATGGTCCCAAAGCAAACCTGTTGATGTCGAGTTGAGTGTGGTTTGATAAGACTAGCAATATGTCTTTGTTTGAATTAGCCGATATATCTATAGATTAGGCGTCATTCTTTAAGCGCATGAAAAATTGTTCACAGTAATCATAAATTGTAAATCTCCGCGAGCACTCTGGGCACCACACTTCGATCGACTTCATTTTGATAAATCTGTCGAAACAGTTGGGCCACATGCTCGATGTGTGTCAACATTTGCATCAATCGTAAGTACTTTTCCTCAGCTTTGAGCACATTTCGATGTTTGTGCAGCAAATATCGACCCAACAAGTGAGTGTAAATGGTGTGGTTGAATCTAAAAAATGGATTTAAATTATAATTTATTTTATCGAGTAAACTTTTATACTTTAAAAATTCTGTACAGTCGATATTATCCCTTTGGTTGAATAGCAATTGTGATAGAATCTATATAAACAAATAAAATTAATTTTCGTTTTTAATAAGTTAAAACTTACCAGTCCTTGAATAGTTGAGTCATTTTCCATTTCGTGTTGAATTTTGATCAAAAACTTTCGAAAACTAGCAACAATTTTCTTGTTTTTTATCTCACCCCTCCAGTCCAGTCTAACAAACAGTGTCTTTGTTTCTGTTGCATCCTAAGTAAAATATTCAAATATAAGTTTGAATTTATCAATTACTAATAAAATCTTTACCGCAATTACGGGAAATCCATCTTTCTGAGAGTTGTACAGAAATGCGACACGAATTGCACTAATTTCTGGATGGAACCCTTTGAGTATGATCATTTGGTCTTCAAGTTTTAGGGACTTGAAAGCTGCGAAACTTTTGCAGAACTTTATGATTTTCACAACGTACAATTCTGCTAGATTTATGACTTGAGCCAGACTCTGTACCCGTCCAACCATTTCCAGGCTGTACACGTCTTTGAAGTGCTGTTGGGCGTTTTGAATTTCTTTTAGACACTCGAGATCATATTGTTGAAGCGAGGTGACATCTAGAAAAATAAGTATAAAAGATGATACAAATTTTGAAAAACTATCAGATTCGTAATTGACTCTTTCCTTCTATTCCCGATTTATTTAATAAATCAAAACTTACCTGATTGAATATCATAAATTTCATCAGGCAGAATTGAACGAATCATAAAATCGTCCTTAATATCATCTGTGCTAAAATTCTCTTCGGACAAAGTTGAATCTTGTATATTCATCAATTTCTGAAAGCAGACAATCATTTCCTGAAATTGCACAAAAATCCGATCAAAACCACCCCAATTCGATAACTCAACAATCAAACCCTTTTCATGCCAATGTCGTAGCACTTTTGCAATCGACATTTCCTACAATACTTTCGATTCCTCAAATTGATGTTGTTATAAAATCGGTTTATTTGAGGATGGAAAATAAAATACAAATGGTTGATAGACTCCTTTAAAGTGACCGATCAAGATCAGGCCACAGGATCGGCAATGCTGGAGTTTCTTCAATGTAGAGAGCAAGTGTCTGGTTGATGCCAATAGTAGGACCAAACAGGATGATGAGGTTAACCTAGAAAGGAGATGGTAAATCACTAGGTAAAAGAGGACATCACTTCAGACATACAAAGCACACGATGATAGACTGCTTCAGTCCTCAGACTTATATAGTGAGAGACACGTAGTATTGCTGACTCACGCCTCGTGGTGATGATCGACTATGTCAACAGCAACTGATGACTAGTGGTGAGGCAGGCTTGACCATGAGTGGTTGAGTGGTGAGGGAGCAACTATTTTGACACTCCCCCTGGTCCCGAACTACTTGACCACATGGTCCCAGGAGTATCCGTTGAATATGCTGGACATTGTTCATTGGTTTAGTAAGACTGTCCGCCAGCTGTTCTTGTGTCCGGATGTGCTTGATCTCGATAAAGCGTTTGAGGCAGTAGTCACGGATGAAGTGCATCTTCACATCGATATGTTTGGTGTCCGATAAACTTCGCTGTGAATGAGCAATCTGGATTGCTGGCATGTTGTCCTCGAAGATGGTTGTAGGAATTTGTACTTGATAGGACAACTCATGTAGCAGTTGTTGCATCCATAGTACTTCTTTGCATGCCATAGCCATTGCGGTGTACTCGGCTTCAGTTGTTGAGGTGCTGACCGTCTTCTGTTTACGGCTGAACCAACTGATAGTACTTCCGTTGAGTTGAAGTATAGCACCAGATTGAGACTTTCGATCACCTTCTGTTGCATAGTTTGCATCAACGTAACAGATTAAATTTGAGTCATCAAAATTGCCAAGGTTGAGAGTAAGGCATTTTGTGTATTTAAGATACGCAAGTACTTGTTTGCTATACGTCCAGACGGTTTGAGTTGGTTCGTGAAGATGGCGAGATAGTAGGTTGACCACTGCAGCAATGTCGGGTCTTGTCAGATTGGCTAGGTACAGTAAACTACCAACGAGGCTTCTTATTGGCAAGGAGTGATCAATTTGACCCTTGGACAGGTCAATCTTGTCTAGTTGAGGTAAGGATCGGATCCGGTTTGCGTCTTCCAAGTTGAATCGACTCAGCAGATCATTAATGTACGTTTCTTGTGAAAGAGAAAAATCTCCAGACTCATTTTGAGTGAAGTTGACGCCCAGGAAACGATTTACCAGTCCAAGATCACGAAGCTCCAACTTCTTGCTTAGTTGCTCTTTGACCATTTTCATCTGTTCGCTTGTTTCAGTGTAAATTAGGATGTCGTCCACCCAAACAAGTAGGAATAATTTCGTATTCTCGTGTTCCTTTATATATAGACACTGGTCAGATTTGATGGCTTTGAATCCAAGACCTTCGAGAATTGTGTTCATCCTTTCGTTCCAGCATTTTGGAGCTTGTTTAAGTCCGTACATAGCCTTGTCTACTCTCCAAACCATGTTGGTATCATGAAAACCTTCAGGTGGACGAACATAGACGACAGTGTCGAGATCTCCATTTAGAAACGCTGTTTTGATGTCAATCTGGTGGACCAAGAGTTTCCTCTGACTTGCAATCACCATCATTACTCGAATGGCGGTAAATGAGACAACTGGGCTAAATGTCTCTTCATAGTCGATGCCTTTTCTTTGGTTGAATCCTCGTGCCACCAGTCTTGCCTTAAAACGGACAATGGCTCCTATTGAGTTCTTCTTGATGTCATAAACCCACCTTGTTGAGATCAACTTCCGCTCGCCTACTCGACTTTCATCTACTATCTGGTAGACATTATGTGCATTCAAAGACGAGATTTCATCAGTCATAGCTTCAATCCAGTAGTCTTTCTCGGGTGACCTGAGTGCTTCAGTATAGCTAGATGGTATGGATACTTGCTTGGATAAAGTTTGGTGTACTACTTGAGCTTGTTCTCCGAGACCTATATAATTCAAGCGTTGAGGTGGTCTCACATCACGTCGTGGTCTAACATTTGGAGGTGTAGGTTGATCAATAACTTGTGGTGGCTCAGCTTCTTGATTGAAATTCCTAGTCACCGGAATCGGTTCCAATTGTTCAATTTGTTCATCTGTTAGTTGTTGTTCAAATCGGTTTACTGCCTGCACAATTCCTTGTGGTCTTATCCCAGATCCTTGAACTTGAGAGGGTTGTACAGATGGTAGTTCTATTGCTGATTGATCCAATATCGGAGGTCTTTGTTGAATCGATTGGTTGGTTAGTTGACCACTAGGAGATGTATGTTGAGCACTTGGTTCGGCTGTAGATTCAGCGATTGTTTTAGGTATAATTTCATTTGTGTGGTTAGTAGTAGATTCGGAACTTGCTGTAGTAATAATCTCAGTAAGAGCTTTAGGTTTAAACTTGAGTTTCTGGTCCAATTTCTCTAAGGCTTGAGTAAGAGATGCTTCACTTCTTTGATTTGCACGGGAGTTGAGTCTTTGTTGTATTTCAGAAATTGGTGAATGAGTGTTGCTGGGCATTGTTGGACTGATAACGATCAAGCCCTCCCGAGTAGTATTAGATGGTTCACCTCTTGGTTCTTCCAGTGGATTAGGCACTTCCACTTGAGGTTCAGTAATAGGCACAGTTTCTTCTTCTTCCGAATTCACTATATCAAAACTAAACAAATAGTTTCGTGATTCGCATTCTTTGATAGTTTCGCATTCACATTTCTTTTCTTGCTGTTTCATCGACTTGATGCACATTGGATATACACCATCCCATATATCGCAGTTTCTTTGATTAATAACTTGATTCGTGGATGGGTTGAGAAGTCGATACGCTTTAGCATTGTACGAATAACCAACAAAAATCAGTTCCTCTGAAGTTGGATCAAACTTCTTTCTCTTTTCATGCGGAATCCAACTGTAGGCCACCGATCCAAAAGTTCGCATCCTTTCAAACTCCGGATCCAGATTGAACATTCGCTTACATGGAAGATCACCATCAATGGCACAGTGAGGTAACCGATTAGCGATGTAGCAAGCTGTCCTGACTGCTTCAGGCCAGAACCGACGTGGCATACAGCTTTCGAACATCATAGTTCGGGCCATAGTTTGAATCTTCTGGATGGTTCGCTCAGCTACACCATTCTGTTGATGGCAGTATGGAACGGTGAGTTGTCGATAGATTCCGTCCGTTTTGAGATGTTCACTAAATTCAGTTGATGTATATTCACCTCCATTGTCAGTCCGTAACGCCCCAATTCCAATTGGAAAAAGTTTCTCCATTCTTGCCTGGTATTCTTGGAAACACGCTAGAGCTTCTGATTTGTTTTTGGCAAGGAACACTTCAGTAAACCGAGTATAGTCATCCACAAATATCAAGAAATATCTGGAACCATCATAACCAGGATCGTTCAGCACCACACCCACATCTGAGTGGATCAATTCAAGGGGACGAGAGGTTGTAGTTGTGGATGGTAGATATGGCGATTGTTTCAACTTGCATCTAGCACAGGTCACACAGTGCTCATGTGCCTCAAACATCAGGTTGTAGTTTTGCTTTAGTTTCTGTACCTTGTTCTTGCCTGGGTGAGCTAATCTGCCGTGCCAATTAACGGCCTTCTTCACAGATGCAGTTAGAGCGCGTTCTTCGCTAAATCGATAGAGGCCACCACTCCGTTTCGCTTGCAAGTAGATTTTTCCTCCTTTAGTGATGATTGCTTTTTTTTTTGCAGAATGTCACCTTAAAACCATCTTTGGTTAGCTTATTAACTGATAAAAGATTTGCACTAAAGTCTGGAGCTAGCTTGACATCTTTGAGATGAATAGTTTCCGGGCCAGTACACAAGATGTAGTTTCCTTGTCGGTAGATTCTGCATTGCTGATCACTTGCTGTATTTACCGACTGACTGATTGAGATAGCATTTTGAAGGTGTCTATCTGAGGTAACAAAGTGACTAGTTGCTCCAGAGTCAATTACCCAATCCACCACGTACTGATTAAAATCATTTATTTGTTCAGTTACAACATTAGCAACATTTGACTTCTGGCCAGCACTGGGTCCTTTTTCACGTTCCGCGTCAGCTTTCTTCCTTCGGCAGACAGCAATCAAATGGCCGACTTTGCCACAGTAATGACAGCTTCTTGTCTCTTTCTTAAAAGGAGGGCGACCATAGTTAGTGCCTTTGCTCAGAAAACTTTGTTCAGAAGATTTTCCCTCATTCAGCATACCACAGTGGCGAATCAGATTACGCTGTAGTTGGTCTTTAGTGAGCGTGCGAAGTTGAGTGAGTGTGAACGATTTCCAATCGGTGAGTTCCTTAGGAAGCGAGTTGACATAAAGACACATTTCTTGTTCTCGAGTAACTTCGGCTCCAGCCATCTTGAGTTCATCAATCTTCTGCTCAATCTTTGAGAGGTACTCGCGTACCTTTGCTTCTGAATAGCCTTCGAGTTTAGCATCTCGTATGTCATTGACCACCAATGCTTGTTTGACGGCGTCGTCACCTCTGTACTCGTTGCTGAGTTTTTCAAATGCCTCAAAAGCGGAGAGTATGCCACGCACCATAGTAAGATGGCGTTCATCGAGTGAGCTCGTAATCTTCATGAGTGCGGTTTGATTAGGGTACGAGTTAATAGCCATAGGACGGTCGATAGCATGTTCAATCCGTAAGCGACGTAGGGCCAATCTGAGCACGTATTCCCAGTTCGCGAAGTTAGTTCCTTTCAGTTGAACAATAGAGACCTCAGTCTCTTTTGTTGCTCTTCTTTCTTCTGAGTGATGTAGTGAGTCCCGTTCATAGGCGCGGTTCAGGTATGTGATGAGCCAAGCAATTCCAGCCAGGACGACTCCAACCACCACACTTGTTAGCTCCATAGCTGTCGTGCTGATAACGTGTTATAAAATCGGTTTATTTGAGGATGGAAAATAAATACAAATGGTTGATAAACTCCTTTAAAGTGACCGATCAAGATCAGGCCACAGGATCGGTGATGTTGGAGTTTCTTCAGTGTAGAGAGCAAGTGTCCGGTTGATGCCAATGATAGGACCAAACAGGATGATGAGGTTAACCTAGGAAGGAGATGGTAAATCACTAGGTACAAGAGAACATCACTTCAGACATACAAAGCACACGATGATTGACTGCTTCAGTCATGCAGACTTATATAGTGAGAGACACATAGTATTGCTGACTCACGCCTCGTGGTGATGATCGACTATGTCAACAGCAACTGATGACTAGCGGTGAGGCAGGCTTGACCATGAGTGGTTGAGTGGTGAGGGAGCAACTATTTTGACAGATGTCACATTCGATGGCAGCATTGCGGCGACATGCGAATGCACAGCTCTTGACAGCATTTCGGCGAAAAAATGCTTTACACGAATCACAGCATAAGCCGTCGAAGTTGAAACCTAAACAAAATTCAAGTTCAAGTTAAAATTGACAGTTTGATAATTTTTGGTCAGTCTTTATTTTGTTTATTTTCAAAGTCTTATATTAAATATAATTAGAATTTTTCTATGCAATTTACCCGAGGCAACATCACCACAGACCCGACACTTCTTAATATAAGGCTGGTAGCGGTTGGAGTCGATACTTTTCATTGGTTTCATTTCGTAATGAGCCTGATAAAGGCGCACAATAACAGATTTGTGTTAGCTCACTGGTGGGCACTTGTGATTAAACTCAGAGGAGAGCTCTGCACTTAAATATTGAAAATAAAACCTGTCTCGCAAGCCATGCAAGTAGCGAGACTCTTGGGAAAATATATCATATCTTTAGTTGACACCATCATCAATAGCAATTGGTCTAATTATGTTTAAATTAGTGTTGAAAAACTTTTGTAACGACCTTATTTGATCGATTTGGACAAATAAAATGTTATATCGCGCCAAATAATTTTGTCTAATTTTTTTTACTTATTTATTTGCCAATTTGCACGTTCTAATAACAAAATTATGACGCCTTGTTTTGGTTTAACTATTCGATTGATGTGCTAGATCACGAAATGACTAGTCATATTGAGAATTGACTAGGCAAATGCCGAAATTATCTAAACAGACAGACAGACACGATGATCATAAGCTCAGTATCTAAAAGAATCTCGCTAAAATCACTCCAAGATAATAATCATTAACCACCAGATGGCATTTATGCGGACTCATATATCTATATGAAAATTTTACATGATGTTTATGACCGCATGTAGAGTATTGAATTCAATTTTCATGAAAGAATGGCCATAAGTTCTCGAGTTATAAAATTCCAAAATTCAAACTTAGTCTGCCTTTGGCAGTACTGTGCTTACTTGTAAGTGACTTACACTGCGTCTTTGTTAAAGTTTGTCAAAGTATAGAGTTCACGCAGGTTGGGTATGGAGCAGACGTAAGTAATTAATATTTTTAATGCTGCAAAAACTTATCAACTTCAAACCATTAGCTGCTGCGCTTGCTATGAACTCGGCTTCCCGGATACGACATTAGTTGGACAAAAACTCGTAGTACAGTTGACCAACACTGGAGTAGACTTGGCGGAAAATCATTTCGATCTTCAAATACCTGGTGGCGGAGTAGGCCAGATGAGCAAAGGCTGCCATGACCAGTGGGCCGCCTCAATCGATGGTTGGGGCAAGCGTTACGGGGGCATCTCAGCCGATGCAGAGTGTTCTCAACTGCCCAAGCAACTCCAGGCAGGATGTCATTGGCGTTTTGGTTGGTTCAAAGGTGTCCACGATCCAAAAGCAACCTTTCAGCGGGTGCAGTGTCCAAAGTCACTGCTTGACATAACCAAGTGTAAGCGTGCTGATGAGTCATCAGTTGCAAATGCGGCATATGCCAATCTATGATATTCTTTTTGTATATATGTTAAAAGTAAACATATTTGAGTTTTCGATTTAAGATTTTCTTTTTAATCGAGTTCCAATATCGTAGCATTCTTTGTGCCGACATTTTACAAATTTTATCTCATTGTCAGTTAATTGCGAAGTCATGACAAAGTGTCAAAAATTACGTTCTATTTGTTTACATTTACACAATTTTAGCCGATGAAATATTGTATTAATTTATTGCAAAATCAACAATAGTTGTATCTTACAAATGATTTCAATTGCCAATACAATGGATTTTAAATCACACCAAAAAATCAAAAATCAGGTGGTCCATGAAATAAAGAGCTAATCTTGTTGATCTCTCTGGCAACTGTGAGCTCCATCTGATGGGTGGCCTCGCCAATTCGGCTAACTGCAGACGGCTCAGTGGCAGCCTCCAGTTCTGCAATCAATTTGCGCAATGCAGTTTGTTCATTCTTCAGTGCACGAGTGTCATAGGACTTGCCCGATTTAGCCAATTCCGCGATGGTTGCGTCAGCTAAGCTCACCATGTCGTGACCCGTCTTCAAGATTGACTCCTTATCATGACGAATTTGACCAAGCACCAGGCTTACTAGATATTAATACAATAATATTTAAATAAATCAATAAATCTTTTCAAAACGAATCAAGTGGAAGCAAGTACCCGAAATTAAGCCAAACAAAATTGCTAGCTTCATGATTTTTTGCTTGCTTGTAGGAAAAAACAACAATTTATAACTATATTAATTTGAGATAGAAAAATAATCTAACTTTATATAGCAATCATTTGGATAAATTAGCTAAATTGACTATCACAATGACAGTTTGATTATCAAATTTGGCAGCTAAGTGAAATTTAATTAATAAATTTAATATATGCCACCAGGCATGTGAACTTTGAGCGTCAGGACAACTTAAAGATTGCCTTCGTTAATTATACAATCAATCAATCAATCAATCAAATGACTAATGATATAAAAAGTTTTTTTTAATTGGACTGAATTTGTCCCCTGATTTGTGACACACATGTGTTACTCGAAATTTAATTTTTTTATATGTTTAATCAAATGCGTATATTCGCTCGCTCAAGAGTGTTTGTGAGTTTCCCGCCAGTATATAGGCGGCTTGGGTAATAAACTAGACGAACTAAACAATAAAGTGATTTTAGAAGTCACCATCATATAAAATTCACAATTAACTACAAATACACAAAACACAACGAAAACATTCAATAGAGATTCTCAAAGTGTTTTTTTTTTCATTCAAGTTACTTATACACATGTTCATTTAGGAAAACTGTTCGATAAAAGATTAAAGGTGCCAACAATTTAAAAAAAATCTATATTGTACAATGTACTCGTAAATGAAATTTTAGTAAAAAATCTGTTTAGGTAGATTACTTGGTAGATGTTCTCTTGTGAACATTCAAGCCTTTAAAGGTATTGACGCAATATTCACTGAATCATCTCTCGGATCGAATCGGATTAATACGTGCGGATTTCTCCGTGTTGATTTCTCCGTGCAGTTTGATCCTTGCGGATTTTTTACGGAATTCTAGTGGAATAAGTAAAATTTTAGTTTTCGAAATATACGCATCTTATATTTAATAGCACAATATATACAACACTTCTGCAATAATGAATTATCATTTCACCTAATTAGTTAAACCAACTCTTCTTCAACACTATCCAGTCTCCACCTCACCCAAAGGACCCAAATATTCCCTATGGTGAAATTCCTTTGTACGTTCAATATTTTTGATTTAGCAAATAATCAGATCAAGCTTCATCGACCAAAATCAACCTTTATTTCAATACTTGAAGCTAAGTGATGTTTCAAATTTGAAAGCAAATTGTTTTTATTCTCCCAACTTGGATAATCAAGTTTGTTTGTTTTGGCCACTGTCTACTGTATTAAAATGTGTGGATTTTAATTAATATCTAAGAACATCCGTCCAGAAGGGGTTTTACAAGGAAAAGTCCGCTTTAGCCGCAAATCACATCACGTGACAACTCTGGGAACGGGCAAAATATAGAGGCACACGAGACTTGAGTTACGACAGACATGTGCCGCTCGTTAATTCAAGCCGCTAGCTTAAGCATTTATTATTAATTTCAAAATTTTAAATTCTATCTAATGGCGTGTGTTATTAAATAAATTATTCTTCTCAAACAACAATAAAGTGGTGGCACTTTTAGAATGCATACTTTATTAGTTGACTTTACAAATAAAGTCGTAAAAAGTTTTAACTTTACTTTGACAAACTTAACTTATTAGAACTTGGCATTCGCCCAAATGTGATCCACTTAATATTAAAATTTAAAATGTAAAATTGATTTCACTTAACCTTTCGGGGTTTTCACTCTTACTCCCGGAACCAGGTAATTGCCAGAATCTTGGAACTGGTTGGGTATTTCCATGTTTGGTGAGTCAACGATGAGGAAATCTTGAATCTCGTGCTGCCTGTCATTGTCGAGGATTGCGTATAAGGAATCTCAATTAATTAATAACAATATTTTGAATAATACATTTTGGGCCATTTCATTTTACTAAATAAATAATTTATTTAAAATATTTAATATATAAGAAACTTAAAATCATCAAAGTAGAAAAACAAACATTAAATATTCGAGGCTGTTCTGTGTCAAACTAAATAATCTTATATTTAAGTTGTTATTGCGTTTGTTTTCTGATTTAAAAAATTCAATTATTTTCTCTGTGTCAAATAAATTTAATTCTAAATTGCAAAATCAAATTCTACTTTAAAAAAATAAATCCTATTATTGTGTCAAAACTTTTATAATCAATTTTGAATGTGATTTAGAGTGAAAATTAAATTTTTAATGTGCCATTGAGACAATCACATTGTGATTTTATTGAGATGTTGATAGCATTTCAAACTCACATTTGATTTCCTACCACAAAACAAAGCAATTTAGTATGACTCAAAAGTAATTCCGTTTCATACAAATAGATTAATATGCAGATAGATTTTTGCTTTGTTACCCGATTGAAGTCATCTGTTATATAATCACACTAAAATTAATATAAATGAAAATGAATAATTCTATACATTCTCAAATAAATAAATTTGAATTTGATGACTATCTTCAATTAAATGTCATTTTGACAAATGCCAATTAATGTGCCATAATGCATAATCTATAGATACTTAGATAGATCTTTAAATTATATAAAAATATCAATTGACTTAGTCATAGTCTCGATGTGTCATAATATTTGGACAAATTTTTTTAGCAGTATGTCATCTGTCTGTACTTTTCAGTACATTGCAACAGATCATCAACCAGTGTTAAGCACTTCAAGATTTATCATCAATTAAGCTTTATTTGTGCAACATATGTATGAGTTTAAAAATTACTTAGGTCAAAAACGTCACGTTGAGAGATTGTGTTCAATTATAAAAAATTTGTGAGAACTCGTTTAACTCGAACATTTAATTTAAGAGACCTTTCATAAGAAGAGCAGACAAAAGATGACGGGCAAAATCTATAAGAATAAATGAATTTTATAAAATTAAATTCTTAAGTTATATTTGTAATTCATTGAATAGAAAGAACATTGATTTATACATTTGTACCCAAAATTGAAACATATAATTAGCCTTTGAAATCGATTCGGTTAATTTATGAATAAAACTTTAAATAATATTCGGAAATTCAAAAATACAGTTAATTAATGATTTTCCTGTTGGTGAGTTTTCGTCACGTGCAGTTAGTTAATATGTATAGTTAATTTTGCGGTATTCTACTTGAATGATTTTTGTTTCAAGTTACCTTTAATTAATGGTTGGTAACATTTTTCTATTAAATAACTATTTCATTACGCAAATATATTTCATACAAGAATAGTATAAAAGCCATTGCCCCCAAACAGAAAGTCAAGACATTTAAATACAAAAATTGTTTAAGTAAAACATTTTTAAACCTTTTAAAAACATTTTCTTTAAATTAGATTAACTTGATAATTGATTTAAAAAAAATTCTATTATATATGAAAAATAAATTTACTAATAATAAATTTATAAATAATAAAAAAATGTGCCTTAAATGTACTTGTTCATGAAAAAACAATTAGTCAGTTTGAGGATATTATCAGATAAGACAAAAGTATTTCTACATAATAATATCATTTAATTACTCGATGCTTGACATTAATTTAATTGATTAAATAGCAAAGCTATTGTGTCATCTTTCTCAAAGTCTCTCGAAGCACAAAGGCGATAGACTGGGATGTGATTGTCAATTTAGATTGTGGTACACAGAGCACCAAGCACGACACTCGCGCAGTGAGATTAGTAATGCAAGCTATTTAAGCATTAGAGGATTTGGTGGTTGAGCTAATGTCTTAGTGACAGAAAGTCTGATTGATCAAAATGAATTATAATATTATTTTCCTACTTATTTCTGCGGTATTTTCTTCAGGTTAGTTTCATGTTCATGTAAACTCAAGTATTGAACTTTGAATTTTTTCTATTTTAGGATCTGCAGCAGAAAGCACCATTTTGCCTGTTGAGCTCAAAACTGAATATCTCCACAATCCACTGACGCTCGAAACACCAAATCCTCGATTCAGCTGGAAACTTCAAGTCCACCGCGATGATGCCACTCACAATTTGACTCAAACTGCTTACCAGATTTTGGTTTCATCCTCCCCAGACGTAAAGAGCCCTGACTTGTGGGACAGTGGCGTTGTGAAGAGTGATGCTACTACTCACATTCGTTACGCTGGAAAGGCGCTTAAATCTCGACAGTTGGCCACTTGGAAGGTGAAAGTTTGGGATCAAGCTGGTGGTGTGGTTGAGAGTCTCAGTTTGGGTACATTTGGTGTTGGTCTACTGCACAAGGCTGACTGGAAGGCCAAGTGGATTCAGGCCTCGGTTGGGCTGCAGAAAGATGTTGCTCAAACGTTGCATACTGAGGAACAAACGGTAATGGGTTCAATTAATGATTAAATTTAATTCAAATTATGTAATTTCTCCAGCTGACCCATAATCTTCAAGGTTTAGTACCGCCATTGTACTTCCGAAAATCATTCCATCTGGACCGAGTCAATGGAGCACGATTGTTTGCAACTGCCAAGGGAGTTTATGAAATTTACCTTAATGGAAAGAAACTGTTAGTATCAACCTTTTAATTGATTTTACCTTATTGATTTAAATTTCCTTAGGGGAACATCTCACTTTGCACCAGGTTATACCGACTACCACAAATCGTTCCGTTATCAAAGTTTTGGTGAATTGGAGAATCATTTGCACAAAGGTGACAATGTTATTGGAGTTGTGGTTGCGCCTGGTTGGTATGCTGGTTACGCTGGTTACGACAAACAATTCGGTCATTTTGGCACTGACATTGGTGCACTGGTTCAGTTGGATGTGAATGATGTCACCGTGGTGGAGTCTGATGCCAGTTGGAAGGTTTCTACTGGACCGATTGTGTATTCGGATTTGCTAATGGGTGAGACTTATTATGTGGAGAAGGAGATGAATGGTTGGAATGATGTCAAGTACAATGATTCCAACTGGAAGCAGGCTACTGTGCATGACTTGAGCCCACAGGTTGAGCTTCTTGGTGATGTGTCCGAGCCGGTGATCACTACCACAACCTTGAGAGCCCATTCTGTGCGCCAGTCGGCGCCCGGAGTTTTCATTTATGATTTCGGTCAAAACTTTGCCGGCGTCGTTTCGCTTACTGTTCCAGCCGATCATGGACCAGGCCGAATTCAGTTGAGACATGCTGAAGTGCTCGAAAAGCCATACATGAATGGATCACTTTACACTACAAACCTCAAAAACGCCCGAGCCATTGACACACTGGTGATCAAGGACAAGTTGACCCATGCGTTCACCTATACACCATCGTTCACATTTCACGGATTTCGATTTGTTGAAGTCACAGGTTTTGGATCGACGCCCAAGTTGATTGATCTTGTGGGCAATGTTATGCATTCAGGTTTTGCTATTAACTCTCACATGAACACTTCAAGCAAATTGGTCAATCGGCTGCTGTTGAACATTCAGTGGGGTTTGAGAAGTAATTTCTTGTCTGTACCGACTGATTGTCCACAACGAGATGAGCGACTCGGTTGGACTGCGGACGCTCAGGTTTTTGCACCAACTGCAGTTTACAACGCAGACTTGGCCGCTTTCTACACCAAATGGATGACCGACATGCGTCAATCACAAAGTCCCAATGGTGGACTGCCTGACACTGTGCCACGATACGCGGATTACGATGGCTCACCAGGTTGGCAGGATGCAATGGTTGCGGTCCCGTGGGTTGTGTACCACGCCTACGGTGATGAACGAATCATCAAGGACAACTATGTTGCAATGGCTAAATTCATCGAATACATCAAGTCTGTGAATCCGGACAACATCTGGAAGAATAATGTTACTCACATTTTCGGTGATTGGTTGGAGGTGAATGCATCGACAGACAAACTTGTTTTGTCCACTGCGTACTATGCTCAGGATGCGTTTCTCATGTCGAAAATGGCTGCAGCAATTGGCAAAACTGAAGACGCGAAAATGTACACCGAACTGTTTCACAACATTTCCAAATCTTTCAACGAGCACTATGTCAAGCCAGACGGAACCATCCAGGGCGATACTCAAGCGGTAATTTTGATTTCAAATTTTACAAATTTTTCAAATTTCTATTCATTTTACTAGGCTTATGCTTTCTCCTTGGCTTGCCCACTCTTGCCCGAGAAGATCCGTCCACTAGCAGCACAAAAACTTGCAGACAATGTCAAGAAGCACAATAATCATTTGACAACTGGTTTCTTGGGAGTGGGCATCTTGAATCCAGCCCTGTCCGAGAATGGTCACAATGATGTGGCCTATCATTTGTTGATGCAAGACAGCTATCCCTCCTGGTTGTATCCAATTGCACACGGCAATGCAACCACCATCTGGGAACGATGGGATGGCTGGACTGAGGAACGAGGATTCCAAGATCCTGGAATGAACTCTTTCAATCACTATTCTCTTGGTTCAGTTGGTGTGTGGTTGTACTCACAGGTTGCGGGCATTGCCAGTGAGGGCGCCGGTTTTAAGCACATTTTGATCAAACCAAATCCTGGTCCTGGTTTGAGCAGTATCAGTGCCTCCTATGACTCCATCCATGGTCCAATTGTGAGCGAATGGACAGTCAGTGGAGAGAATGTCCAATACACTGTCACCATTCCTGTGAACACTAAGGCGACCATCGTTCTACCAGGTGAGACGGCTAAACATGAGGTTGGTTCGGGTACTTGGAAGTTCAATGCAAAAAAGCATTTTTAAAAATTTAAAATCCACGTCATAATTTTGTGAAACAATTAAAATCTATTATAAGATATAAAAAGCTTACATTTAAGAATCTTATTTTGACTCTATATCTAGTTTGGAACAACAACTAACTGAAACTGAAAGTGTTTTAAATTACAGATTTTTTATGATTTTGACTGTGTTGAGTGAAAACATTAAAACATTGTAGGGTGGTAGCGCCCATAAAAAATATAGTTAATCGGCGCTGTACATCTCAAGGAAGGAATATCAAGTGGAGCCAAATTAGGTTCGACCCCTAAAATTGGCACAGCATTCAAACCACGCCCAGGAGGTCTGCCCGGTCCCCTCTGTGGAACCACATAAGGAGCCGCTCTAATTGGCACATGATCATCAATAGATCCAACTGAAAGCCGCCCTCGACCTCGACGATTAAATTGCAACGACATTCCAAAATAATTAAATATATCTCACAAAATAAAAAAATATGTATTACCTGAAATTTAATTTTTCCTGGTTTGAAGAAAATTATTTGCCAAAAATGTTGATAAACTTGAATATAATAAAGACGAAAGATGATAAAGATAATATAATAAAGATGATGGAACAAAAGGGTAATTTGAATACACACTAAATAATAGACGTTCACAAATTGGTGAAGTATAATATTACTGCGCAGAAGCGTGAAGCAATTGCAAAATACTTTACGAATCTATGCAGTGAAATTACAGCGCGAATGTGTGCACTATCTACTGCATAAATTCGTGCAGGAAACTGCCAAGAGATTTCGCCGCAAAAAAAATGCACGGAATTGTAAAGAAAAATATATTTATGGATTATGCACGAATACGTAAAGTATTTTGATACGATTAAAGAAATTAATTTTATTATAAAAATTTATTTAATTACAAAAGTAATTATATCATTCCTCTACTTAAATAATGTCTTCCTTCATACAAAAATATAAAGTCAACATAATGACTCAAATCCTTAAAATATACAAACTGTTCATCAGATGTAAATTTTTTTGTCAAAAATTTGAATGTTGTTTCATACAATTTGCTTTTTTCTTTGTACTCATATACAACACCTCTTGCCAAAATTTGATTATTTTCATCCATCATAAACGAATCTGGATATAACCATAGATCAGCCCGACCACAACCGCGGCCAAGTATTTTAAAAATAGCCTGTCTTCCTAATTCTCGAGGATATGCAGACGAGGGAAGATCGAAGAAGAATTTATCATCAGGAAGTTTTTGCATGATTGTATTATGAAAAGTCTCTTGAGAAAAAAAATCGATAGAACTATAGGGTTCAGCAGTTTTCGCCATTTCAATTGCTAGACCCATTTGGTGTCGCAGGGCAAAACTTTTAGTTGGATTTCGAAAATTACACATCACTGAAGACCAATTTTTAAAATATAAATGCTTTCTCTCATATTTAAGTGTGGAAAACAAAACCAACGGACCAAAAAATTTAATCAAATCAGCATAATGAAACAGTTGATGAAATTTTGGAGTGAGTTTAAAAAGAGTATTTTCTTCGTCGGATAATATACAGATGCAATAATTCGCCATACTCGTGGCATAGGTTTGGAAACGTGGTAGCATATCTTGGTGAATTTTAAAACTGAAAGCTAATTTCGTAAACTTTTGCAAAAGTTCCAACAGCTTGTATGCATCATGACCATAATTCATGTACCCAACAAATATTTCTTCGCATCTTGCAAGCAATTCTAATTTCTAAAAATAATTTTAAAAATATTATCAATTTAGTTTTAATTGGTTATTTAAGCAAACCTGAACTGCTTTTGTGTTTGTCATTTTGAATGCGCCTTTGATGTATTTAATTGTTATTTTTCCATTGTAAAATGGAAATTTTTCAATTTTTGAACAAATATCGGCATGCGTAAGATGAATTGCATATTTTAAAATAATTGTTGTCATCAATAAATGAACAATGCCCTCAGCAAGATCATGTAAGACATCTGGTGGTCCAATATTCCAAATGGTCACACCAAAAAGTGTTGTCAAAACACAGCTATTCACTGCTCCAAATGATTTTCCTTGTGATGTATCAAGAAGCCATTTGTTATACTTTCGAACGTGATCACTTGAACCAAGCAAAGGATAATGGATTAAATATTTTTGACATTTTGCATTATTTACTCCACAGTATCTGCAAATCCAACAATTAGGATGAAATGAACGAGGAAAACCCAACATTTCATATTCTCCAAGATTGTCGCCACAAACAGCTGAGAGAACACCTTTTATGGTAATTTTTTTCATTTGATTATCGGACATTTGCACATCGATTTCAATTCCATCCTCTTCCATTGATTTCAGTTCATCTCTGACATGTTCCATTACGTCGTTCATTGTTACGTTGTTATTGTTCATTTTAGTGCGACTCACCATACAAAGAAGATAAACATCTTTGCGTTTCAAACGATATTTAGGTGGAATGTTGGTAAACATAATGTATATTCCTAAATATTTATGATTTTTGCCATTTCGTTTTGTAACAGTAAAATCATCAGCTCCAATTTCAAAACGTAGCTTTCCAAGTAAACGTCTCCTTCTCTCTGGATGACAGGTTAATTCGCTAATATATTCTGTGAATGAAAACGGCTTTCCAATTTGTTCTTTCTCTTCAAGTATACTCTGAACAATTGATTTATTTTCAAGTATTAAAGAAGACAATTTTTTCAGATCAACTTTTTGTCCTACGTAATGTCCTTTAACATATAAATTTTCAGGTTTAATGAATGTACCCAATCGTTCAACATACACAGTTTGCAGAAAAGGGCTGGATTGAAAATCCTTTAGTGCCCGATTTATATGTATATTTGCCTTCATATCAGGATTATTAAAATTGGGACCGATTGCTCGATTTCGAATATCACGAAAAGTTGTAAATGGCACATTGTAGCAAAAACGATCTTCGGCTATATTTTGAAAGTGTTCATTTAGCCAAGTTTTATCATTGCCAGAAAATTCATTTTCGAATGATTCAAAAAATCTAGAAGAATTTGACTGGTTGAATGGAGCGCGCATAATAGTTTTAATTTCTTCGTCGTTTAAATCCTCATCTTCGTCAGAGGATTGATTGTTTTCAACTTCCATGTTAGAGCCAGTGTTATGTTCATTTTGAATAATTTCCTGCTCAATTACTCTGTTTAATGAATTATTATCGTCATTATCAACTTCCATTATCGGAACATTATCGCAATTATGGATATTTGATTTCTGAGGTAATATTTTCTCTCTAAGAAGCCTATGATTTAATAAAGTTTGTTATTAAAATGTCAGAAATAAATCAATAAATAGACCTTATTGTTTGATTATTTGAATGTCGATTAATGAGATGGGATTGCCAATTTTGAATAGTTTTAATGTTGTGAGAACAATCTCCAATACATCTTGATCCTTGAAATGTTTTTGATCTTGATGTATAACCCTTTTTTTCTTTTATAAAACTTTCTAAAACAGGTTCGAAATCGGAGTTTTTCAGAAATTCTTTAAGATCTTTTAAGTTCAAAGTCTTCATTTTTGGCATGATGATAATTTGAATATGATGCTTAACAACAATTAATTAAAACGCACAAAGTAATAATAAACTGTTGAATATTTGAATAGATAAACAATTGTTGAAACTTAAGTTAAATAAATATGAATTTAAATGTTGAGACCTGCAGACACAAATTTGTTTGAACTGTGCACAGTGATCACACTCGACTGGGCAAACAAACAACAAACCCCTGTTGTTTACAAGTATCGATATCTCTCGTTCGTCAAGCCGATTGCAATCGTTTGATGACAGCTTTGACAAATTGGCGCGCGGCAGGCTACCCTCGACTACTAACGAACGTTACTGGAGCGGACATGAACTTTGGCCGTTTCGGGCCTCCGTGTGTGCCTGTTGATGTGACGTCATGTGGACATGTCCACTGAGCATGCATAAGCAGTGTGACCGATTCACCCTCTCGCTCTAACGCGCGTAATTGGTCGTTTGTTTTAGTTCAACTGAGTGAAGCGACCCATCCTCCCTCCTGCCGGTATGACACACTGCAGTGAGACATTGCTCAAGTGGCGGTTGACTAAAGTGGACAGCTCATAGGTTTCTTTGTATTCTTCTTCGCCTTCGCCTTCTTCTTCTTCTTCTTCTTCTTCTACTTGATAATTTTCGATTTGTGTTCAAATTTATATCAAGATGAACCATAATAGTTTGTCTGATAATGTCCCTACACTACACACATTGCAAGCAGCTGCGATAATACCACCAATGATGCAACTGCCAATTGGCCAAAATCTCAACACGATGTTTGATCAAAACAGTAAGTGTATTTTGTCAGCAAACTTGACATCATATCTTATAACAATTGAAATTAATTTAGCAATGAATTGTTTGGCTAAGCTTTGCCAAGTTCTTCCCAATCTACTTCAAAGTAACTTTCAACAACAACAAACCATCACTAGTGCTGTCTCATCTGTTCAGACTCAATCGAATGATCATGTTGAGCATAATCAAAATATTCAAATTGTACCAACTCCAGCTCTTAATGAACACAACAACGGTAATTTAAAGTTATAATAATATGCCCTTGAATAATTTTTAAATTTATTTATATGATTCTGTTTTGTTCAACAACAACTCAACTTTAAAATCATCACACACAACTCAGTCAACTCGATTCAATCTGCAAATGATATAGAAAATTCTCAAAGTCATTCTAATTCTACTTTTCTGTCTAAGCGACACTCAATCACTGATGATGAACAACCGAATGGCTCCGAAGGATCTCTAGTTGAAAATCAACTAAATGGCACATGTCAACACTGGGTCAACCCTAAATACGATTCTACATTGATTGGTGGCAAATTTTCTCCATTTCTATTTGATTTTGAAACCGAAAATTGGGAAGATAATAAACCCGATGAATTGATTCGGAAGATGCAAAACATTCAACCAGGTGAGAGTATGGAAAAATTCTATGGCTTTTTAAAGCAGATTAGAACTGAAATCTATAAAAGGTTGAGCAAAATTTTTCCTTATTTGGCTGAACCAAGCGTGATCGAGCGAATTGTTGTTTTGTTTCTGGGCAATGGAGAAAACCAAAAATTTCATATTTTTTTCGAAAATTACAAAAAAGAAGTCAACAGCTCAGAACTTTTAAACGCAAAGAAAATTAAAGAACAAGTTGGTGTAATTGTAAGTGTAGCTATTATAATATTATTATATATAATTAAATGATTATTAATTGATAACCATTTTTATTTTAAGGATTATTTAAAAGGGAAAATTTTAAACAAGTTCCGGACTCGATCTGTATTTCTAAAGATGCACAAACTTTGGATTTATCGCCCTCACGAGAAAAATAATGCTGAGAAGATGTAAGTGAATACTCAATATTTTAATTAATTAATTAATTAAATTCTCCAACAATATTTCAGGGTTCTTTCTGAATGGGTAACTAGACAGAGAAAAAAACCAATGTCGGAAGGCCAAATTAAAAAGCAACTTAAAGAATTGCGAGAAAATTTTAACTACGATTTGTGGAAATCAAAGTTGGAGTTGCAAATGAATTCTGAGTACGAGAAAAAGCCCAAAAAACAACCCAAAAGCTCAACCAACAGCAACCGACATGACAAGAACACTTCATACACTTCCTCAGACTTTCATGGAATGTTTGCAAACACGAGTACTCAAGAACTTGAAGATTCGAATTCTCCCGGACTTTATGAACCAAACACTGTCCAGACCACCAGGCCATTAGCTAGTGAGTTATCCTCTACTCCAGTGCTCAGTGCTCCCCGGAAACGAAAATCTCAAAATATGCCGGACATGTCGGTGATTAATGACAAGTCTATGTCAACAAAAGATCACATTGCAAAAAAATCCAAACCAGTTCGAGTTCAACAGGTTGCATCAAAGTCAAAAAGTGCGTCGAATTCTTCAAAGAGAACACAACAAATATCCTCTAATGTGCGAAAATCAACTCGAACGGTAAGAAAAACTCTTGGAGTAAAAATGGAAGTTGGGAAAAGTGCTCAAATGCTCCAGGAAAAATTGCAACGCCAACAAGAAGAACGTTCATCTGATTCCGAAGGTGAAGATGATGAGGATCCTTCCGAGCAAGAGGAAGAGAGTGAAGATGGACATAATGAGAACACTGACGCAGAAACTGATTTCGATGATAATCCTTAAATTGATTTCTAATAGAAATTTTCTATTACGGTATGTAATGTGTTCATTAGTGCCTTACTCTTCTCGACATTGTATTATTATCATTTAAAAAATTAATTAATAAATAAAAACATTTTTTAAACTCAATTAAAGTTAATTGTAACTGCGCAAATATATAAAGATTTCGCAGTTTTCTGCAAACATTTGTAAAAGTCTAGTTTCATTAATTTGTAATGAAAAAGCAAATTTCTGCACAAATTCGTGAAGTTATTTCAAAGCGCATGCATGCATTCGTGCAAACGCGACTGCACAGATCTGTAGTGAAATTGGCGCTTTCCTTACGAATTTGCGCAGTAAGCGCGCTGCACACATTCGTGCAATGATATTGCATTTTGCACAAATCCATGCAGTCTATTCTTTAGTGTGTACAACAAATTGTACCAAAGTGAAAATACTACCAGAGCCTTGACGAGAAATAATTCTGCATGCACTTTATAAAACGAAGGCAAACATTTCGTGACAGAAATCATATTATTCATTCATTACAAGGAAATTCAAATCCCTTCGTTTACAAGAAGTGATTTGTCCCTTCAGGCACATTTCCACAACATATTCACCACAATGAACAACATGAATGAAAAGTTGTGTTTTAGTTTTCAAGTGAACCACTAGAAGCCGAGCATTCAAAGTTAACAAGCCCAAAGGTAACCAAAAGACGGAGACTTAACAAGCCACAAATTGCACAGTACAAATATATGTGAATTTTATTAGAGACAATTTTGATATAATTGGCAGAATTTTGATAGATTTTGTCATGTTTGCAAGTGATAGCTAAAGTGCAGAGTATGCCTGTGAATCACAAAAATTAAAAACTTTAATAATAAATAATTACAAAAGAATTTAAACTAACCAAAGTCTATAAATTGTTGATTAAAGTGATGATTAATTTGTTTAATTTTTAATTGATTATCAAGTAAGGACAAAAATCTTCTCGGGATATTTTTTGAAACCATAATTTGGCACTCGTCTTTTATACAAATCAAACGCATACACAAGCACAACAATCCAGGTGATCATCTCCCACAACAATAGTCCCACGTATTCTGCTTCATAAATTGAATAGACCAATCGAGCTGCAAGTTCCAGCAGTGATCCACCCAGGTAAATTAGAATCCATGTAAAATTCTCCAACATTGCTCCAATTATACCAACAAATTCATAGAAAATTGAAATAACGTAAAAAACAATCTTGATCGCTATGATGATGGACTTGAATGAATTATGATTTAATGAATTAAATTAAATTAAAAAATGATGAAAAAATATACAAACAAGTGAATTCCTTACTTTGACTGATTCTTTGTCTTGAACATGAAGGGACTTTATGATTGCGTCCAGCATATTATCAGGCATTACACCAGAAAGAGCAGCATAAGCAATCGAGATAAAAATGCCCATCATACAAACGAATACGATAACATACTTTTTCAATTCAAATGTTTCGATATTTTTGAATAATTTCATTTTGAAGCAAAGTGTTGCAAATGTATTAAGAAGTATTTACGTTTACTGTACCACAACCTCAAATATAATATTTTATTTCATTTAAGCGTGCTCATTTGTAGTGCATCTCACTAGACTACAAAGGCACTATTTATATGCCAAAACATATTAGCATGAATAACTTTTAACTGCTAGAATGAGGATTAGGCAAGTAATTTTGTGTACAAAGTAGCACAGTTACAGTGTGCCTAGAAAATGACTACATATCTGTGCTTAGTGATCAGGTGCGTATTTGACTTTGAATAGTGAGTTTGTAATAGATCAACTCGTCACAAAGTGTTAGACAGATTAATTAGAAGACAGTGTAGTAGAAGTGGAAGTGTGCCAACAACATAGGTTTAGAGACAATTGGTATCGATAAAAGTCTGGCCGTTGGACCTCCCCTCAATCTACAGTGACTACCCACTTCTTCACTTGTTGATTACTTGATTTATTGATCCTTTGACGCATTTTGGGATTATGCATTGCACATTCTTAGGCAATTAAAACTATCCTCTTAAAAGGCTAAAAATATTATTTACCCAGACAAGGTACATGTTGACATAAAAATGCATTGGCAATAATCTATTGAAAAATTAATTAAGCGAAGCCTCTACTTTACAAAATCAGAGTTAAAGAAGAAATTTAAAAAAAATTAATAAACTTGATCGTTTCCTTCTCTATTGTTCTAGTAGATTTGTTAAATATGACCATCATTTCCATGTTGCGTTTGTAAGAGTTTGTATTAATTAATTGAATTAATTAATGAAAAATAAAAGTCTTGCCCAATGTCTGTACGCCTAAAATATATGCCCAAATTGGCATCTTAAATGTCCTATATACCATTTGGATGAGTCATGTGTCATTTGTACAGCATTAGTTACTTCAAAAGACTAAACACATAGAAAGTAATAAAGTTTTAACTTTTTTAATTATTGAATCTACAATTTGACGAACACAGTTTCGTGGCTTTATAAAATGACTAGTCAATCCATAGAGTGCCTAGGCAAATTGTCAAACTTTATAAAAATAGATGTTTTACAATTTGCCGGTGCTCAGATCCGCCAATCTATAGAATGACTTGTGTGACAATTTGACGCTATCATATATACTGGCGAGAAACTCACGAACACTCTTGAGCGAGCATGCGGATAATTACATTTTGATTACTTTTTTATTGACTAGAAGGTAACTTAAATCGTATATAAAAGCCAACAGATTTTGTCACTTGTCAATACTCTCTTGGTTGTGAATACAAGGCAGAACAAGTTTAAATTGATAATCCCACTTCTATTAAAATTCTGGTGTACGTATGGTCTGTCTGTCACGCTGTTTGTTGCGTTCAACAATGTCGATTTGTAAATTTTTTTTCAACAATTGAAATTTCGAATTTTGGAGTTTCTATGCATTTAGGCGGGTTATGTGGGGTGTGGTTATGTGTTTGTTTATGTTCTTTGGAGAGTGAGTAGTTTTTTATGTAGTGAACGATTGGGTTTAGGTTAGGTGGTTTCGTGGATGTTGGGCGTTGTTTGGTGTAGGTTTAGGTGGTTAGGTGGGTGTTGGGCGTCGTTAGGTGTAGGTTAGGTTAGGTTTAGGTGGTTGGGGAGTGTTAAGGGGTGGTTAGGTTAGGTGCCGTGTTAGGATGGGTGTGTTGGGTTAGGTTTTTTTGAGACGTAAAGTTTGATTTTATTGAGCATTAAGCAAAGCATAATACAATTGACTTTAGAATTGTGTTGGGTTAGGTTAGGTGCCGTGTTAGGATGGGTGTGTTGGGTTAGGTTAGGTGCCGTGTTAGGATGGGTGTGTTGGGTTAGGTTAGGTTAGGTGCCGTGTTAGGATGGGTTTGGGTTAGGTTAGGTGCCGTGTTAGGATGGGTGTGTTGGGTTAGGTTAGGTGCCGTGTTAGGATGGGTGTGTTGGGTTAGGGTTAGGTGCCGTGTTATGATGGGTGTGTTGGGTTAGGTTAGGTTAGGTTAGGTGCCGTGTTAGGATGGGTGTGTTGGGTTAGGTTAGGTTAAGTGCCGTGTTAGGATGGGTTTGGGTTAGGTTAGATGCCGTGTTAGGATGAGTGTGTTGGGTTAGGTTAGGTGCCGTGTTAGGATGGGTGTGTTGGGTTAGGTTAGGTTAGGTTAGGTGCCGTGTTATGATGGGTTTTGGGTAGGGTTAGGTTAGGTGCCGTGTTAAGATAGGTTTTGGGTTAGGTTAGGTTAGGTTAGGTGCCGTGTTAGGATGGGTTTTGGGTGGGGTTAGGTTAGGTGCCGTGTTAGGATGGGTTTTGGGTTAGGTTAGGTGCCGTGTTAGGATGGGTTTTGGGGTTAGGTTAGGTGGTTATGTGGGGGTTGGGCGTCGTTAGGTTTAGGTTTGGTTAGTTGGATTGGTGGTTGGTTGTCTTTGTTCCTAAGGTGATGAGATGGTGAGTTGAGTGAGGTGAGGTGGTGGGGGTGCCGTTGGCAGCTTGCTGCCAACGGTTTCGTACAAGTCCCAGAGGCAAAACGTTAGTTTTGCGGGACTTGTACGAATAATTTTTAAATTGCCAGAATATAAATTGTAAAATTTTGCTTATTATAAGCCAGAAAGAAATCCTAAAAATCAAGCACAAAAAATGTTTAAATCCATTCAAAAAGCTCTCATCCAAGTCTATCTCAATTTGTATGCAATCTTGTGCAACAATTTGGCGCATTACAATTTTGATCCAGTGAAATGTGTATCGGCATATGAATTTGTCAGACAAACTCGACAAATTAATCCTCATTATGTGCTAACATTTTTGGTTACTGTCACAATCATACTTGATTCTGTATTTATTCTCGGTCAATCAGAGATTAATGAATATTCAGATTTGGCCAAAATTGTTTCACTATGGACACATAAAATAGTTCCCAAGCAATTGTGGCGTGAGGCGGATGTCATTATGGGCATGGTACTCGTAATGGCATTCACGATTTTTTGTTTAATGATTTTTGGACATAAATTAAATGACAAATATTACATGGTGGTGTTTGAAGTTAATAATCATTTCGTACAAGTCCCGCAAAACTAACGTTTTGCCTTTTGGGACTTGTACGAAACCGCTGGCAGCAAGCTGCCAGCGGCGCCACCAACCAAAAACCCATCCTAACACGGCACCTAACCTAACCCAAAACCCATCCTAACACGGCACCTAACCCAACCCACACCCATCCTAACACGGCACCTAACCCAACCCACACCCATCCTAACACGGCACCTAACCCAACCCACACCCATCCTAACACGGCACCTAACCCAACCCACACCCATCCTAACACGGCACCTAACCCAACCCACACCCATCCTAACACGGCACCTAACCCAACCCACACCCATCCTAACACGGCACCTAACCTAACCCACGCCAATCCTAACCCGCACCTAACCTAACCCAAACCCATCCTAACACGGCACCTAACCCAACCCACACCCATCCTAACACGGCACCTAACCCAACCCACACCCATCCTAACACGGCACCTAACCTAACCCAAAACCCATCCTAACACGGCACCTAACCTAACCTCAAAACCCATCCTAACACGGCACCTAACCTAACCCAAAACCCATCCTAACACGGCACCTAACCTAACCCAAAACCCATCCTAACACGGCACCTAACCTAACCCAAAACCCATCCTAACACGGCACCTAACCTAACCCAAAACCCATCCTAACACGGCACCTAACCTAACCCAAAACCCATCCTAACACGCACTTAACCCACCAAAAACATACCTAACTACCTAAACACACTCCACACCTAACCCACCTATGAGCATTCAATAACAACTTTCTATACTTCGTATTCAAATATATCCAACAATTAAAGTCGAAAATAATTGTAGCTTATCAAATTGACTTGAAAGTTTACTCCTTGAATTAATTGTTGTCTCCTTTTCACAACAATCCCACAACAATCATTTGTCTATTTTGCATTTTTCAGATACTTCTTTTGTTTGCACCTGTCAATGCCCTACACCATTCGATCGGAAAAAATTAGCACAATCTTTTTGTCTTTTATCTCATTTCTCTATGTTCAATAGTTTTTGAGTTATTCGAGTTTTTCTTTAATTGATACATAATTCGATTTGTGGACGGACGGAATCACACACAGACATTTCCAAACACCCCCTAAAATTAATCTAAGGGGGATATCAAGATTGTTCAAAATAGAAAAGGTAAGTTTTCTGTTTTGGTTTGTCTATAATTTACAAAACTTAAATTTTAGTTCTGAGTGGCGCTGAAACACAACGAATTTTGCCATTTCGTAACAAAGCAAAATTTATCTGCCACATCGCGTTTTGTATAATTTTACTCAAAATTCAATTGTTTTCTCTTATCAATTTGTTCATCAATTTGGACAGACACATTACGAGACTATGTCTATGTGCTCCTCACATTCGTATTCTTAGCACACGGAACTTTCGGCAACATTTTGATGATTTACTACTTCTTAATCACCATACGGTACATTCTAATCAAACAAAAATGCATTGTAGAAGAGTTGGAAAAATTGTCCATGAAAATTCAGAAAATAAGTTTTAAAAATTGTACCTTAAATAAAATGCGGAAGCTACTTCTGCAAATCAAGGACAAATCTGAACAAATTACTAAACGCAAAATTGACATCTACGATGAAATCCGCGGCAACAATCAATTCTGGAAGTCGTATCTGTTTGTCTACTATGCAGTCTACATCATCGAAATATGCTATCTGGCTTATGCGATCTTGTTTTTGTCTGACGATCGCGCCGGTGCAATCTTTCAGAAGATATTCTGTAGATCATTTTTTTGTGAATTCCTAGCTATACTTCTATTTATTACATACCAATGTTCACAAATTGACCGCTTAAATCGATCAATTTTACAAGCCCAACGAAAGGTGTTCCTATTGATTGTTAAAGCACCATTTTCGTATGTGAACACTGCTGATCAGCTTAAGGTTTGTTGAGGAATCGATTTAAATTTAATATTTATAAAAAAAAAATTTTGTTAACTTAGCTTTGTTACAAGATAGCAAAACAGATTTATTGCATACTCAAAAGGCGAGCACATGTACACACGAGAGGAGGCACACGCTGACTGACATGCTGCTTTCGTATTTTCCTTTTCCTTCACAACACACACACACACCACCGCGGGTCGCACACAGAAGACGTATCAAATCACCACACTCAACACACCCCTGATTTGATACTGTCTGGTTCGGAAGTCCCAGCAGTTTGTCCGCATCCCGGGAGGCACTCTTTGTCTTGGTCAGGCCATCTGCTAGTTGAGTCGCGGTTCCAGTCCAGTTGACATCGATGTAGCCCTTGAGGATGTAATCCTGCAAGGCGTGCAGTTTCGTGTCGATGTGCTTGGCCATCGAGTTGTTCTTCCGGTTTGTCGCCACCTGCATTGTGGGTTGGTTATCCTCGTAGATCACGGTCGGGTACGTCACTGGGATGGACAGTTCCTCCATTAGATTCTGCAGCCACAGGACCTCGTTGGTTGCTGCTGCCAGGGCGATGTATTCAGCTTCGGTGGTCGAAGTGCTCACCGTCTTCTGTTTCTTGCTAAACCAATGAACAGAGCTGCCAGCTAGTCGGAACAGTGCACCAGACTGAGATTTCCGGTCACCACTCGGAGCGAAGTTGGCATCCACGTAGGCTAACAAGTTGGATCCATCGAGATTTCCCAGGTGTAGTTTCTTATGCTTGGTAGTCCGGACGTAGTTGAGCACTTTCTTGCAGAACTTGAAAAGTCGGTGGCTTGGACGATGTAGATGTCTCGACAAGAGGCTGACCACAGATGAGATGTCGGGCCTGGTCATGTTCGCAATGAATAGCAATCCACCGATGATGCTTCGTACAGGCATTGATTCGTCCACAGGGTCCTGGGTCAGGTCGATCTCTTCGAGTGCTGGCAATGACTCAGACTTCTTCGACTCAGAGATGCCGAATCGTTCGGTCAAGTCGTTGATATAGCTCTCCTGGGACATAGAGAGCTTCTCCATATCTTGACTTCGCTCAAAATCAACTCCCAGAAAACGGCCAATAGGGCCCAAGTCTCGAACTTCAAGGAGTGCCTTTAACTGGTTCTTGATCTCCTCCATAGTTTTGAGGTCTTCAGTGAGGATCAAGATGTCATCTACGTAGACTAGGATATAGCTGACCTTAGTTCCTTCTCTTCGTACGTAGATGCACCTCTCTGACTTGGTTGGGTAGAAGCCCATCTCAGCGAGGATCGAGTTCATTCTTTCGAACCAGCACTTGGGCGCTTGTTTCAGGCCATATAAAGATTTCCACAACTTCCATACCTTTCCGGGCTCAGCATAGCCAGGCGGTGGCTTGACGTAGATTTCCGTATCGATTTCGCCATTGAGGAAGGCCGTTTTGATGTCCACCTGATGGACATGAAGTTTCTGTAATCCAGCAATGGTCAGCAGGAAACGAATCGAGGCAAATGATACCACAGGCGAGAAGGTTAGTTCATAGTCGATGCCTTTCTTCTGGGAGAAACCCCGAGCCACCAGTCGAGCCTTGAATCGGTCGATCAGTCCATTCGCTTTCTTCTTGATATCGAAGACCCACTTGGTGGTGATCGGTTTCTTTATTGGGTCTTCATCGACAACGTCAAACACCTGATGCTCCATCAGTGACTTGATTTCATCATTAGTAGCTCCTTGCCAGTAGTGAGCATAGTTCGGGTCATTCATCGCTTCGTCATACGTGGCAGGAACTTTCACCTCCTTGGCATTAAGATGCTTCAACTCGGCAGCCAGACCAGTATAGTCCCATAATCCGAATCGCTCAGGTGGGACTCCAATGTTTTGTCGAGCTGACCTCCGCAACGCGGCAGGTTGTTCAATTTGGTTCTCAACCACCTCAGGTGGGTCATTCAGGATTGGGTTGTCGACCACCGCAGGTGGGTCATTCAGGATCGGGTTGTCGACCAGCGCAAGTGGGTCATTCAAGATCGGGTTGTCAACCACCACAGGTGGATCATTCTCGGTTGGGTTCGCAACCACCTCGGGTGGGTCATTCAAGATCGGGTTGTCAACCACCACAGGTGGATCATTCTCGGTTGGGTTCGCAACCACCTCGGGTGGGCCATTCGGAATTTGGTTCGCTGCCACCTCGAGTGGTTCATTCAGGATCGGGTCAATTACCACCGTTGTAGCAGGTTCCACTGTTTCTTCATAAAATCCACCTTTCTTTAATGTCCACACAGTCTTCGGTATTGTCGGCACCTCCGAAGGTACATTTACGACCGGTTGTGGGACCACAGGAGGCTCAACCGCAGGTTCGAAGACGCTTGATCCACCACCTTGATCGTCATCGTCTTCATCATTGTCATTAGATGGGCTACCTCCACTAGCATCATTTCCACCATGTTGCTGACCATTAGACGATGCCGTAGGTAGGGCAGACGAAGAAATCACACCCCCTGATTGGGGAATCATCACCATCATGTCCGTAATCAACTCCTCCGGGAAGACACAGGTTGATCGACACGCTTCGATCTCTTTGCAGTGGCACTCGGTGTCTGGTTCCTTCTTCTCACAGAACGGGAACACACCGTCAATGATCTTCACGTTTCGTTCTGGAACGATGGCGCCGGTTTCTCGATTCAAGAGCAAATAGGCATCGGCATCGGGTGCGTATCCAACGAACACCATTTTCTCAGACGTTGGATCAAATTTGCCTCTCAAATTCTTCTCATGGTGAATCCAACGGTAGGCGGCAGACCCAAAGACGTGGAGTTTCTTGATACCATCGTCCTTTTGAGGAAATAGGACTTTGAACGGGATCTGGCCATCCAAAGAGGCATGTGGCCAGCGATTAGCGAGGTAAGCGGCTGTCTTCAGAGCCAGTGGCCAGTATCGGGAAGGCATACAACTGTCAAACATCAACGCCCGGGCAATAGTGACCACCTTTTGGATCGTCCGCTCAGCGGTTCCATTCTGCTGGTGGCAGTAAGGCACAGAATGCTGGAGCTGGATTCCATGTTCAGCCAGGAACTCCCCGAAATAACCAGCAAACTCCCCCACCATTGTCACTGCGGACACTTTTGATTTTCCGGTCAAGTTGGTTCTCAAACCGTAACTTGAACTTCCTGAAAGCATCGAGTACTTCGGCTGATGACTTGCCTTTCAGAAGAAACACCTCCACGTACTTGGAGAAATCGTCAATGAAGATGACGAAGTGGTTGCTTCCATCATAGCCGGTTTTTCGCATCTGTCCACACAGGTCGGTGTGAACTAGTTCGAGAGGTTCCGTTCCACGGTCCTCGGTTGAGCGGTACGGTAACTGGTGTAGCTTAGTCCTTAGGCAGGTTTCACAGTTTTCTGGGTGATTCAACTCCAGTTCGGGATACAGCTTCCTCAGGGCAGCCAGTTTCTCTGCGCCTGGATGACCGAACTTGCTGTGCTAATCGGGTTTCTTGGTAATTAGCGCCGAGTCGTTCACACAGCCTCCTTGATTGCTGGTTTCAATATACCTGTACAAGTTGTTGATCAATTTGGCACGCAGGTATACTTGGTTGTCTTTGAATACGATGGCTTCATGTTTGTCGAAGAGAACTTTAAAACCGTTCGAGGTTAGCTGGCTCACGGATATCAGGTTCTCCTCGAATGATGGCGCAACATGAACGTTGGTGAGCTTCAGTTGCCGAGAACCAGTGTGCAAGAACGTATCTCCGGCTCGGTAGATCTTGCAGATAGCTCCGTCAGCAAGTACCACGGAAGAATTGTTGATCTCCCGGATTTCAACTAGGTTCTTGTCACATTTTGAATAGTTCTGAGTTGCTCCCGAGTCGAGTACCCAGGAGGCGAAAGCGCGGGACACATAGGGCTCAGGTTTGTGGGACTTCTTGAAATCGTTGTAGACCCGTTCAGTGCAATTCGAAATGTTATGGCCTTGCTCGTGACAATAGAAGCAGGCATTGTTGGCTATGTCTTGGGCTCGTCGGGCTTCTTTATCGGCACATATTCGAGGTTTCACGGACCGAGTGCAGAAGGCCGAGTTTCTCTGGTTCATCTTCCGGCACTTGTCCTTAATTTTGTCCATAGCTTCATCGACAGAGTGGGTGCCATACGCGAGGGTATCCTTAAACAATGACCAGTCGGGACCATCAGGAAGAGAATAGGCAAGGAGACCAAGATGCTTGTCGCTATCAAAAATAGCCCCACCACAACGGAGATTTTGGATTTTCTTATCCACAAGGTCGAGATGATCACACACGGATTTGTCATCTAATTTTACTAGCTTGGTAGACTTTATGTCTTCTTCGAGACGGGACAACTTGGTATAGGATAGCTCTCCGTACTTTACTCGTAGATTCTGGACAGCATCGTAGGCAACAAACGAAGAGCCAAAACACGACTGGAAATTCTCGGGAACGGCTTTCAGGATCATGCACATAGCTAGGCGATTCATGGGATGATCCTGCGGGTAGGCTCGAGTAATGGCATCGAGAAGGTCCTCTCTTTCAAGGGTGACGGAGAGCATGAAGAACCACATTTTGAAGTTATACTGGTCGAGCATAGGAATCGGGGGTGTCATCGATAACACGGACATGGTTGACTGGCGAGACAAGAACATCCTTGGGGACGGGAAACTGGATGGCTGAAGCCAAACTAGTCTGGTAGCGGGCAGGAACGGGAACGGGACGGGAACGAAGATAAACGATGTACAGGACCAAGAGAGTGAGAGCCGTGATGATGATCACAGTCGAGACATCGGGCAGGAATGAACCGTACAGGTTCCAGAGGATACGGGCGAGGTACTCGAGTAGAGACATCGTGGCTGATAACGTGTTACAAGATAGCAAAACAGATTTATTGCATACTCAAAAGGCGAGCACATGTACACACGAGAGGAGGCACACGCTGACTGACATGCTGCTTTCGTATTTTCCTTTTCCTTCACAACACACACACACACCACCGCGGGTCGCACACAGAAGACGTATCAAATCACCACACTCAACAAGCTTGACTCTTTAGAGTGCAGCCGAAGATGGCTTTCCAAGATTGGCTTCACATTGCACGATTGCTATAAAATCAATTCGAAGATGTTTGAAATGGTATTTTTCATTTTGATTATTATATATTCTTTATTCTAATTTCTACACTTTTCAGCTATTCTACTACATTAGCACTCTTTTTATGATTCTTTTGAATAAAAAATGATTTAATTCACCATTGAGCAGATCAATCAAGTTCAGCACCAGGAGAGTGGAGAGTTTATGATCCCTTCGGACTCAACCAACTAAACTTCCCAACTACATACTACGCCGCACTTTTCATCTAAACAACTTTCATCAACACTTTATTCTTAAACGATTACATTTTTCACAATTTCACAGAGTCACTCGTAACAATATTTTTCAAATTAATTTTTGTTGTTGCATAAATTTGAAAAAAAGACTTTCCTAAACTTAACAAATTGACCTTGTAAGACAAATTGTTGATTATAACTAGTCTTAAGTGGCGCCGTTGGCGTGACGTCGGGCGGCGGTATCTCGAACACTTTTCCTCATCAGTTCAATCTTCGGAGTGCAACAGACACACACACACACACACAGGTTAACTTATTCTCGTGTTCTCCCTCTCTCCGTTGGTCTCTCCACAATTCTATTCATTGGTACCTCGTTCTGGTCATCCTCTGGTGAACTATTGGTGGCTCGTACCCTTGAAGAATCCTTGGTGATCAGCAATCCCAAGTCCTTATCTATTTATTCAGTGATCTTATTTATTCAAATAAACTGCTTTTAACTAACACTAACGATCTTTGATGTTGAAGCGAGTTAATTGATTTCATGAAATGCTTTTGTCGAAGTTTCGAAGCTTCGAAGTTTGCGGTTAAGGCCATTCGACTATTTGAAGTTTTGAAAAACCGAATAATTGGAAACCCTAGTTGCCATTTTACTTCACAATTCTACACTTTGCTAAAAATTGTAAAATTTATATTTTGGATCGTTTTATCGAAACATACGCACTGTATTCGTATAGTGAAAATTTGTATCTTTAAATTTCTAAATAAAAAATGTTACTTTTAATTCTATAATAAAATATAAAGTTTATGATTAAGACGTTTACAAAACCAAAAAAACTAAATAAGGAGAAGAATTTTTCAATGCATTTAATGACTTTCTCGTAAAAAGGTGAATTATGGTTTTGCAACTTTCACGTCAGTATCATCAAGTTGAGAATTGAGTTGGCACTTGCTGGTTGATTGACAAAAAAAATCCCGAATAACAGAGACATTATATTGTCAGTAAATTGTTTTTCAAATGTGAGATTGAGATTTATTCAAAAACAAAGCCATTTAAATGATTATTTTTAATATTCATTTTGCAATACATGCAGAAAATATAAAAGAATGCAAAGAATAATCCTACAGTCTCAAATATCCAGTATGACAACTTTCATTAAATGGCCGCCGCGACGTGAAAGCGATATGGCATCACCTATGGACCGTTTGGGCTGATGTGTTTTCTCTCGTTCACAAAATTTCTACCCGCTTTCGGTGAAGTTCTGCTTTATTGGGTTCAGATAATTCGAAATTTAAATAAATTTTGTATGACATATTTAAAATTCAATAAATATTTGCCTAAAATAGAAATGAATACCTAACTGCCTAATTGTGAGTATGTGCAAGACAATGGCAAATAGCACGGACAATTGTCTACCGAGGTGAAGTGAACAAAAAGTAAAAAATTTGAAAAATTTTATCATAAATTTCCACATCTTATCAAGTTGTTGTATATCGTTGTTTGGTTATCTCACCAATAGAGTATACGCTTAATCATTAAACCAAATCATCAAATCAAATCCTCCGTCCAGTTGTTCCAGTCAAGTGTGAACACAGCTCCATAGTTCTTATTCTTTTGGTACTTGCGACTCTCACGACGGCAAATCATCAGAAAGAAAGTGCTGATAATGTACACGGCCTGGTAAAATGAGTTGGAAAATTAAATCATTTTTATTTGTTTAGTACACAAACCAAATTAAACGCCGATCCGTCGAGACGATAGTTGTTGGCCAAACGGAAACAGCAGCGGGAAAAGTTTCGATTCGTAGCAATAGTCTCGATCTTTTAAGTTATAGATTTTTTATGAGTTTGACAGAGTAAGTGACGCTTTTTCAAAGGGTTTTCCCTTTAAAACATTGGAGTGTAATGCAGGCAAGCATTGCCCCCAAAAAATCATACCATTCGGTTTTGTACATCTCAAGGAAGGTTTTTCAAGTGTGCAGTGGAAGTAAGCTTATCAGCACCGTAGCGTTCAGTGTAGAGTGCAACACCGCCCTTTTCAGTGGCGTGCCCCCAACATATGTGTTTTCTGAACACATTGCTAATCTCTCGCTGTACAGTTTGAAAGTCTACTGTCAGCAGTACAAACAGTGCTTTACGTGTGTTGTTGTGATTGAGATCGAGTGTTTTGGCACATTTGTGGATCAATTCGGAGCAATCTCGGTGGCTATGTGGTCCAGAAACGCTTATTCTATTGTTTCGAGCCTTGTTTTTTAACATCAACAAATGTGTCTGTGTGCGCGTGTTTGAGTGTTGTTTGTTGTGATTTCACTTTGGTACTGTTTTGAATTGTATTCTTCACCAATTCAACCGAACCAAGCACATCACGAAACCGTCCATCATCATTACCTTACGACATTCAACATCTAACCACCAACACACATTCTCTGAACCAACTCAACTAGTGTTACAATCAAAATACACAATCTCAGAATCAACTCAACTAGTGTTACAATCAAAATACACAATCTCAGAATCAACTCAACTAGTGTTACAATCAAAATACACAATCTCAGAATCAACTCAACTAGTGTTACAATCAAAACACCATCCTTACGTCGATCAGCTGTTTTTGTTTTGGTGTTTGTGTGGTGAGTTGCTTTTGGTGATTACTCCGATTCAATTTACTCTTCGTGTAGGTAATGTTATTGTGTTGATGACATTAAATATTGATTTCTCTCTAAATTCTTTTGTTTTTATATAACCCAGACAGGAATCGAAGTACATTTTCACGATTTTAATACAAGTCTGTAAACAATCTGTTTTGATGTTATTCAAACAACAACACTCACTCGGAATTGTTTTGGATTTTGGATTATTTTGATTTACACTTTATGTTTTATACGATATGCTAAATATATTTCAAATTGAAACTTATTAATTTTGTTTTTATACTGTTACAGGAATAAGTGGTATCCGTAATAATTAGCCATTATGAATGCTTATTGATTATGTTATTTTTGGCAGATAATGAGCATTTTCATTTTATGAAGTTCATACAGAAATATTTCTGGTCATACTGGAATTGGAATTATTTTTTACAATTGTACAACGTCGTCAATTTAAATTAGACATGGGACTGGATTTGACTAGTGTACCAAGCATCAAAGCTGATTGTAGTAAACATTAATGACCGAGCATTGTTTTTGGATTCCAGCTTTAAACTGAAAATGGTTGAAATATATTTATAAAATCCAAGATTAAAATGATAGATTTTTTATTTGCGCTTGTAAATGAATGAAACAAGAAAATGCGCTTGTAAATGTTTGAAACAAGAAAATTATCACTTAGGTAATATGTTTGAGATGTTCTTTAAATAAAAAATCAGGCGGCGGGTTAGCAGAATGTTAATACTAGTCATAGATAAGTACTGTGGAATCGCTAAAGAACTTAAGACAATGATCCATGTACTTACCTCTTCAAATAATACAGGGGAGAGAGTTTTATCTAAAATAATTGCACTCATAAGGATTAATATGAAAATAAAACTTTTTAGTTAAATCGATTACTCAAAATTACAAAAACTATGTCAAAGTTTGATTAAAACTTACATTTCCGTCGTCAAACTCGCCAAATCTCACCTGACCTTGTTAATGCTTTGCTATCACTGTGCATCCACTGTAATTAGTTTAACATACCAAAACTTACAGCAGAAATTAAGCAGAACTACAATTTCTGTTCAGAATTTTGATGGTATGTTCTAACTCTATCTTTATTATAGCACACAGTCAAGTCTACTGATCAGCTTTTCAGATGTTATATAATATATATTATAATGATGGTTAAAGTCTTTCTGAAAAAACGATCCACCGTTTATTCAAGTGATTAAAGTATAATTCAGAACGGAACTGATTGTAACCATTTTTTATGTTTAAATGTCAGGCATTCTCCGCCGCCTGATTTTTTATTTAAAGAACATCTCAAACATATTACCTAAGAGATAATTTTCTTGTTTTCATCATTCTCAAGCGCGTTTTCTTGTTTCAATCATTTACAAGCGCTAATAAAAAATCTATCATTTTAATCTTGGATTTTATAAATATATTAAGTTACGCATTTGAATAACAATTTTTGCAACAAACTTTACTTACATTCGCCAACTGTCGATTCGAAATTTGAAAATGCAATTGAAACAGCACACAAATGCGCACATTTCGCTTGTAGCACTGATCGTTGTACGAGTCCACCAATGCACATCGATAAATAACCGCAAAAATCAACACTCCCAGTTCAAACATGAAAAAGGTAAAATAAATAATCTGATCAAAGGTTGCGTCCACAAACAGGTAACAGTAGCACATGTAACAAAAAAGCACAATCAGACAGCCAAACTGACAGGTGAGATAGATGGACCAAAAGCGGTTGTAACCACGAATTTCCGAACATTGATACGACAACTTTTGGTTGATTTCCAAAAATTCGTGCCATAATTGAGAAAAGCTTTGAAGTTTACGCTTTTTCGGATGCTGGATTCTGTCTGCCAGGTTGTCCATTGTTTCCACCATGAAGCGCTGCTTGATCATTACATATCTAGTAGCAATGAAAAAGTGATAGAACATCAGGATGACAGCTGAAAATTTTAGCAAAAAATTATTAATGAACTTGAATTATGGTAAATATGGCGATATACTTACAGAAATTACAGTACCACAAGAAGACAAACAGAAAGATGTACATTTGAAAGTTGTGCTTCCACGCATTGCCAATGATTGGTTTGTTCCAAAAGTGCAGGAAAAAGTAGCCCTCCAGAAAGAGAAATGTCCAAATCATGAAGACCTTCATGTTTTGCTTGCTTTTACGACGGAATTCAAAGATTTTCTCGGCGTTTTCTTGATTCCAAACTAAAAAAACTTCCAAATTAGAAAGAAAAATTTTTAAAATTCCAAACCTTTTCCATCAACAATCAACTTGTGACTATCATCACGATCGTACACCAAATACATGTGAAACTTATCGTCCAGCCACTGTGAACGCCACAGTTTGTAGTACACCGTCGTAGCACAGAATGTGTCCGCCAAAATAATCATATCACCATGATTCCAGAACAGATAGGGAAACATTTTGTGTGAGAAAATGTCCGGTATTGGATGGTCTCGATTGTCGTACACCCAGTCGTTCAGGTACAAATAGTACAACGTCTCAATTGCATCGTAAACGAACATACCAAAAGGTAGAATGTACAGCCGATGCTTCCATTCTACGGATGCAACTCGATTTCGGCGATGGCGTTCAAGTTCGGTGGACATGTTACCAGAATTGACAGTACGGGGCGCGTCTCGAATGGTGTCATAGTGCTCGTAGCACACTTCTGCGTGGGCAAATGCCAGACGATAGGCATTTACCACCACAAGTTGGACAGAGTCAAAGAGAAACTTTAAAAGTTTGAGGAAAATTTGGAGAATCATTTTCTACTTCTCCAAATCTAGAAATCGTTTTGACGACTGCTGAGAAGACAAATGCTCATTTAAATATTCTTTTTTCAAGACAAAATTGCGAGTAATAATTCATTTGTATGTCTACAAAATTAATCATCAAATGTATTTGCTACCTTCAAGTCCGACCGGAAAATTAATTTAATTTATTATTCATATTTATTCAATGTTGCATAGGTTGGCTTGAGGTAGGCGATTAAATGGCCAACTTTTAATTGTCCAATGACGGTAAAAAACTCAACCGTGTGGTTTATTCGATATTTGAAAAAGAATATTTGCATAGAATATTCTCGACTTTGGATGGTCGACATTTAAATCAATATAATTAAATTTATTGTTTCTTGTATGGAGTGATAATTCCGAGAAAAGACAAAACAGCGAAAACAACTCGGTCAGAATGATTAACTGCTCGAAAATAATGCAATTAAAATTTAATTAAATTTTTTAGGTGTAAGTTGATTAATGATTGAATATTTTTTCAAACCTTTAATAACTCTAACAGGAAAAATTAAAATTAAAATTTTTTGACAGTACAATAAATTGTACACGCGTGTGTGTGTTAAGGTGGGCCGAATAACACCGACTTGGGTATTTTGGACTGGCTGGGTGCTAGGTAGTTGCCTTTTGACATACTGAACTCAAAACAAAAAATTTTATCCAAATCGGTCAACATCTTCCCGGTGTCCAGGGCCCCAGAAGTTTTCCCATGGTTTATATGGGGGAAAAGTTACATTTTCGAGTGATTTTCTAGATCTCGAAAAGTACAATAGATAACGAGCTGATTTAGTCAAGATTTACTAATTCGGGTACGAGAAATTTAATGGCAAACTCAGTTTGGGAGTACAGGGGCCCTGGGACCCAGGAAATGGGCCAAAAGGTCAAAATTTAACAAATTTTCAAAATAATTCAAAAATGCTCATATATATTAATGGTAATTAATAGAAAAATGTATTTAAAATTATTAGAAAAATATTTCAGGACCCTGGGGTCCTAGGGTCAAAGGTCAAAAATTAAAATTTTGGATTATAGGCATGTGGGGTGTCAAAATGGCCGAAATTTGGTGCTTTTATTATTTTTTATTAAGGAAATAAGTATAAAAATTATTAGTAACTCAATTGTCTGAACTCGTTTATATTTAAGGAACGCAACTTTACTCAATGAGCAAGCGTGCGGTCGCTTAATTAAATATCTGAACTCCATTAAATATCTGAATTGTCTGAACTCGTTTAGAATTATCCCACAATAAAGTTGCAATGTTTTATCTCACAATATGGTCGCTGGATATTATCCCACAATTGATTTGTTGAATTTTATCTCAAAATAGGGTTGAAAAGTCTTATCCCATAATAAAGTTGAAATGTTTTATCCCACAATATGGTCGTTGAATCATATCCCACAATTGGGTCTCTCTGATTTATCCCACAATAAGGTCGTTGGATCTTATCCCACAATTGGGTCTCTGTGCTTTATCCCACAATAGGGTCGCTGGATCTTATCCCAAAATCAAAGGTTATAAATGGAGAAATTAAATTTATTAAGACAATTTGTGAATCCTCTTTGCTTGTTAATTATGTGGTAAAACACAACATTCCCACTATGTGATAAACCCAGCGACCCTATTGTGGGATAAGAACCAACGACTCTATTGTGGGATAAGATCAGGGGCCCTATTATGGAATAAGGCCCAGAGACCCTATTCTGGGATAAGAACCAGCAACACTATTCTGGGATAAGAGATTGCCGCCATATTGTGGGATAAAGCCATGGGGCCCAATTGTAGGATAACTACTACTTACTATCATTTTTTTGGTTAATTCTATAATAAAAATAATAAAAGAACTAAATTCCGGTCATTTTGACACCCCACATTCCTATAATCCAAAATTTCAATTTTTGACCTTTGACCCTGGGGCCCTAAGACCCTGAAACATTTTTAAATAATTTTAAATACATTATTTTGCAATTATTATTAATAAATATGTGTTTTGAATTATTTTGAAAATTAGTTAAATTTTAGTCATTTTGACCCATATCCTGGGTCCCAGGGCCCCTGTACGCCCAAACCGAGTTTACCATTAAATTTCTCGTACCCTGAATTAGTAAATTTTGACTAAATCAGCTTGTTATCCATTGTACTTTTCGAGATCTAGAAAATCACTCAAAAATGCAACTTTTTCCCCCATATAAACCATGGGAAAACTTCTGGGGCCCTGGACACCGGGAAGATGTTGACCGATTTGGATAAAATTTTTTTGTTTTGAGTTCAGTAAGACAAAAGGCAACTACCTAGCACCCAGCCAGTCCAAAATACCCAAGTTGGTGTTATTCAGCCCACCTTATTGCTGGCACAAAACACCAGAAGCAGTTCTCCAGTGGGCGTCGCCATACCTCCCAATCAAGCCATTCCACGTAACGGTGTCGTTGCCAACGTGAGCGTTGAAGTCCCCCATCAGTATCGACGAATCGGTTCTTCGGAGTATAGAGGGAACGTTCCACGTGTCAACATCCAGCTTCCACGGACGACTCCTTGCGTAAACGCCTCGTCCTTGGGCCCTAGGGGCATAGCGTCGTGAAACCATTTCACGTCCGTTCACGGCGAAGGTTCGAAAATGAATGAACTAAAACATTTATTTAAATAATATGTAAAATAATTTGTTTACAAAAATTTGATACAAAAAGTACAAATTTTCTCAGCTAATTGCGTGCACCTATGATCTAGGTCTATATGTTTGTGTTTATATATGCAGGTTTGTCGACTTCTTCTATCCAATATAATCTTTGCCCATAATTTTCTTTTTGAAAATTTTCATAAACAAAATTGTGATCGACAGAAACAACTGCAAACCAAAATAAAAATTAATAAAGTTAAAGTAAGGTAAATGTCACTTACAATCTCAAACATGCGCGAGTCTATGATGCCATTGTTGATGTATCGGAATCCATTGCGGGTACCTTTGTAATTTGAAATCATCTTGCTGAGCTTAATTTTGAGATAAAATTATTATAAAATTTAATCATTTTCAACATAGAAACACTTACTCGTAGCAATTGAGTGTTCGATGGTTGGAGAGTGCGCGAAAAAGCGTACGCAAATCGTCTGTTGCTCTTGTAAATAGCAACATTTTTTCGCACTACAATCGAACACTGGCCAGTGATCAACAGAATGGACGTAAAGAACTGGGTTGAGAAGAACATGTACAGAGACTTCTTCAGTATGGTGTCCGCCTCGCCCAGAAACACCGCATAAGCCAAATAGCAGATCATGATCACGTAGCCGAAAACATAATCTGTCAGAATAAAACTCCAGAACGAGCTATAAGCGCCAATTTCCTTGAAAAGATCCAATATTTTCCGATTGCAAACACAAAATTTGTGCCAAATTAACCAGCGCAATTGTGGAAGATTCCTGTTGGGATGGATGCCCATTTCCACGAGGGACATCTCTTCTAGCAGTGAGTTGATCTTGGCCAGTTTGTAGTTTTGTTTGAAATGAATGTAACTGGTCACCAAATGAAAGTAGAACGCAATTGCCATCACACCTGCAAACAAACATGCAACAATTATTAAATGATTTATAATTTCAATCACTTACCATAAGTAGTGTACATAACCCAAACACTCATATAAAAGTAGAGCCAAAGGTTGCGAGAGGTGTAGTTGTCTCCGTTGAGATGATGGAAGCCAACAAAGTAGAGGTACAACTGCAGAAACACGGCCACAATTACCACCAAATAGATTTTCCTCAGTGTGGCGCGTTTCTTCAAAATTCTGTCCGACTTGTCCTGCTTCCAAACTTGATGATAAAATAAAATAATATATTATTTATTGATCAAACTCAAAAGCTCAAACTTACACTTTCCCTTGTAATAGATGGTCCTCTTTTGCAATGACTCGTTCCAAACGGCGAACATGAAATACTCTGGGCTAATGTTCGGTAATTGGGTTAGGAAGAAAAAGATCAACAACTCCTGCATTACGCCAGCATCAATGAGAATGTCGCTAATGTCCCAGAATATGTCCGGCGTCATGCGATGGGTCAACAGCTCCGGCATGCCAGTTGCATTGTAGTGGCCTCCATAGCGAATGAAGATCACATAGACGTTGTCGAGGTGAAAGTACAGCATAATCAGGGCAGGCGTCAAAAAGTGTAAATTCACTTTGAACCATGGAAATCGAGAACATCGAACAAACGGTCGCTTAGCCTTCAGTCCCGGGATCTCGTACAGAGAAGCACAATCTTTGATTGGATCCAAATCAAAGTAAAATTCTTTCAAGTGAACACAAAGTCTACGGAAACTATGTTTGACTTTTTTGAAGCAAACCAAAATGCTCATGATCACCAAGCCAAACATTCTTCTTAGGGTAGGTTGTGACTTTCAATAAAGTCCTACAGGGGCAATGAATGAATTCACTACTGAATTGGCCTCGAATTTATTCAAAATTTTGCCTCATTACTTTCAAGTGAGTAGAGGACACTTTGCCGGAAATTGACACAACAACAGAACAATAAATTTTATTGCTAATGTTGTTTGCTTTATTCTGCTTTTGTTCTAATTAATTTCATTGAAAATCCAACGAAATAAAATTGAAAATTCAATATAATTCTGTATTAATGTTCTTTCTACGTGCTACAAATAGAATTAATCACTTTGTTTGTCAAATGAAATGCTACAAAATATGAAAAGAAGTGGAATTTTCTAATGAGAAATTGATTATGCCACAATTGACAAATATGCTAATAAAAATGAATATTTTATTTTATTAATATTAATATTTTTAATTTAATAAATAAATTTATTAATTTTATTAAATAAGCGCCGCATGACTTTGTGGTTATTTAACTAATTCATTGTGAATTGTACCAAGATTAATTTTAAGCAATTTAAACAAAAAGTATTTCAAGATGCATCTTGATGAGTCAATGTTCTAAAGTTGTCATTATCGATTTGTGGAACACTTGATGAGTCAATGTTCTAAAGTTGTCATTATCGATTTGTGGAACACTTGATGAGTCAATGTTCTAAAGTTGTCATTATCGATTTGTGGAACACTTGATGAGTCAATGTTCTAAAGTTGTCATTATCGATTTGTGGAACACTTGATGAGTCAATGTTCCAAAGTTGTCATTATCGATTTGTGGAACACTTGATGAGTCAATGTTCCAAAGTTGTCATTATCGATTTGTCGACAACTTGATGAGTCAATGTTCCAAATTTTTCATTATCGATTTGACGAACACTTGCTGACTACTTTAGTCTAGTTTTGAAATCAATGATCTGTCATTGTGTGGAGAAGATACCTGAGAAATTTTAGATTCTTTCAGCAATGTGTGTTACTGTAACTTGTAACTGTCAAAAAGTATCATTTCTTACTAAATCTAATCTATCTAATCTATCTATCTAACTACATTAAAGTAATTTTGAAAATCGTGGTGGTCATGTTCGTGGTGGTCTCATTGTATGGTGGAAGGTACGACAGACATGCGCAGAAGAAAAATGAAAAGTTTGGAGTATATCCATGGTTGTGACCCTTGACTCTTGGAACAGGGAAAGTTTCCGGAAACAGTTTTAAAAACATACGGAAACTTTCTCAGAAACGCTTTGAAAACCCAAAGTTTCCGGGAAGTTTCTCGACTTTTCTTGAAAATTTTCCAACCATTGTGAAAGTACGACTGAATTGGAACAATGGATTCCCAGTAGAGCTTTGAGACACACACACAAATTCTACTTTAGAGTAGAGAATTTACCTAAAATTACATCATCATAAAAAATGTCATTGATAAAAGCACTGACCAAAGAGCGAAATTATTTTTTCAATGAATTTATATTTTTACTTTATATTTTAAAATCTAATTGAGAAACCTTTAATGCTAAGATTCATTCTTATATGATTTTTCACGCTGAATCCAATGACATGGCCAGAATTAGTTTTTTAGTTATGGTTTTCAAGATATTTAATTGTTTAACATATCTTATAATATAAAGATCTCATAGGAATTACATTGTAGAACGTTTGGTCAGAATGCACCAACACCAAGCTCAATTGTCGAAAGTGCAATGGTGGAAAGCACTGGGCATACATGTGCGCAACTATTCAACGACTCAAACAACAACAGTTTACCGAACAAAACGACCAACACCAAGTCAACGTTCGTAGCATCTCAACTCAACCTATGTTACCAAAACCGACAACAATTGACGATCTAACAAGCAATCCACACGCAAAATCACCAGAAGTAGTCAACCCAGAGGCTGTCGTTCGCAAGTGCAATCTTGGAACTGTGCAATATCAAACGTGTATTGCAAGAATCAACAAACAAGAAGTAATAATTGCATTCGACAGTGCTGCTGGTCACTCTTTCATAACCGAAAAGTTGGCCAATGAACTCAATCTTGAAGTTTCCAAGGCACCTGAGCTTGGTATCAAGAGACACGCGGAAAGCGAAGTTAGCTTAATAAATGATCGCATTACTTCATTCTGGCTATCATCGTTGAATTTACCATCAAGACCAACGTGCGAGTTGTGGACGACCTCGGTGACATGAGATGGAAGTCTCTCTCCAAAGACAGAGTGATCGAACTCAAGTCTCAAGGCATACACTACCAAGACGATGAGTCAAGACCAATTGAGATCATTTTCGGACTGCCATACTACTCTCGAGTTGTAACCGGACAAGAAGTAAAAGTCGATGACGACCTTATAGCCAAACATACCAAGATTGGTTGGCTCGTCTTCGGTGGAAAAGAAGAAAGCGTTCAACCAGCAATACCCAATGGAATAGACAAGCCCGACTGCAAGCCCACTTGGTGTGGCCGTCCAAGCGTGGAAGGCTTCTTGCAGAAAGACTAGCTAATCGACTTCAACGACACAGACAATCACAAAGAATCAGAGACTGCATCCCAAGACAACAATCGGATGGAAAAAAACATACACGAACAATCCCGAACCGTCTTCACAACTCACAAAGATCAATGTCAGATGCCAACAAGTAACGAGTCACTACAAAGATGCAAAGCAAGAGACGAACAAAAAGACCAATTGGAGAATCCAATGGACAACACTGGCTCACCATCGTCACACCCGATTCAAAGATGAGTTGTGGCCTGTCTGCCCTCATTGGCACAACGAATGCATCGACCTGGCCCACTATGACTCACGTCTATTTTCGCTCTAACTGCACATTCGGTTCAAACTGACGAAATCTACATACACCAACTCTCGACCAGAAGAATGGATAGATCTACAAGTCGAGGATGGTCCGTCTCTCAACCAATCACTCGAAGCGACCCATAACGCGCTGTCTGACGATAAGGCCGTGCCTTCCCGGGCCCAAGATGTTGCAAATGCAACAGAGCAAGCCGAGTTCGATCGAACTCTAGCCATTTCTGGGCTTATTTAACCCCTTGCCCTTTGCCCTTCAAGGCATAGTGGTAGTTGCGAGCCATCTTACACTGTCACCAAATCACAGCCTGCGTGCACATTAAACTCCTTTCTTCATTTTCACCCTTGCGTTCAAGTCATTTCCTGTGCGACTGTCCGCGTGCATTCGTCACATGCGCAGCAACAAATGGCTTGTGATCTGTCACCAAGTCATTTGAGTTTCCTTGCAATAAAATTAATATATCAATAAACGATTAAAATTTGTGTATCACTAAAGTCCATCACAAAAAAATTATACCCGAAATTAAAATATGGGAATAATCTTTGTGAGTTAAATAAAAAATGAACGTCAATTTTTATTTTTTAACATTTCAGAGAAATTATTATTTGTTGTTCGCAGATTGCGAATGCAGCGCCATCTGTATCCTCAACATCGAATGACGTATTGATCGAGTCAGTTCATCGCATTGAGATATAGAATTCCCAAACCCCAAACGATTTTTACGACAATCCATCCAATATAATAAAACAGCAATGAACGATAATTTCTGCAACTCATACCAAAAACTCACTAAAATGAGTTGATTTTGAATTTGGTTTGCGAATACGAATGTACTTATTTAGTAATATGTGAATGTTTATCTAAAATTTAAATAATTCAATTATCAAATTTTATTAAGATTAACTAAAAAATTTAATTTTAAATTTAATTTCGGGCTTAATTGTTTTTAGTTGATCAATTTTCATATCAAGAAGACAAGAGTGCTTGTGCTTGTCCTGGTTACCAGCCAACACTGACACTTTGGTTGTCAACACAAAGCACAAACAACTTTATTGTTTTCTACAGTACGATTCGAAGTTTGAAATTGAATTTTGAAATACAGTCTTTCAATTTAAATGTCAATTTTTAATGATTCTGCATAGAAGTTATAAAGTTAATTTCGAGAACTTCTAGTTAAACTTTCCAGACTAAAATCGATAAAAGTTTATTGCATTATCAAGGTTTCAATGTTTTTACTAATAAAATTACGAACCAAATTCACTTATTCTGCAGCACAAACATAAATGTGGTGCTAATGTAGATGAAGAGCTTAAAAATTTGAAAAATTTTTGGAATAAATATTAAATAAAAAATTAATTTAATTAAATGAACGTATATTACCATTTCAAACATTTTCGAATTGATCTGATAGCTCTCGAGCAAAGTGAAACCAATTTTGCGGATCCACTTGTGGTTGAACTCTTTACCGTTAAACTATATACAAAATTTTAGCCTTTAAAAATATGAATTGTATTGGAATTTCTATTACCTTCAATAACTGCTTCGTCGAGATAGCAAAATTGTTCTGAGCCAATATCGCCAATTTACGCTCACATTTATGAATGGCTGCATGATTATGCACAATTGCAGAGCACTCATAGGTGACCCAAAGCAGTAAAAGCAAAAATTCAGTAGAAAAAGTGCTAAAGAACACTTTCTGACGAATTGAGTTTGAGGCAAAAATGAGTCCATAGCCGAGGTAACACACTTCTATGATGTAACAGGAAAAATACACAGCCAGGTACTTGTTCCAGAAACGATTGTGACCGTGAATTTCATCGTACAAACGGAGATTGCGCTTTCCGATTGAGTAATACTCGAACATGATGCGCACTTTGCTGCATCTTTTCTTTGATATTTGCCCGATTAACTTGAGTAACTTTTGAATGATTAATCTTTGTTTGATTCGAATGTACCGAGTGCTGATCACGAAATAGTAGATCATCAGGATGTTGCCTTAAAGATTATAATTTTGTTTAATTAAAGCTAACAAGACTTTGACAAACACTTACTGAATGCCCCATAAATACAAAAGACAATCACATCGACAAGGTAAACGTAATCTCGAATAGAGTTTGACCAATTGAAGGCGAGGTTCGCCAGGTAGAAGCTTTCGAGTTCAATGTACATGATCAAGCAGACAACATGAAAGATTGGTTCAATTTTCTTGTGAAATTTGTAAATTTGAGTCGATTCGGCTTTGTCCAGAACTGTTCAAAGACTGTTAACAAAATAAAAATCAACTAAAAACAAACCTTTTCCATTTTGAACAATCTTGACCAATCCTGGTTCATTTCCGCCAACCGGAAAGACAATCATCAAATACTTCTCCTTCAACTGTGGTGCCCAAATGATTATTCCAAATAGAACGAAAGCCATCAAGAAAGCTGTACAAAGAATAACATCTGCATCACGCCAAAGTTCACTAGGAAAAATTTTGTGACTAATCAGTTGCTTCAAGTCGGTTAGTGTCTGATAATTTTCGGTTGCAATGAGAAATACTGAATCGATAACAATAAAAGAGAACACCAATAATGGAATCAAATAGTGAGGACTGTGTTGCCTGAGTGGTAAAGCACTTTTCCGCTTCACATCATCATAACTCTTGACTGGATCATAGTTGTAGCATAGTAGATGAATTGACTTTTGCTTGCAATAGCATTCATAAAGCTTAACACAAAATTGACGGACGGTTTCAATCATGATGATTTTTTACAAGAAAAAACTTAAGGCTCATTGGCACAACTGTTCGAGCTGGCAAACAAGTTTTAACTGACAGTCATATGACACACAATATATATTTGAGTGTTATTACTGTTGGCGTGAAGTAAAAATTCGTACCATCAAATCTAATGTCCTCGTATTATAGAAAATATATATTAAAATAAAATATTAAATTATTATTTGAGCCTCTCAAAAGTCGGTTTTTAATGTCAACCAACAACAAACAAGTTGTCAACTTGATGATACTGGCGTGAAAGTTTCTAAATCATTTCACCTGTCAACTAAGAAAGTCCCATTATGATTTACTTTAAATTATGGATCGACACTCAATTTAAATTATTTTAAATCACCATTAGAACTTCCGGAAAAGTCATTTTCAGAATAATCGTTCGTTTTATTGTTTTCTCGTGATTTAAAATTTACAATTTTTACACTACTGTTACACTTTTGCATGTGGCACACCAGAGATACTGACTGGAAATTTAAAGTTTTGAAATCAAATTTCAATCTTCAGAAACCGAATAATGGCCCAAAAAACATCTCATAAAAAACTTTAATTTAATTGACATGTTTTTCTAAATTTGATTTTATTTGACACATATAAAAAGACGATTTAAAATACGAAAATAAAATCTAAAGTTAAATTTAATCTAATTTGTCTCTTTATCAAACACATGCAAACGATGTATCTAAATATGCAGATCATCGCATTCAGTACATACATTCGCTACTACACAACCACCCTCCCGAAGGAAGGTGGACCTGGCCGAGCCCAGTTACAGGCCAGGTTTTTGCCACGTGGCGTCGTGAAGGGCGCTCAAAGAGCCATCGGGTAACGGGCAAGTGGCCAGCTCACCGCAGAGGACCGAGGTCACTCTCCCTGCGCATTCAGTTAAAATCAATTCATATCACAGAATAATTATCTATTTACATCACACGTCATTGACTTTGAATCATTAACATCATTTATCGTTTATGGTCACAGCCTGCAATTCTTGTTGTTTCTCTTTTCATATGTTTTTGGCACCATGCTTTAATGCAAGAAACAGTCGTTTATTGGAGGAGCGACCGCAATCACTCACGCTGAGCGAGCGAAGCGAGCGAGGTGTGAGTGATTGCGGGAGCGACGATATATACCCGAGAAAAATGTAACTTCAGTCATTTGTTGTGTGTGCTACAACTCAATTACGAATGCATGGATCCTTCTGAAAATTTAACACAGTGTTCTGGTTGTGGTCTAGATGTGCTGTATAGTGGCCATATAGGTCAAAGGTCAAAGGAATAGCAATTTTGAGAAAAATCCGATATTTTGTATTGAAATGTGAAGGTATCAATATGTCAACACTGTGTGTGTGTGTCCCTCTGTGGCAAACGTTTTCCCTGGCACGACCACTGTAGAGATGCACAGTAGCAAGCACACTAAAAGGTGATTCCAGGAGATAGATGCGGACAATTTGACTTGAGTTATTTGAGGTGTTGTTGGGTATTTGTTTACATTATCCGATATATTTGAGAATTATCATTATCACATTTAATTGGTCTGAAATTTTAAACCTAACAAATTTATTTTAAATAATGCAGTGATCATGTAATCATTGACATATTTAGTATGTAGCAAAGAGACATAAAATATTTATATTTCTAATAATAAAAATTTAATTTTTGCAATATCGACTATTTGCCAATCAAAATGCCTTAACTACTCTAACAACCATTGACATTGTAGATCGTATTAGATCTATGAATAATGTAACATAATTAAATCCGGGGGACTTACCATTGCAAACTAACAATGATACAGAACATAAAGAAAAACAAGGATAAGAACAATTGCACAAATGTGATTTCTAGATGGGAGAATCTATCCTCGGATCTTGAAAATAGTTGAATTTCTATTTGGATTTGTGAACCAAGTACAAATTTTCAATTTGTTTCTTTGTTACTTTTTTGAAGGATGTTTTTTTTAGTTTTGAAAATTATATGAATCTGTATATTTAGTATAAACGACTGTCTGTCGAGAATGTCTATTCTGAGGATCACATAAGTTCTCCTGCTTATTTTTTTAGGTTATTACTATTAGGTTTGTTACAATAGATGTTTGTGATCAGCATTTTGTAGTCAGCAATTTTGATTGAAATTCGAAGGAATGTTGCAAGTATTAAATTTGTTTCAATATAAGGAATTGTTTGATTTGTGTTGAAAAAGTCGTCCAAGTGGATCACGTTTTATGAGATAAATGTGCAAGACAATCGACACGGAAAAATCCGAACGAAGTAATCCACACGGAATAATCCTAATTTTAGCAATTGAGTTTGTGATTTTTATTTTTATTTTTAATAAATTTGATTTAATGATTAGTTTTGTTCAAATAAAGCTTTTATGATGATTTAATCAATCGCTTGACTCGGTTTGATTCTACTCATGAGAAGTTTCTATTCTTGCTTAGATTTAATATTGAGTGGTTCATTGTTTTCTATGATTGGGATTTTCAATTGATCATTACAAACCTTTGACACTGGTGTTTCTGCTTGGATGACAGTTTGAGATTGCAATTTAAAGCGCCTTTTTGGAATAATGAAATTTTTAGATGGTTTATCAATCCCAGTTTGTGGCCGTTTTGTCAAATGCAAATTTGCATTTGTAATCAATTTATTGGCAACTTTACGTTTGTTTACTGTAGTTTGTGACTTTTATTGTAAATTTTGCAAATTCACAATAAAGATAAGATAAGATACGATAAAAATTGTTTTTTTGAAGTCAAACGCTCATGCTTTTCAAGCTTTGGCCCTAATTTTGAAGTTTGCAAAGTAAATAATTTAACGATCATTCTATTCATTTTGGATTTTTCCGAATTATCTACAGAAATTGTAATTATTATAAAAGTAATTTGAGTATCACGGTCATTTTGGACACACAAGAAAACAAAATTTTAATGATTAATCAAAGTAATTTAAATCTTTTGAGGTGGTCGCGGTGCTGTTGATCAGAACCGGCCACCATATGAAATGAAGGGAAAGATTTTAAAATGTATTTTTAATATCAAATAAATGTTGAGCCTAAAATTAAATCTAACTGTTTCATTGCTGCAAGAATGTTAAATATTAATTTTTAAATTCAAAGTTACACACATTAGCCAACGAAGAACATGATGGTGACAAAGAATTGAATTGAAAAGAACAGACTGAACGCATTCATTAGAGCCGATCCTTCTGAGCCAAATAGGAATGCGTGCGCCATGAAGCAAATCATCACCACATAAGCAAAAACATAGTCCGTAAGAATAAAACTCCAAAAGTGATTGTAAGCGCGCAGTTCGTCGTGAAGTGACAGCACTTCCTGATTGCAAACTGAGAATTGCATCCATATGAAAAGGCTTTTCCTTCTTTTTTTAGTTGGATTTTGCTTTTCTAGAGCAAACGTTTCTGCAGTAAGCGAATTGATTTTGCCCAAAATAGTTTGCTGTTTAAATTGAATATAACTGGTGACCAGATGAAAGTAAAATGCGACAAAGACGACAGCTACAAGCGAGATTTTTTGTTTTATATTTGATATTTCCAAAATGCCATCAGCACTTACCATAAGAACCGTAAAATACATAGAGGCTGAAATAGAAATAGAGCCACACATTTCTCAGTGTCCAGTTGTCGCCATTGATGTGATGAAAGCCAACAAAAGCGAGATAAGTCATCACAAACGAGCAAACCATAAATGTAGAGTAGATTCGCCTCAATTCTGATCTTTTCTTCATAATCCCGTCTGATTTGTCCTGTTTCCAAACTAATTTTTGAAAATTTTTGAAAATTTTATGATACTAACACAAAACACAAGCACACTTACACTTTCCTCTGTAGTAGATTGTACGTTTCTGAAGTGACTCGTTCCAGACGGCAAACATGAAATAGTCAGGACTGACATTGGGCACTTGAGTAAGAAATAGATAGAGAATCGATTGTTGCACTTGACCAGCGCATAGAAAGGGGTCACTAATGCTCCAGAATAGTTTCAAAAACATTCTATGGATGAGCAGTTCAGGCATTCCGTTCGATGAGTACTGTCCACCATGACGAATGAATACAATGTAGAAGCAGTCTAGTGCAAAGTAGAGCATCATCAGAACTGGCGGAAGAAAGTGTAGATTCAGCTTGAGCCAAGGAAATGCGCTCAACAAGCGATGGAACGGACGCGCATTCTTCAAGTCGGCAATGTCCTCTAAAGTCTTGCAGTTTTTAATTGGATCAAGGTCAAAGTAGAATTCACGCAGATGGACCAGATAAAGTTTGAACAATTGATGCATTTTACTGAACAAAGCAACAAAGAATAGAATTGTAAAATCAACTATTTGCACCATCTTTGACGTGAGACGAAGTTGAATGTCAATTGCCATTTTAACTTTTTTTATAGAATTTTTTGTCGATGAAGTAGCTGCTCGACTGGGTCTTAAATGAATATACAATACAACTAGACTTTAAAAATATTTAAGATTAACACTTCAGTCGAAAAAATGTCAATAATAAATGAGCTCTCGAATAAAGTAATTTCAAACTTACTTGGTCTTAAACTTAATTAGATATAATTGAAATTCTAAAAAAATATCTTTTTAAAGTTGTCGTTTTCAATAACAAATTAATAATTTAGACTTATTTAAATTCGAAAGTTGAAACTTTTTATTTGTAGAAGAAGCACCGATGGCCTTGAAATTTAAATGATATCTTATGTTGAAAATTTGTTTTAGAAAATTTTTGACACAATCAAGCAAATTTACAATTTTTTGCGGGCTCACGATATAGAATCAAACTAGAACAAGTTTCAGGTTTCAAGACTACTTCACAATGTAGTGATTATCTTTTCAGTTTTATTGCTTGTTTGGCTCGACTTTTGGCATGGAAGAGTACTCGTAATGTGCTCAAAAGAGTGATCTTTATTCTTTATTACTTTGTTCTTTTCAATAATAATGTGATTGTATATTTCAAAATTCAATAAAGCCCAAGGACAAGACATTGTGTATTTGTTTGTTAGCCGCAGTACTAGTCATTTGTTCGTACATGTATGTGTAGTTGAAGATTATTTATTAATTTCAAAAAGAGAAACAACTTAAAAGAGTTTTAGATCTTAGTCTCTTTTCATTATTTACTAAAAAATATACAAATTGTTTAAAAATAAAGCCCAAACGTCCAATCGTCAGCATGATGATCAGCATTTTGCAGTCAGCAATTTTGATTGAAATTCGAAGGAATGTTGCAAGTATTAGTCAAATTGTTGTTGAGTATCTATTTCGAAGTTAATTCACTGGTTTATTTTTACAAATTTGATCAATCTGATATATTTATGACTTAATGAGCCTCTAGTAGGACATGCACAAAGAGAAAAATTTGAACTTGAGCCAGAAAAAATATAGCCTAATTGTAACAAAAAAAAAGAATGTTATATTGAAAGTAATTGAAACAACTAATTGATTTTACCAAAATTTTACACAAACCAGGAAAGCGTTGAGTGAAGCTAATTTGTTCAACCACAGTACGGATCATTAAAGCAATTAGCAGAAATCCATTCACGAAGTAAAATGCCAATGCCAACGCATAATAATAAAACTTGCACACGCGCATGCTGTGCAGCAGATGGGACCAGATATACGAGAATATAAATATAGAATGTCCATCATTGTCGTCTTTTGAAAATTCAAAATCTTCTACAGGACCAGGCGTAAACACCAGCCACTGCATGTAGAATATTAAAGTCAACTTTAAATAGTGGTACTAAACATGTGAGGGATTAAACTTTAACAAATTAGATATTACATATCAAAATTCACGAAAACTTACACAGAGATCGACCAAATCAAACAGAAGCATGCCACACGACAAGGCGAGGAGATATCGCGAAATTACACAAAATGATGCACAATTTGCATAGTTTGCAAACAATTGAAATAAATCAAGTGCCATTTTAAGCAAAAAAAAAACCCTAACCACAAAACCACAAGCACTGCCGTGTTGCCAACTTTATTTTCATCGAATGTACTCGAATCTCGAGCTTTAAAATGAAATCAAGCGTACTCGCTTTCATGGCTTTATTAGCCATTAAATTTGTACGACAAATGTCTCCCTGCCACCAGTGTCCCCCAACTTCTCAAATGACTTTTTCTATTTCAGTCTCTGCAGGTTTGGCATACAATTAAGAATGAATTTATTATTATTATTCATGCTTCAAGTATTGACATTTTTTATTTTGCAACTTTTAAATTTCAAATATATTAAAATTTTAAATTTATTCCAATATTGTTGAATTGTTGAATATTGGAATTGTTTGATTTGTGTTGAAAAAGTTGTCCAAGTGGATCACGTTTTATGAGATAAATGTTCAAGACAATCGACACGGAAAAATCCGAACGAAGTAATCCGCACGGAATAATCATAATTTTAGCAATTGAGTTTGTGATTTTTAATTTTTTTAATAAATTTGATTTAATGATTTAGTTTTGTTCAAATAAAGCTTTCATGATTATTTGATCAATCGCTTGACTCGGTTTGATTCTACTCATGAGAAGCTCGTATTCTTGCTTAGATTTAATATTGAGTGGTTCATTGTTTTCTATGATTGGGATTTTCAATTGGTCATAGCAAACCTTTGACACTGGTGTTTCTGCTTGGATGACAGTTTGAGATTGCAATTTAAAGCGCCTTTTTCGAATAATGAAAGTTTTAGATGGTTTATCAATCCCAGTTTGTGGCCGTTTTGTCAAATGCAAATTTCCATTTGTAATTTCAATTTATTGGCAACTTTACGTTAAAGAAGAATGCGTAAATTATTGTTGAATTTAATTTTGGCTAAAATAGTCTTTTGTTGTATGAGTTGAGTCACATTTGAAGCTCCTTGATTGTATTGCAACTGGATGCTCTGGATTTACCATTTGATAAATGTTTAACGTTTGTGAAAGTAGCTAACACGTAATAATGCTACTAATTAAAAGACATTTCAAAAGTGATCAAAAGGATTCGATAGTTGGTTAATAGCTGAAAGGCTGCTGCATCCAGTCTGAAGATTGTGCAAAATGCATCATTTCGGCATGTATGGTAAACTTATCTCAAATTCTAAGTACAACTCGACTTTGACACTCGAGCCAACTTTGTCAGTGAATAAAACTAAGTCAAGTTGATGCCTACATAATTTGAGAATACTAATCTCTATGCAATTAACTACTGTTAAGTAATAATAGCAGTTTTTGTCCATTCTCAAAAGTGCAAATACAAAATCTGAAACACAAGCCTTTTCCTATCAAGCGGCGCCAGAGGACTCGTTCACTCACAAACAGTGTCAGTGCCAAATAGAGTTATCGCTGCAGTTACAGCGAATAATTGAATCATACTCGTGTCGCCGCCTAGTGAGACCAAATATTACTATATCGCAAGCATTTGCAAGCGCAAGCAAGCAGGCAGCCTTGTCCAGCTCTAAACTGTTCCTCTGTTCAGACATGTCCACAGACTCGGTGACAATCGTTTTGGTGGTGGCTGACTTGATTGAAAGTGAAACGCTCAAATCGAAATGTAAAAAGTACAAAAAAGTAATTGTACATATTGGGATGTAAAGGCTGAACAAAACTGAATATGTTAGTGTCTCGACAAATGGCACACATTTTTGTTTAGAATGAAATTCGTAGTTTTTCTTATTGTTGTTTGCCGTATTTATGAATATGATTTAAATATGGTTAATAAGACGATGTTTCAAATTTAAGTTGGTTCTTCATTTTTGATTTGAAATATGGTTAATAAGTCGATGTTTCAAATTTAAGTTGGTTGTTCATTTTTGATTTGAAATATGGTTAATAAGTCGATGTTTCAAATTTAAGTTGGTTGTTCATTTTTGATTTGAAATATGGTTAATAAGTCGATGTTTCAAATTTAAGTTGGTTGTTCATTTTTGATTTGAAATATGGTTAATAAGTCGATGTTTCAAATTTCAGTCGGCACTTCATTTTTGATTTGAAATATGGTTAATAAGTCGATGTTTCAAATTTCAGTCGGCACTTCATTTTTGATTTGAAATATGGTTAATAAGTCGATGTTTCAAATTTAAGTCGGCACTTCATTTTTGATTTGAAATATGGTTAATAAGTCGATGTTTCAAATTTCAGTCGGCACTTCATTTTTGATATCAAATATGGTTAATAAGTCGATGTTTCAATCTTAAGTTGGTGCTTCATTTTTGATTTGAAATATGGTTAATAAGTCGATGTTTCAAATTTCAGTCGGCACTTCATTTTTGATATCAAATATGGTTAATAAGTCGATGTTTCAATCTTAAGTTGGTGCTTCATTTTTGATTTGAAATATGGTGAATAAGACGATGTTTCAAATTTAACTCGGCACTTCATTTTCAAATTGAAATATGGTTAATAAGACGATGTTTCAAATTTAAGTTGGTGCTTCATTTTCAAATTGAAATATGGTTAATAAGACGATGTTTCAAATTTAAGTTGGTTGTTCATTTTTGATTTGAAATATGGTTAATAAGTCGATGTTTCAAATTTCAGTCGGCACTTCATTTTTGATTTGAAATATTGTTAATAAGTCGATGTTTCAAATTTCAGTCGGCACTTCATTTTTGATTTGAAATATGGTTAATAAGTCGATGTTTCAAATTTCAGTCGGCACTTCATTTTTGATTTGAAATATGGTTAATAAGTCGATGTTTCAAATTTCAGTCGGCACTTCATTTTTGATTTGAAATATGGTTAATAAGACGATGTTTCAAATTTAAGTTGGTGCTTCATTTTCAAATTGAAATATGGTTAATAAGACGATGTTTCAAATTTAAGTTGGTGCTTCATTTTCAAATTGAAATATGGTTAATAAGACGATGTTTCAAATTTAAGTTGGTGCTTCATTTTAGATTTGAAATATGGTTAATAAGACGACGTTTCAAATTTAAGTTGGTACTTCATTTTCAAATTGAAATATGGTTAATAAGACGATGTTTCAAATTTAAGTTGGTGCTTCATTTTCAAATTGAAATATGGTTAATAAGACGATGTTTCAAATTTAAGTTGGTGCTTCATTTTAGATTTGAAATATGGTTAATAAGACGATGTTTCAAATTTAAGTTGGTGCTTCATTTTTGATTTGAAATATGGTTAATAAGACGATGTTTCAAATTTAAGTTGGTGCTTCATTTTCAAATTGAAATATGGTTAATAAGACGATGTTTCAAATTTAAGTTGGTGTTTCATTTTTGATTTGAAATATGGTTAATAAGACGATGTTTCAAATTTAAGTTGGTACTTCATTTTTGAATTGAAATATGGTTAATAAGACGATGTTTCAAATTTAAGTTGGTTCTTCATTTTCAAATTGAAATATGGTTAATAAGACGATGTTTCAAATTTAAGTTGGTTCTTCATTTTCAAATTGAAATATGGTTAATAAGACGATGTTTCAAATTTAAGTTGGTTCTTCATTTTCAAATTGAAATATGGTTAATAAGACGATGTTTCAAATTTAAGTTGGTTCTTCATTTTCAAATTGAAATATGGTTAATAAGACGATGTTTCAAATTTAAGTTGGTTTTTCATTTTTGAATTGAAATATGGTTAATAAGACGATGTTTCAAATTTAAGTTGGTGCTTCATTTTCAAATTGAAATATGGTTAATAAGACGATGTTTCAAATTTAAGTTGGTTCTTCATTTTTGAATTGAAATATGGTTAATAAGACGATGTTTCAAATTTAAGTTGGTTCTTCATTTTTAATTGAAATATGGTTAATAAGTCGATGTTTCAAATTTCAGTCGGCACTTCATTTTTGATTTGAAATATGGTTAATAAGACGACGTTTCTAGACGATTAGTACTATAATTGAACTGTTTCACTAAAATGAAGTTCACTTTAATGAAGTTAGATCGATCGAGAGTTTGTACCCATGGTCCAACCAAACAAATATATGTTTATTAATATGCTTTGTATCCAATTAAAATGTATATACATATTTATGGTTGATTGTCTACAGTTTATTGCTGATTTGTAATATTAATGTCATTTTAATCAGTTGAATTAGTTTAATTGTGTGTGTAGGCATGTGGAAATGACGAATGATATATTGTATTTTCTTTACAGAAAATCTCCTTTACGCGCTGATTATCCCTTTATTGTCGTAAAGAGCAAATTGACGTCTAGATTACAGAAAATGTACTGAAATGAACTTTGTGCACTTTAGATTAGGTAATTTATAGACCAAAAATAATGACAAAGTCCAGCAAGAGTAACATCTAAAGTCCCAAAAGTCCCCAAGCATTGTAACCGATGACTCGTTTTTAAATTTTCCATTTTGCGCCGTCTTGAGCAACATGCAAACCAGATTTATAAATGTACATAAAGAAGATGCTAAGATATGTGATGATCTGTAAAAGATAATGCAAAAAAAATGATTAAATTTCTTGATTAGACAAAAACAATTTGAAAATATTTAGAAAATTACCACATTATATGTCTTTGAAGTAATCTTGGCGTTGTACACTCGAAAAGCGTACAAATGCAATCTCCGTGATACATGCAGGTTTTCTGCCTATATTTTATGATTACAAAAGATTATATGTCTATTCATAAACAACGTATAATTTTTTTTACAAACCTTCAACAAATTTGCTCTTTGAAATAGAGACATTTTTTCATTATGCAACTTGAGCAAATGAAACTGCTGTTGAAAGTTCATATAAAATCTGCGATTTTCAATCAATATTTTTTTATTGCCCTTCACAACAGTAGCACATTGTCGGATCATAGCACAATTCACTATTCCCATGTCCACTAGAACGAGAAGATAGATGAAATTATCCTTCAGGGTGACTTGCTCAGAGGAATATATGACCAAATAAAGCAGGTAACACGGTGTAAAGATGTAATAGGGATATATGGCAGTCAAGTAAGGACTCCAGAAATTGCTGTAAATTTGAATGTGCTTGCATATGTCAACTATTTCGTGTTGTATTTTGATGAATCTATGCCAGATTTTATGAAAATCACCAAACGGAAAATGATTGCGTTTTCCATTTTGATATTTAACCAATTTTAGCAGATAATTTGTGTTCAATTTTGACAATCTCCTTAAAGTTGATTTTTGACGAATCAGAATATAGGTACTAGACAATAGTACGAATAAAACGATGCTCGAGAGCACTACAAATTCAATAAATAAAATAAAATTCAAATTCAAATATATAAATTTCACTTACAATGAACAATCAAACCAAAATAGAAAGGAAATTCAATAAACCAGAAAGCCATCGAATTGAACGTAACCAGATAGACTCCATTGTTGAAGAAAACGTTGCATCCCAAACAAAAGACATAGACAACAAGAAAACCAAAACCAAATGATATAATGTTGATTGCTATACGGAAATATTATCGGAAACGAATTATTTCGTTGGATACTTTCTGGGATAGTACTGGGGAAATGCATAAATTAGATATTGGTTATTGGATATTGGATATTGGATATTGGATATTGGATATTGGATATTGGTTATTGGATATTGGTTATTGGATATTGGATATTGGATATTGGATATTGGATATTGGATATTGGATATTGGATATTGGATATTGGATATTGGATATTGGATATTGGATATTGGATATTGGATATTGGATATTGGATATTGGATATTGGATATTGGATATTGGATATTGGATATTGGATACTGGATATTGGATATTGGATGTTGAATATTGGATATTGGATATTGGATATTGGATATTGGATATTGGATATTGGATATTGGATATTGGATATTGGATATTGGATATTGGATATTGGATATTGGATATTGGATATTGGATATTGGATATTGGATATTGGATATTGAATATTGGATATTTAACTTACAAATAGAATTCAGCATCAATTTCCTTCCATAATGAACCGGATAAAAGCGATAAATACCAGGAATCTCACAGTGGAAGATCATGATCACCAGTATAACTGTCGATGTCAGCGTATTTCCCATCATGACCATGTCGGATTCAAACCACAGAGCTTTCGGTGCAATCTGATGAAGGAAAATGTATGAATTTTGTTTGAGTGAAGAGTCCAATGGCAGGCGTCCATCATGTTCATAATGTATTCCAAATATTCCATGAAGGAATACACAAACAAACATACAGAAAACAATTCGATATTGATTTTGGACTTTGACTTTTGGTTCAAAGTTTAATGTAGATTTTTTGAGAGAATTTAATGGTGCATTAACAACTGGGTCAAGATGTAAAAAGAAAGCATAATACTGATCCCTAATGAAAAAACAAAAATGTTTTTGAAGAATTTTGAAAAGTTTCATGATGAGTAAAATCGATTTGAAGACGATTTGAAAAAACAGCAAAATGTTTCTTCAAGCAAGTCAACTAATTGAATACCCAACTGTGTTGTTGAGTGGAGGGTTTTTATACGCAATTAGACGGTGAATAAGATTGTTTTGTTTTTACTGGTGATAACACGTTCAAACAAAATGGTTTCTAGGACAATTAATTAAATTTTTTGGTGTAGATCTTGACTTGTTTTTTCGATATAACATTCAGTGAAGCTCAATTTGTAATTAGGCAACAACAACAACATTAAAATGTCCTTCTAAATTAATTGAAAATCTGGGAAAATAAAGTACTGCTCTTATTAGTTAAATGTCATGGAAAATTGAAATTGAAAGACCAAAGCAATTAATTAAGTTTTTATGTAAATTTTGCGTGATAATTTGAAATTCATGTGACATCAGGTATCATCTTGTGTGGCATGACACTTTACTGGTGATTTAAACTTGCGTTTTGTTTTACAGTCTTGCGAAACTATACAGTTAGAAGCGTTAACGTATAAAATTTAAACGTACAAATGCATACGTATAAATAGTAGAAAATAGATTATGATGATGAATCAGAATGAAAAATAAGTGTAACACTGTAACAATATTTCCAATTTTGGTCAATTTGTTCGTTTTTGGTGATAAATAATCCGACCCCCAAATAATTTACATCAACTTCATCTCCCAATCTCGTTGTGGCACAATGCCCCAGCCAACATTGGTACAGCCATACGAGAAGGCATAGCTGAGTAAACTTGCACTCTTCAAACCAAGTGGCTTCAAGTTCTCCGGCGCGACATAGTTCTCCTTCTGGCACACTTTAGTATTGGTCACATCGTACTTGAGACGGGTGCAGAGGTGCTCAACAAAATTGCTTGCACTGTAGCGAATCAAGTAGGGAAAGACGTCCGCCGACGGTTGGCCACAATTCTGGGTCAAGTGTTTCAGGATACAGTTTTCCCACCGGTTATAGACACAACAGGTGTCACGTAGATAATTGACTAAGTTTGGGATTGGCTTGGCGTACTCGGGGCTGTGGATCATTTCCCCGGCTGCTTGAAGGGGACGGCTACATTCCTTGCGATACGCTGGTGACAGTTTCACATGATGGATGAGACAGTTGGAGTACTTGAGAAATTCTGTAGCAAAAAAATCGATACATATTTCAAGTAATACAAAAATACCATTTCGGATATAGCCATCCCGATCACAGAACGCTTTAATGTAGCCACCCCTTTCGTCGATGAGCATCCTGAATACAAGATCAGCATGTAAATTCGTGGAACATTTACGAAACCATTGGCGTGCACAGGCTGGGAAATAGTCAACAAGGTTACTACAAAAGAAAAAAATATTTTTTTAACTAGCACAATTCTCAATTCTTCTTACTAGCAGTACTGTTCAATTTCCGCTTGACTATTGGCAATGCCAGAGCCATTCTGGGTTGAGGTGAACTGCAGTGTCTGATCGACGCCACACTTTTGTATTAAATGGTCCAATTTGCAGAATTTTAGCTTCTTTTTATTGTCAAGTCCCGACTCAACAGAACAGAAGAACAAACAAAACACAAACAAAAAGACAAAAAATATACGAATGCACGATTTGTTGGCAGCAAATCTCATTTCGTAAAGACTTGAGTTGTACCAAAAGTACTTGAAAATTTGTTTTTTATGACAATTGGATAAAAAAATCACTTTTTTATTTATATATGTATTCTGTAAGCTGTTTATGATTTGCTAGTTTGTTTACAATGATATTTATAGTATAAAACAATAATACTTTTAAATTTAGCTTATTTGATAATAATTTCCCAGTGCATGCACAATAAAAATATTATGTTCTTACATGTTCAAATGTTTTTTTATTACGTAAATTGTATATTTTTATATCACGAAATAAACAAACACAAAATATAAATAAACACAACTGAAGATTCCACAACGTTCTATTTGAGTGCATCAATCCAATTTATGGACGTCAGAGTAACATAAAATCATGAATGCTGTTAACAAAATAATTTTTAAATAATGTTTAAGTTTGCAAATTATTGATTTCAAACAAAACCTTTTCAATTTGCTCTCTTTGTTGGGAGTGTTTCAGGTCCTCAAAGATTGCCTTCATATGGTGACTGACACTGTCCATTTGATTCAGTAGTCGAATCAACGAGTAATATTTGCTTTTTGCCACTTGAACATTGGAATGCTTTTGCTCCAAATAGCGTCTCAGCAGATAGTGGTACAGGACGTGCTGGTAGCGAATCATCTCCGGGCAAGATATATTTTCACGCGTTTTAAATAAAAGTAGTGATAAAATCTAGGATAAAAGGGTTTGATATTTAACAACAACAACAAAGAAATATTTACCAAATCGCGAATTGTGGGATCGTTGTTCATTTCGCGCTGAAGCACTTTGGCAAAATTACGAAAAACATCATACGCGTTCGCATCTTTATACTCGTGAAATACACTAAATTTCACAAATACAGCTTTGTTTTTGGATCTGTCCTGTAAAAAAAATATAAAAACAGATATTTAAAAATCAAAGCTATCCAAACCTACATCGACCAACACAAATCCATTGTTTTGCAAATTAGTATAAAAGCTGCCCCTCACAATGCCCTTTTCCGAGTAGAAATTCTTCAACAAAATTAACCGATCTCGAAGACTCAGACTTCTGTAAGCGCGAAAACCTTTACAAAATTTCACCGCTCGCACTACTGAGTATCCTTCAAGGTTGGCAACGTGCAGTAGATTTTTTGATTCTTCCATCACGGGAAGGGTGTTTTCCTCACAAAATGCCGAAACACAGTGGCGCAGTTCAATCAACGGTTGCAATTCGTGTTCTTTAAAATCTGTAGAATTTTTATAAATTCGAATAATTGAACGAACGATGGTTTTGTTTTTGATTACAGTTTCTTTGTTGGTACGGCTCATTATTAACTCCTGTTTAAAAAAAATATATTGAATATATATTTATTTAAACATAAATCAATACAAACTTTTTTCATTCCAATCGCAAAACATTTGCCCAACCGACAAGCTTGGCACTTTTTCCTTATGCACTTTTGGATTGTGCACTTTTCTTTTTGCTTACATGAAACGTGTTTATCATTTTGCATCAATGCATTTCGTCTGAAAAACGATTTACACGAACCACAGGTCAGTACGCCAAAGTTGAAACCTAAAAAATTAAAATATAAATTAACAATATTTTTTTAAAATTAAAATCGTTCAACAGACTGATTGCTTTATCTCCACAAACGCGACATATTTTCGTTGGAACTATCACAGCAGTAGAATTGCTCATTATGTTGTTGTTTTTCCAGCGGGTAAAATTAGTTTGAAAATAACAAATTTTTTTCACGTTGTTGAGTCAGAGGTGAGTTGTACAAACTGAAACAAGAAAATTTAATTTACTCGAATTTATATAGTGCATTCAATGACAAACTATATATAAATGCTGGGTGTAATAACATTTGTCTGGTCTCATCTTTGTTTTGCTTATATTTTTTTATTAGATAAATAAAGATTTAACAAATCTTTCTGTAAATAAGGGTATCAAATTACGTTACCACAGCAAGTCTCAACAAAAGTTTGCAACCAATATAACATTATTTTCACAAATTTGTAAATTTAAATTTAGTACGATTTTGTGTAAGAAAATTGATGGATTTTATAAGAAAATATAAGTTTTTTATTTATATTTGCCTTTATCTGAAAAAAAATGCGGGCACAGGGTTTCGATATAATAAAAGGAATTTATTTATTTTTATTGTTGAGAATCTTGGAGTATCTCATCTTTGAAGAACCTAGTGCTATACGTCGTCTGTGGACACTATCCTGTCAGGATCCTGGACCTAATGTGAAATATGTCTAAATATAAATGGTATGTAATTTAATTGTAAATTAGCTAATTATTTGACATAGTTGTCATTTTTGACTTATATTTCACAATTTATTAGATCTATTTCCGGTCCTAAGGCCCCTGGACCCAACTTTTGTTGTCACCATTGAATTCCTCGTATTCGATTTACTAAGTATGGACAAATTCGCAGCCATATCCCTTGTAGTTACTGAGATCCAGAAAATGGGCCCAAAACCACAGATTTCTCCATTGTTTTGACGGGGAAAATCCAGATGCCCTGGGATTCGGTTAAACCTTAACCGGTTTGGATAAAAACTTGTCACCGTGTTCTTTACATGTAATGACAAAGTTTCCGATGTCAGGAATCGTGAAATTCCGTGTTTGGGTAGTTTCGATCCAATCTATTGGTCATGATGGATTAAGAGTATTTGCAATATATTAACCTATAGAGGTCTAGGTTTACCCCTAGATGTCACTCTATGATTGTTACGCAAGTTCTTCATGTCTTACTTTGTAACTAACATACCGACACCCCTAATCTCCCTTGTAACATAAACACGCCCGCCTAACGTCCACTCGACGCTAGTCGTTGCCATTCAGTCCCTGTCTAACCACTGACTGACTAACACGTCTTGCACTCACTTGCTGTAGTACAGACTCACTCAACCCTTACATATTCTGTATCGTGTTCCAATCGTGATCTAATTCTGTATCTGTTGTTGCCTAGGCAAAAGCCTTAAGCATCAAGATCCTTATTTATGATAATAAACGGTTCTTTCACGCTGCCTACCTTGAGTATCTACAAACCTTAAATAGAATGCAAATATTTCAATTTGTACAGCAAATCCGCAAACGCAGTAAAAAAACTAGCGACCCAGCTTTAGCTTTTTGTGAGTTTTTCGCAAACTTTTTAAACTATTTTTCTGGTAAAAAAAAAATGAAGAAATTGATTGATAGCAAAAAATAAACAAATTGTGTAAAATATGGCTACAAACTCAAATTAAACAAGCATTCTGAAAATATTATTACGGATATTATGATGCATCATTTGATTATGCATTGGTTAGTACGAGGCAAAATTGCAAACGAAACAATCACGTTTCCAGATATTTCAAAGCATGCATTGTCTAATATTTCAACACATTAAGTAAAAATATAGAATCAAAACTTTTTTATTAATTCTATTTGTGCAACGATGCAATGTGAATTCTTCATTTCAGGTTATATCAATGAACGTCTGGAAAAGATAATTACTCCAATGCAATCAATCCAGTACTTACAGTGCAATACACACTACATTAAATGTAATTACACATTGAAACGTGCCTAGACTGCACTTTTGAAATGTCTATTTTTTGTGCGTTTCTACAGATCCGCAGGAAAAAAATTGTTGTTTTACTAGAGAGGACAAATGATGATGCCAAATTGCGTTTGTCCAAATGACTATTATTTTTCAATTTGACGTTATCTTAATCCTCTAGACAACAATTTGTATCTTTCGGACGGGTTGAAGCGCACAAAAAATAGACATTTTAAAAAAGTGTAATCTAGACACGTTTCAATGTGTAATGTAGTGTGTATAACACTGTAAGTACAGGGTTGGATTGGCTGCATTGGAGTAATTATATTTTCAAAAACTTAATTGCAGAATAGATTACTATTTTAAAAAAGTCATTTATCTATGCAAGACAAACAACTAGAGTTGGGGATTTTTTTTCATGACAAGAATCGGTCATCTAGGGACCTTGATTAATGCTTTAAAATGATAGAAACCTGGATGCGCTATGAAAGGAATAAAACTTGAATTTATGCCATTGATTTGTTGATCTATAATTAAAAACTCAGAGAGCCAGAAAATCGACCAAAGTTTGGGCTGGTATTTAACGGCTCTTAAACTGTATGTTTTTAACATATTTGAACTATATTATTAAACTAAATGTTATTTACTTATAAATTAAGCAATATGCCCTACCGCCAATATATTACTCACCAGGAGCACCATTAGCTGTGAAATTATTTGCTTAATGCAATGTTTCTGTACTAAATGTATTTTTAAATATTTTCTACTCCAACTAATTATCTTGATTTTGAGTTACAAAATCACTTACACTCTTGCACTTACACACTAAAACACTCAGAAAAGCAAACATTTGTCTTAGAAACAAAAATTAGAGTACTGCTCTTTATTGTTATACCGTTTGAAAAGGCACTTCTCGCTCGGGAAATCAAATTGCACAACTGTACAAGATGAATACTCCTTTAAGCGAGACTCTTTTAGAGTCAGAGATCATGCTATAGCCATAGCGTCCGTCCATCTGCCTGTTAACCTTTAACCATATTCTGAGAGGATCGTAAATCATAAAACTATCAAATTTAGCACACAAGCACTATGAATTTGAATTGTTTGATATCTGGAGATGATTTAAACTTTGTAAATGTTAATTCTGCTTCATTTCATCAAAATTAAGTGTTTAATGCTCGTGGTATATCTATTTTTCTATTTCCAGAATGCATAAAATTATTATAAATGTTTTTACTCCAAAAATATATATGTATTATGTCTATATAGGCCTTTTGGCCTTCTGTGGCTTATCTATAGATGCGAATTATATAAGAACATTCTAAATTGAAAGTACATATAGAAAAGTTGTTATAGTTGATGGAATTATCTGCTGGTCTTGGCACTTAATTTTGCTTATTGTAAAAGAATTTTCATTACGTGCCCGAAACTTATCTATACGCGCGACTTATGCTAAGAACATTTACTCTCGAAAAAAGCTCACTCCAACTTATCTAGACGGGCGACTTATCTATCGAAAATAAAAGGTACTTCATTATTTTTTTTAATACAAAGAGGTTTGAATAAACGAATGCACTTGATTTCACACTTGAATGGCATAAAAAATTAAATTTTTAATTTAAAAAAATTGGCATTAAATTTTGTGGTTTTGAAAATATTTAATAGATAAATCAATTTAATTTTGAATGAGTACAGCAGATGTAAATTCACTGCCAATGAAAGTCTGTATTGTATCGGGGAATATATTTTGCGACGGATAGAGTGCGAGAGCTTCTATATAGACCAAAGTGTCAGGAGAGAGAAAGATTCATTTATGCGTAAAGATATATATATCCTGGCAAACAAAAAGAGAGAATATAAATTTTCAGATTTCAGACACACTTGCGTCTCGGTTCGGACTAGTTCTGTGAACTTGCTAAAGTGAATCGTTGTTATCGCCAGTCAAAAATGGTTGACCTAAATGTATCAACTTTATCTTTGAGTATACCAAATGACTTGAATGTCTCAATGACATACAACCACCTTTGTCATACTGGCACACCCCTAGACCCAATTCCGTCATATGTTGTACAAATATTTCTAATTAATCTCTACTCAATCACATCCGCTCTATCCCTAATCGGAAATGTGATTGTGATAATTGTTCAATTGTATGGTACAAGATCAAGTCAAAACATCCGAAAGTATCTCATCAATTTGGCTCTGTCCGACATCACAATCGGTGTACTGTGTGTGCCCTTTAATTACTCAGAATTTGTGCTCGGCTACTGGGACTATCCCCACTGGCTGTGTCCCACCGTACAGTACGTGCAGCCACTGTGTGTGTTCATCACCTCGACCACCTTGAGCTTAATCGGCATTGAACGATACGTATTCACACTTCATCGCAACACATTACTTTATCGGATTCTTCAAACGCACAGTCGTGCCATTCTCATTTCAACCTGGATTACAGGTCTATTCTACTCGTATTGCACTTATGGTCACGCAGAGATAATAGAACACATCAAAAATGAACAAATCTACTACGAATGTATTATCAACAGTGGCATAACCTATGCACAGCGTCAAACATTTATGATCATTAATTTTGTGTTTTCATTTCTGTGTCCATTTGTGATGTTGAGCTTCTCGTACAGTGCAATATTGAAAACTTTATTGTGTGTCCAGAGGGATGAAGTAACGCGATTATCAATTGAACAGGTATAGTTGTATACAGAAAATTTAGATATTTTTAAAATGCTTATTCAAAGATCAGTTGAGTGAGATAAATGTTACTTGCTGCATTTTCCAGGAAACAGGAAATAAATGAAATTTCTGGAATTTGACAGCATTCCTAATAATAAATCTTCGCACAGGTTACTAAGGTTACTCCAATATATCAAAATAGTTATATTACATTAGCCCTGTGTATTGCTCCCATTTTCAAAATGTCCATTTATTAGTTATTTAATAGCATTTTGAGCATATTGATTGAAATGACATATAAGTTTAGAAATGGTGAGATATCGAAAATATTTCCCTGCATTGCCCTCGCCCTCGAATATTGTCCAAAGTAGACCTTTCATAAACGCGACATTATTTTTTGTCAGTATTTTTAATGAAATGGTCAGTAACATTTGGTCAGTATTTTATACTAAATGGTCAGTATATTAAATGAATTGCTAGTTTTTATACTAAATGATCATTATCTTAATGTTCTGTAACATTTGGTCTGTATTAAAAATAAACGATCAGCATTATTAATAAAATGCACCAGCTGCCAAGCAGATACAGATTGGTCAAAAACGTAAAAGAGGTAGACCTAAGCACGCAACTCCAGCATTACTTTTAGCAATAACTTATTTTGATGAATTCAATTTTTTCTATTTTAATTAATAAGCAATAAATTAATTATTAAATTAAACTGACCGTTTTTTATTTATTAAATGATAATGTTCGACTAATTTACCGATCATATTTGATTTAAATACTGACCATTTTTGATTAATTTTCTGACCATATATTTTTAAAAATCATAAACTTCCTCGGAATATTGATAAGCTTTTAGCTAACTTGAAAACTTTGCTTTTATTCAAAAATTTGTTTATATATTTATACAGAATTGCACTTCAAACACATTGAAATCGAATCAAAACTATCTGGAAAATTCCGAATCCATTCAAAATCGTTTACAAGTAAGCAATTTTGTAAAATATAATATTTTTTTTCTAAAACGTTCTTAAGTTCAGGCCATAAAAATGTTGCTGGTAATGATACTGCTGTACGTGATATGCTGGATGCCGATCAAGATTTATCAGTTTCTTCTCGAATTTGACATTTTGGTGTTTTGCACTAAAGCGCAGTTCAATGCATTCATCACTGTTTTTGTCATGTGCCACTGGCTGGCCACCGCAAATAGTTTTGTCAATCCAATCGTGTACGCCAGCATGAACGAGTCTTTTCGGGTAAGTGGCTATGTGATGTATAGATTCTCTAATTAAATTGTTTTTTAATTTCCACAGTATGACTTTCGCAAGATATTTCGTTCAGTCATTTTGTGTATTCATTCACTCAGAACCTCGCTCGATCCTTTACATTCAGAATCACAGCCAGAATGTTAAACAGATCCAATAATATTTTTAAATAAAATCTTAAATATGCATGAGTTCCACTAATGTCCTTTGATACACATAACAATATATATTACTTGTATCTTAATGTCCGATCCCATCCCATCCCACTTATCTTAAAATCATGACAAGTACATGGGACATGTATGGGATTTGAGTCTTCTTATTAAAATGATCTGATTTATAGGAAGAAGAGCTTGAAATTGATTTTTTCTAAAATTCAAAATAAATAGACAGAAATAAAATAAAAGTTTGTAATTTTGTGCATGTCATATTTTTTTAGTTTTTCTGAGTGACTGTCTGCTCAATCGAAAAGCCATTGAAGTCGATTAAATTTGAGCACAATTTGATTTACATTTACACAGCTGGTGTACATCGGCGAAATTAACCAAGCCGTGTAGCTGAACACGTTTGTGCTCTGATCGAATGAGATCTATTCAAATTAACCCATTGAATCGAGTGCGTTTTCTCAACAATTCTACAATGTCGGGCGCTTTAGTTTCGTCTGACTGATTGTGGATGTAAAGTGGAGTTTGGTGTTTTGCATTTTGATGATTTCAGTTGGATGCTGCAAGTTGAATTGTTCACAGAGAGACAAAGAGAAACGACTGATCTATTGTAAATTATCCGGAAATAGGAAATTTTCAATTGAGAATTATTGAGAAATTGAGAATTTCCTATTTCCGGAATTTCCGACTGAATTTAAATTTCCGGCACTATAAATAATTTAAGCTTAGACCAAATGCTTTCCCAGGACACTGATGGGACATACATGAACTTGGCCGTTTGTGATGAAACTCGTTTTAAAGTACAACTTTGGATGTCCGCCTTTCAAGTTTTGATTGTTAGAGAGTATTTTCAATTGCAGGGTACTTTTGTAATAAGCTTAGATCGAAATTTGCTGATGCAAATTGAACGTGTTGTTTTATAAATCAAATTTTAACAATTGAAATCCAGCAAAAGTAATTCTTACAACAAAATTAGTTTTGCCTTGGCAAAAGTAGGTGCTATAATTTCCAAAATTTAAAACTTCTTTTGCCTAGGCAGAATTAGTTTTACCTAGTGAAAACAAAGTTTCCTAACAAGTAAGTATTTTGTAAGTATTTTTTCCGAACTAGTTTAACCAAAAAGATATTTCGATAAAATTATAATCATAGTAAATATTAATTCATATCATATTTATTTAAATATCAAATGGACCAAAAGGTCATTTATTAAATCTCTCATCTCTAAATTCTCAAATTAAATTAATATCATTAATTAATTTAAACCAATTGGCCAATAAAATGGCAAGAAATTCGCCATTTTTCTTACCTTTACTGATTGGGGTCAGTAGTTTTATACAATTACTGGTAAATCTATATGTTATGGTAAAAGTGCATAGTCTGGTCAATGTGCACATTTGCCGGTAAAAGTGAATATAAAGAAAACATTTATTATTAAACGTAAAACACTGTACAGGGAAGCCAACATTTCATACATTTATGGTAACATAAATATATTTATTAATTGATAAACAAAATTTATGACGGAACCGGAAATTTAGACGGAAATTGATATTTGTTTTCCGGAAATCACTTTTAAGCTATCTTATTGAAATTGAGAAATTGAGACCCTAATTTATTGTATGTGGAAATACTAACGAGTGACTGCGGGCCACATGGACGCGAAAGCTTTTGACTAAGAACAAGTATTTTATCTATCATTGTCATACTTCAATAAATTGATTTATTTATGTGAATTAAAATATATTGCACAAATATTCAGTACAATCTTACTGTACACAACAAACATTCATCTTTATCAAATGGAGCATTTGACATTTGCCTGACAGTTAAAGGCTTGTTCCAATTGAGACTGTGGGACTTTCATTCGCAATCTGTTCTCACTGGGTAATAAACACCAAACGACCTAGCCATTGGCTAGTAGTGAATAAAGAATTGTAATTTTGAGGAATTTAATGTTCCCACGTTTCCATATGTGCTTTAAATCAAATTTGATTTTTAAATCAGATTTTTTATTGCTATTTGCCATAAAAAGAAGAAGAAAAACAATAATGCGACAAGTGGCAATAAATTATTGATAGCAATTTTACTTAATGTCAAGATTGACTCACTTAATACACTCACTCGCTAATAGATTGTTCAAAATTGTATTTTTTTAAACAATTTCATCGAATGTAATGTTGATTTTACTTGCATATTACGTTTATTGAAACGGTTTCTCACAGTGCAAAAAGTATGTAGAAATGAAGATTAATGGAGGATATTGGATTTATTTTGAATTCTACTCTAAAATTGTCATCTTTTCTACTGCTATGAATATGTGTGTTTTATGAATAAATTTTGTCAGGAAAACTTTTAAATTCAAATTCAATGTGTCCAATAGAGTTTTTTAAGTTTTTTTTATTAAGGGTCTCGATTTCACATCTCTTATTTGACAATTTTTATTAACTATTGGCTTTATAACTAAATTTATTGGGATTAAAGACTATTTTTATTGGCAATTGGATCACTAATTGGGAAAATAATAATTTCTTATCGGTAAAGTGGCTAAATTATTAAGCCATTAAGACGAGAATAAATGCGACGTTTCCCAATTTCAAGAGGTAGACTCGTCTCTCACTATCTCTCTCATACCCTCGCTTCGCTAGGTAGCGTTCGTCCGTCAGTTCGCTCTCCTAATTACAACATTTGAAGTGATTTCAAAATAAATATGCTTGTTATTTTATTCTATAAATAGTATACTGGATTTATTTTGAAAATTAAATTTCGAAACTAACTAGAAGTTTAATTATTAGATTGTGACATTCTCTCATTGGATTGTAAATAGTGTGTGGCAAGTTTTTTTTGCTATTGTGTTTCAATATTTTAAAACAATCAATGTATTTTTAAATTATATAAATTTTAATTTTCGTTTAAATTAGCCTCAGTTAATATTGCTTTTTGATTTATTTCAACATTCAGTCTAATTAATATTGAATATTATTATACATTTTACAGTTAATTTTTATTCAAATTAATTATTTAAACTATTTAATTAATAAATTCGCGTATATTATCACGAATTTCGTAATTTTCCAGTCACCAAAATAGAATCATTAGTATGATATATTTGACATGTGATGAAATAACTGACGGTGGTTGTTTTCATTGCAATGCACTTTGCCTGGCCATAATATAATGGAGATAATTATTAAAATAAATAATAATTAATATAACAATATATTAATATACCACATTCGAAGTGTTTGTACAGTGTCGTTTCGGAATATTCTACTATTTAATTAAAAATACTTTTCAAAATGATTCAATAAATTGCGTTATTCGATAGAGTGAAATGTGTGGAATGTGGCAATCTGAATACATTAACTTTTAATTATAATGAAACTTGTACGGGATGTGGCGAACATGTCAACAAACTCCCCGAGCAAACTAAGCGAGCTAGAGTGTGTCAGAGTTTGTGAGTAATCGTCAATTTATATACAGAAAATGTAACTTGATGTACAATTTATGTTGTCACAATTCTTCCAAAATTACTCTATTAGATCGGTCAGCAAGTGTAAATAATTTGCCTTAATTTGAAATAGTAATTTACACAATTTCACAATTTGTAATATAAATATCACAAATTAGTGGATTGTAGTACGTAAAATAATTCTTTAATAAGTCTAAAAGTTTGATATTATTTCCAGAGATTTTCGTTTATTATTCTCAAACAGGGCTACCTTGTCTATCATAATTGAAGTACGTATAAGATCCTACCTAAATATCCCTCTTGTACATTACATTTTCTAAATAAGATTGAAATAATCTTGTAAATTATAAATTAATGATGATTTTCTAATTTACATTTAGATTACATTACATTAGATTTTATACAGTAAAAAGTGCTAAATTATACCAATTTTTGACCAAACCTCTTCCAAGTTATAAATTATTAAATGGTTCTAAGTTAGCTATTTATAAATTATAGAGAGTTGACTGTAAAAAAAATTATTGTAATTCTTTAAAAAATTGTTATTATTATTAACACCCTAATGACTATCTTAATTTACAAATGGACAAAGAATAGTCACTAGAGATAATAATAAGAGACAAACATAAGAGAGTCAAAAAATTGATGTTAATCAAATAGCATGAAAAATATATCAAAATAATTTGTTAAATGCCAAATGAGTTTTGTGGAAAACTGAATTTCGAGAAAATCTCTCGGGAGTTTGTTTTCAACTCTGAATGTTTTCTTTTCAAAGATGTTAATTGTGTAAGGGCATTGTCTATTGCATATTATAAGTATAATTATCTAGACGTAATTAGGACATCGGGTGATGTTCCCATTGTCCAACAGTATAATTAGATGCAATATGACAGTCGGGCAAGAAGGCAGAATAGTTTAATGAGACCGTAGACCGTTCTGGATCGAGCCTATTTGGAAAGTGAGAAGAGCGACAGAACGTGTGTGTTATATTGAAGGAGGTGCATCAGCAGACATGCTATGCATTAATGTGGCCCGAACCAGGAACGATTTTGGAAAGTTCACCCTCCTGAGTGTGTAAAAGGTGCCTTTTGCCTTAAAAACAAAATCTGCAAAGGTCCCATCAAATTCCATTGATGTTTGAGGTTAGCACAGATTTTTTTCCATAATTCACGATCTCTCTGTTGATTTGAACTGAGAGTGAAAAGTTTACACTAAATACAAATAAATTTACAAAGAAAATGTTCATTAAGGGTTAACCCATAAATTTATCACATGACAAAGTTGCTACCAAAATTTCTACCCACAAACGAAATTTTTTTTTTCAGAATGCAATACTATGCAACGTTTCGTTTAATGCTTACTCAATCATATTCTTGCTCTACAACAGAGATGTGTCATTGTTTTTAGAATATCTCACGAAAATATGGCCATATATTCAAATTTCTACTCCCATAATTGTGTCAATGCTGCTCATTTGTGTCACCGGACAAGTCTATGGTTCAGTCGAATGTCTCCACTGGTTTATTCCACGACTGAAAGTTAATCGTTTTCAACGAAATTCAAATATTGACGAACAATTGAAACTGTCCACGTATTATGAGTTGATGCATCGACACAGGCGACAACCATTGGTACTGACAGCGGGTTCATTTGGTACTATCGAGTGGAAGGCGCTGTTGGAGGTAACTTTTGAATTATATCATAATATTTAATTAAATTATTATTATGGACTTATTTCAGTTTGGATTGATTTATGCGGCATATTTAATGCGCTTTGGCTCAACATTTATGTACAAAATCAATTGAAACTATGATAAACAAAACAAAACAAAAAGAACAAAAAATTTGTTTCATATTTTATTCAATTTTCAATATAATTAAAAAAACATTTTTGATTTTATTTTACAATTTTGTATTTTACGTTTTACCGTATGTTATTCTCATGGTTTTATAATTTAACAAATTAAATCTATATTTAGCAAAAAAATGTCAATATATCTTCTTTTAAAATAAATGTTTCATTTTTGTTTTAAAAACTGTTTGTTTTGTGAATCATTTTGTGTCTCATTGAGCCCCTGGCGATACCCGAATTATGAACAAAAAACCCGTGAACATGATGATGAAGTATCACGTATCTTAGCTCATCAACTAAGTAAAATCATTTTACATCTCATGTTTCGATCCTTCTTGAAACTTTATACTGAACAAGCGTAGTGCAAGTCACTCAGTCGTTCATCATTTATTAAAATTATTTTTTGTTTAAATTAACATCTTTTAGCTTCAATTTATGTACAAGTTATGTACAAGTTATCCAATGTACAAGTTATCCAGAGTCAACCAGATAGCGTGCAAATACTTTTGCATCTGTTTAAAAATCTGCTTAAATTTGTGAACACATCTTAGTTTCGCACTAATTTTGCATTATTCTCTTTTTTATTTGTACTGAAACGTATTTGTCGTGGTTTATGACGCAGTTGATAAATTATGACATCATGAGTCTTGGCGCCTTCATCTACTCTGCGTCTGTTGTGCCCTTGATGCGGTGTATGAGATAAATGTAAGAGATGCTATCTTGATTCAATCTTTGATGAATTTTCATGAGAATGTCTAGTTTATTTTTAATGATTTGTTTTTGTTGTTGTTGATTAAAATGAATCATTCAGCAGGCTTTGACGCGCATCACCACTGCAACGTGGCTCATCTATTGGAGAACACCTTTCACCAAACATTTCATTACCTCACAGTAACACGTGTGGTCGTCAGATCTAGTCATCGTATATTCACAGAGTTGACATTTTATCTCATTGACCAGTTTCTACTAATATCAGAAAAAACTACTTTCTTTAAATTAATTAATACCAAAATCTCTATCAATTAACATAATTCAAACAAACTAAAAATGGTGTTTTCGTTTACCACCTTGATGATGGATACTGAGTATATTGAAAATATTAAAAAATCAGATGCACCACATACTGGAAGCCTCAATTGGGCTGACATTGTGATCATTGTGCTCAAATTTCTCATTCTCGGAAGCATCATTCTCACTGCTGTATTGGGTAATTTACTGGTGATCATCTCTGTAGTAAGGTAAAATGTTCAAATTTAAGGCGGGACGCGATACTTTAAACATATGTGAATGACCCCTTCACATATTAGTGTAAAAAGTGGTTTTCGTAATCTACTTTTTTCTCCGGAACTTGTTTACCGATTTTTGCCTATTATAGCTTAAAATAAAGGTAAACGCATGATCTTGAAAATTGACAATTTGAAATTTTTATAATTTATTATATTAAACAGTGAGAATGATTCAGGCAACCTCAAATAGCAAAAACCCTTGTTATTGTTTACATTTATGGATGAATTTTCTTAGTTAGCTCCAAATAAAAAATTTTAGATTGTCAATTTTCAAGATCATACGTTTACCTTTAATTTAAGCTATAATAGACAAAATCGGTAAATTGATTTCGGAGAAAAAGGTAGAAACACAAAAACCTAGGTACTAAAACCACTTTTTACACATGTGTAGGGGTCATTCACATATGTTTGAAGTATCGCTTCCCGCCTTAAATTATTCCAAATAAATTTTAAAAAAAGTTTATTCCTAAAAGGCATCGTCGTTTACGTACCACAAAAAACTACTTTATCATATCGTTAGCTATGGCTGACATTTTAGTGGCACTATTTGCAATGACATTCAGCGCATCCGTGGTCATCACGAACAAGTGGCTCTTCTCCATGTGGCTCTGTGATTTTTGGAACAGCTGTGATGTTCTCTTCTCAACCGCATCAATACTGCATCTGTCCTGCATCAGCTACGACCGCTACTATGCCATTATAAATCCACTCGCATACCCGATAAAGGTGACCACCAAGCGGGTGTACATTATGCTGGGCTGTGTGTGGCTTAGTTCGGCCTTCATATCGTACGTTCCCATCTTCACGGGCATCTACACAACCGAGGAAGGCTTGATCCAGAGACACAACAGTCCCCACACCTGTGAGTGGGTGGTGAACATGCCCTATGCGATCATCTCCTCCACAGTGTCCTTCTGGTTGCCTTGTGCCATAATGCTCACTGCGTACTACAGAATATATAGTGAAGCCATCAAACAGGAGAAGTATTTCTTCACAGGAAAACAGATGGCCGCCAACAAACAAACAGCCAAATCTCAAAAGTCCACCGATCAGCAGAGCTTGAATGGAACAAAAGAATTGTCCAAAATTTTAAAAAGCAATGAAATACAGAGCCAACTTTTAGTGAGTGTTGATTGATATTCATATTATTTAAACAATGCAATCAAATAATACGTATTAGATTCCAACTGGTGTTCATGGTGATTGGCATGGAAGTCACGAGGACGGCTTGTCCACACCTATTAGACGAACAATATCCAAAATAAAGAACGAACACAGGGCAGCGAAAACGTTGGGAATCATACTAGGCTCGTTCATCGTCTGTTGGGGACCATTTTTTGTGTGGTACCTCATCTCCTCGACCATCTGTGGGGCGGCCTGTTCTCCAAAGCTACTGGTGGACACACTCTTCTGGGTGGGCTATCTCAATTCGGCCATGAATCCAATCATCTACGCATACTTTAACCGCCAATTCCGAGCGGCTTTCAAGGAGACTCTTCAAAACATTTTCGGTAATTGTCTGCGCCTGCAGCGACTTGAACAAAAGAATGAATCCGATTCCGGTAACTTTAGCTACACTTATCATCCCACAAAGGATGTGGAGCACAAAAAACTTGGTAGTTTGCCACTGCCGAAAATTGTCACAATCACTGTAACAACATGAATCACAATAACCAGAATTACTCAATCAATTCGCCTATATGTATTAAAAATTCTCAAATTGCCAAACTTCAATTAAATTATTTCAAATCTATTTATTAACTGTAGTTCAAAACTGTGTTTCCAATGAAACAATTTTGAAATCTTTTCCCCAATTATCTTTATAATTTTTCTAATCTTATATTGCTGTCAAACTAGAAAATAACAATGACCATTTAAACATACTCACAAATATGTAATTTCAAAATACAAATGTATACTATTTTGATTTAAATTTGAGCCAGTTCCCAAACGGTATTTCTGACATCGGCATTTTCTCTGACATTCTTAGCCGCCTGTTAGGGATAAGCGAAGTGTACGCGTATTTGGCATTGAATTTCGAGTTGTGTGCCTTCTTCTTCTGCCGCTTGCGGTAGTAAATCTTTTTTAGAGGTTAAGGCACTTTTCTCAACACGACTCTGTCAACATGATTTTGTCATTAAAAGCATCGTGCATGTGTTACTCTGTGTCTGTCTGTGTTGTTGAATGAATATATCACTCGCACTAAAAAGAACTAACTCAACTGCATGCATCCAAGAATAGTTTCGCAAATGCAGTAGTATAAGTGTGCAGTAGAAGTAGTACACTTCAATAAGAAAAGAAACACACACACACACAACAGTATGCAATCGAATTATAATCAAAAGTTGTGTGGAAAGCATCCTTGCACTCACAATGAAGGAATTTCGACTTTTCAACAAATATATTGCACCCACGCGTTTGTAAATTGTAAACAACATTGTGATTTTGATGCACTGTGCAACACATTGAAAAATATACGAATGTCAAAAAATGAGCTTTTAAATTTATTCTTTTTTTTAATTTATTTAAAAAGCAGTAAGAAATCAACCCAAGTTGCACAACAAAATGTCACCCCTGAAAAGCATTCAACAGAGCAAAATATTTTTCATTTTGTCATCAATTTTGATTTTGAACTCTACCCTAAAATTGCCCCAACTTGTGAGCGCAAACACATCCCTGCCCGAACTGATCAACATTGGAGCAATATTCGAGAATGGCGACCAGCAGCTGCTCAGTTCGTTGGTGCAAGCAGTGGAGCGCATCAATCAGAATCGAATCATTCTGCCGAGGACAAAGTTGAATGTCACTGCATATTTGGTTGACTCACACGATAGTTTCAATGCAGCAAGGCTCGGTAAGTGATTAAATAAAATTTGCTTTTGAAATTGTATATATTTGTCACCTGATACCTGCGAATTGGTCATTTCGATGTTTGCCGGACTTTGTAGCTTGTCAAACATCGAAATGATTTATTTTTAGAGATTTTCGGTATTTGTCTAGTCAATTCGCAATGCGACTAGTCATTTTGATATCTGTCAAAATGCACTCCTGGAGAGAAAAATTTAAAAAAATTAAAAAATCAAAGCCATCATAATTACAAATTCTAAATTTAGCATGCAAACTCATACAAGACCGAGTGTGGGCCATATTCAGCTCACGCTCCGAGTCCATCAACTGGTACATCCACTCAATGGCTAATGAGCTACAGATACCACACTTGTCGATCAGTTGGAATTATAGATCAAAATATTTGTTCAACATAAACACGGAAACGGAAAGTGGAGAAGCAGATCGTGTAGAGAGTGAAGCTTTGACCAGCACGACACCCAACAATAATCGAGGATGGGCCAACAACAACCTCAATTATAATAATAACATATTGAACAATCCAAATGCACAAGGTCTTCAGTGGTTGGGCGCCGTGTATGGAAATAATATTTACAATCAATCATCAGCTTTTAATCGGTTTGGGGTGAATTCAAGAGGTGGCGCAAGCTATCAGCCAAGTCAGCCCCCACCAAAAGAGGAGCACTACACCGTGAATCTGTATCCCGAGGCAAATCAACTCTCGGTGGCGTACATGGACTTTGTTCTGTCTCGAAATTGGAAGTCTTTCACACTGATCTACGACCAAAATGAAGGTCTGATAATGTTGAAGGATCTGTTGAGAATTTCATCGGCGGTCAAGCGGAGACATGTGAAGATTAGTGTCAAGCAATTCCCCCACAGGAAGGTCACTTCAAATAGCAAATACAAACAGAACAGTGGTGATTATGATGATGATGATGATGAGCAAGGTGCGAGACGATATGCGAGAACAAATTTAAACAAAGAGAAAGAGAAAGACTACATCTATCTGAAGCTGTTGAAGGATCTCAAAAAGACGGAACACAACTTTGTGTTGAGTGTCTCGCCGGAGAGGGCGCTCGCCTTCATGAGACACGCGTACGAGGCGAAGCGCATGAGTGAGTATGACAACTTTCTGATTGCATCACTCGACATGCATCAAATGGATTTCAGTGCATTCCATAACAAGACCCTGGCAAACGTGACTGGCCTCTCAATGTTGAGCTCATCGGGTCAGGATGATTTCGAGCTTGGCATGGGTCATCATTACAGGAGCAGATTCTATGGGTCAAAAGCGTCCTCCAAGGGTGAACATTACAATCAAAAACTTCATCAGATTACGGTAAAATGCGGGAATAATCTAAATTTTAATGTCTAAATTTTATTATCTAAATTTTATTTTCTAAATTATAATTCCCCAAATCCTAAATTCTACAGACAAGCGAAGCATTGATATTTGATGCAATCACACTGTTTGCCCGATCACTGGACGATCTGGATCGAGCACTCAATCCGGACGACATTGTAGAGCCAATGGTGAGCTGTGAGTCGAGTGGCCAAAAGTGGCCATTTGGGGCTCACATTGTGCATTACATTAAAAAGGTAAGTAATTTCGAATTATTAAAATTTTTGAATTTTCAAACCAAAAAAGATGAAAATGAACGGAATCACCGGTGCCATTGCATTCGATCAACGAGGCCACCGTGTCAACTTTACCCTCGATGTTGTGCAGCTGAAGCCAGATGGATTGAAAAATGTGAGTTTTTTGTGATCCTGAAACTCCTAACAAAAAAAATGTCTACAATGTGTAGGTTGCTCGTTGGCACAAGGAGAGCGGCATCACATCAATCGCCAACTATACATTCGACGACTCGTACAAGCAAATACTCGAAACTATGAAGTATAAAGAATTGAAGGTGACAGTGCCACCAGGGGTAAGTGCATGATTATGATGACTCGTGTTTGATGTTAAACAGACTAAAGATATTTTTTGTTGATTGTTCCAAATAATCTTCATAATTTTAAGTTTTTGAGTAGTCAATTTTTTTCATGACAAATGTATTGCCCAAATATTTTTTCATCTTCAAAGTTGGTTATCCGAAATTCTTACTCAACCCCAAAATTGTTTTCCCGGGATGTCCAAAATCGTTCAAAATTATATTTTCTCATTTGTCCATTAGTTAAAAAAATTGAATATTTGGATTCAGGAAATGGTGTTATCGGATAATGGTAGAGTAGGATCAGAGTGTCAGTGGTAATTTAGCCACGAACTATTAATACCAAAAACCTAAAACAAGCATCAATTAATATTTCGAAACTTCCTCCTCCACCCCCAAACAGTCGAAACCGTATATTTACCTGAAAGACAATCACGAGGAGCTAACAGGCAACGACAAATTCAAAGGCTTCGGTGTGGACCTACTTCAAATGATCGCCGAAGTGTTCCAGAAGGAATTCAAGTCTGACTTTAAGTACTCAATTCGAATTGTGGCTGACCAAAAGTACGGACTACCGAACGAGGAAACCGGCGAATGGGATGGCATGCTGGGCGAGCTGATGCGCCACCAAGCGGACCTGGCTATTGGCGACCTGACTGCGACATATTTGCGCGAAACTGCTGTCGACTTTACGATGCCATTCATGAACTTGGGCATTGCAATTCTATTCAAGAAAACCGCAATACCCGATCCGGAGCTGTTCTCCTTTCTGAAGCCCCTCTCAGTGGAAGTGTGGTTCTATCTGGCTTCCGCATTTCTCGGAATTTCGATTCTGTTTTGGATCCTGTCGCGAATTTCACCCTACGAATGGGTGAGTCCGCACTCGTGTGATCCGGAGCCACTCGAATTGGAGAATCAATTCTCAATTGGCAACAGTCTGTGGTTTACTATTGTGAGTACTTGTTAGGAAGATTAGGAAGATTTCTAACTCCATAATTGCCCTAAGGGCTCATTGATGCAACAAGGATCCGATTTGGCGCCACGGGCCCTATCCACCCGAATCCTAGCGGGCGTCTGGTGGTTCTTTACGCTGATCATGATTTCATCGTACACTGCCAACTTGGCTGCCTCACTCACACTTTCCCGCATGGCGCCAGCCATCTCGAATGTTGAAGATCTCGCGAAGCAGACCACAATTCAGTATGGCTGCAAGAAGGGCGGATCCACTTACCAATTCTTCCAGTACTCGAATCACACCACCTACCAGCGAATGCTCAACACCATGGAGAGCAACCCGGAGGTGTACATTGACAAGATTGAGGATGCTATTGATCGGGTGCGTAAAGGCGGCTACGCGTACCTGGCCGAGTCGAGCACCATCGAGTACCAGATTCAGCGGAAGTGTGATCTCTATCAGGTGGGCACCTGGCTCGACAACAAGGGCTACGGCATTGCAACGCCCACTGACTCGCCCTATCGGGCACCGATTTCGAATGCAATCGTAGTGCTGCAAGATGCAGGCAAGCTGCATGAGTTGAAAAAGAGATGGTGGGTCGATTATGGCGGGGGCCTGTGTACGGATGATGTCAAGGTGAGCTCGGCCATGGAGTTGAACATTGAAAATGTGGGCGGTGTGTTTGTGGTACTGATGGGCGGGGTGGCCGCTGGCTGTCTCTTTGGGGCACTCGAGTTCATTTGGAAGAGTCTCAAAATTGCGCGAGATGAACGGGTGAGTTTGAATTCGAATTTTGTGAATTGTCTAGTTAACTCTTGATTGACTTGATTAGGAATCGATTGGAAAGCTGATTTGGCTCGAAATAGTTCGAATCTGCACCGGTGGTGGCTCATCTCGTCCCATCTTTCAAGCTCAGTCTTCCTCGAACACTGTCAACCAAGTGCCGGACTACCCAAACGGTGATATGCTAAACAACCTTTCCACACTCAACAGTCCTGGTCTAACCAAGGCATCGAGTTTCACCTCAGTGAACGGTGGTGCAGATGGTCTCAGTCCGAATGGACTCACCACCAGCCTAGCACCGAACAGTCCCTTTGATTATCGAATATACAATGCAATGTCGCCTGTGCCACTGCCTCATCCGAATTTGCATCATAGACAACCTTTGTCCTACTCATCGTACGATGGCAGTATGGCTCCCCTACTTAGTCCCAGTTCGGCGCCGAGTAAATCGACGAGTCGATTCAATAATAAACAAAATCCAGGTCTCAAGTCACCTTCCTCTTACAGTACAATGTATTAAATAATTATTAATTGTATAAATAATGTTTCTATATACAGTAAAAACAAAATTAGGCAAGGTTCTTCCCAAGATAAAATTCAAATTCAAGATTTAAAAGTTGGCATCACTTCAATGATTTTTAATAAAAAAAATGTATAAATGTTCTCTATTATTTTTTATATATTTTAAAATTTTCTAGATTATTTAGTGCTAACATTTTATGTAACATAAAACATTTTAATTTTAATTTTCATAAATAAATAAGTAAAATATAATTTAAATTTAAACTTTATCACTTCCGAGACAATATTCGTAAATTAAATTAAAATTATTATCTTTTTACGGAAATACAAAACCAAATGTCCAAAATGTAATTTAAAAATGTCTTAGAGTTATTCTAAAATAGAATAAGGTATATTTTTAACCAAAAATAAAAACCAAAACAACAAAATTCGAGAGCATGTTGCGAGCCTACGAGTAATGAACCCTGGTTCGAGTGCCTGCACCGTCTCCCAAACCACTGCACCACTGGTCGCTTTCAACTCAGGTAAATGTACATAAACATAAAAGCAGTCTGCTTGTGCACTCACCATATGCCGTTGAGAGAGAAAGCGACCAGTGGTGCAGTGGTTTGTGAGATGGTGCAGGCACTCGAACCAGGGTTCATTACTCATAGGCTCGCAACATGCACTCGAATTTGTTGTTTTGGTTTTTATTTTTGGTTAAAAATATGCAGTTTAAAGCAGTATCAGCACTCTAACACATTTTTACTGTGTTGAGCAATTAAGTAAGATCTTTCATTAAATGTTTGTATTTGATTTAATGAATTTTAATACAAATACGTAAATTAGCGCCGTGGCTATGTGTCGTTATTTATTTTTAGATTAAAACTTTTCAGTTTAATAACAACTCTTAAATTATACTTCATATTATTGTCCTAATTTTGAAGCAAAACAAGAAAACTCAATTCCCTCGTGACAGGTCACGATGGGAATTGTCGCTGCGCGAACGTTTTCTTGTAAAAACCCCATTTGTACAGAGTTTTGAAGAATAAAAGTGTCAATTAATTTAAATAACAGACAAATTCAAGATTTCAAAATACTTTAATTGGAATTCAAATCTTGAAAAGATAATTTTGGAAACAAACAAACCTTATTTGCTAAATTGGGATGATGGGAAAGGGGATGACCAATTATCACATATTATTGAAATTAAATTGAAATTAGAACAGAAAGTTGAAGATGAACTCGCCATTCAATGCACTGCAAAAGTAAGTTCTGCTTTCCTTATCAATGATTTAGAAGTTCATCTGGCTCAGGTAGATGAGAGCAACACAGACGTTGACAACCTCGTGTCTTGATGATGGTGTCCACAGTGAGATAAAGTAGAGACGATAAATCGACCAGTCTTGATAATTATTACGATCTAATTCAACGTGGTCGATTAGGCATAATGGCAGTATAACAATGCCTAATGAGTTGTTGAAACAGGAAAAGTTGAATTTGACGATTCACTCTTCTCTGATACACTTCCATAGCAGTTCTTCCATCCTTGTCCATATAACCACAGAAACCATATTCATAATCGAAAAAAACTTGTGAAACTCTCAATGTGGTCAGGTTGTACAGAGAAAAGTTAATCCCGTCAATTATAAAAACATTGCAAACGGTAATCATATGAACAAACCATGCGCTTACAACAAATCACAATTTCACGATCAGGTTCTGTTGCTTGTTGTGGATTTAGGACCACCAAAAGATCAACGCACTCACAATGTCAAGATGCTCCCCAGAAACTAAGCTTGATAATCTGGTTCGAAATCAATAACAGATTTACTCTAGTAAATAAAACAAAAGCAAATTAGAAATTAACACAACAAAATAATGTACGAAATACATACCGTTTGAGCTTTAAGATGTTTTCGGTTCATACACACATCCATACAGACCTCGTACTTGAAGTACCTGTAGTTGATTTCAGAGATGAAGTAGAGCTGATAATGATGATGAAGAGAAGACAAACCAAAACACGTGCAGATGTGAAAGGACACCCAGAATGCGAGGTGGGAGAGTGTGTCATGTGAACGTGATGTAGTACTGCTGGAAGCGAAAGAAAAACAACAGCTGACAGCTGTGTGCGGTGAGTGCGGATGTCTGTCCATCTGCGCTCTATCCTTCACTGTACTAAATGGCACACTCTTCAACACGAACACACAAACACGCTCTGTGCTTGCCTGTTGTCCGGAATCTTCAAATGATTTTTTCAGTGCCAAGGACACATTTTCGTATTGAGTACATGATATATCAATGTTCCTAGATTTTCACGATGAATCCAACCATATTTTTTTGTATTCGAGAATCCTAAAATCCAAAATTCCAAAACCCAATTTTTTGCTGGATCGAATCGATTCTATTTATCCCAGATACCTTGTGGTCGAGTTAGTCTTGTAAAAAATTTTCATGACATTACGTCAAGTACTTTTGGCTGAATAAGTTTTTGTTGAGCATCCTTTTAGGATTTTAATATATAAGAGATTTATATAATTTTAGAACGTGACCTAAAGAAACCTCAATTTTTATTAATCAATTTTCGGAGCTTCACAGAAGACGGTAAAAAATCATATATTTTGGCAGCAATCTTTTCGCTATATTTTTTTAGGAATTGCCATTTTGATTTGACATAAATTTTTAATAAGCAATAAAAAACACTTAGTGGTGATACAAATGAAATGAAAACCGTAAAACATCAAAAAGTATATATTAGTCTCATACCGTGTGTTCGGAAAGTAAAGGGACACTTGGACTTGAAAAATGTCCAAAAACCAAATGTTATCAATTTAATTTTTGGTTTTAGTTTTGATATGCTTGACCCTCGAAACAAACAATAGTATTGAGTTTCGAATTCCTGGAACACCTACAGGAGTAATACGATTTATTGAATTATCACATTTTTATGTTCGTGATTATTTTCACTTATATTTCGAGTTTTAACCCTCTAAATAATTTTTAAAATTTTTGTTTACCTGAGAAATAGTATTTAGTTTTTAATTACATGTTCAAAAAGTGTTCCAATTGAAGGTATAAAATGTAAAAATTATTTTATGATTTCCAAATATCTTCTGTAAAAAATATCAATATTTTGCTTTTAAAATATATATTTATGCGTTTTAAAAGCCCAAATAAAACATCTTAAAATGTAATTTACAATTTCGAAACAGAAATAATTTTTTCTCAGCGGTTTAAGCAGGAAAATTAGTGAAAATAATCATGAACACAAAAATGTGATAATTCAATAAATCGTATTATCCCTGTAGGTGTTCCAGGAATTCGAAACTCAATACTATTGTTCATTTCAAGGGTCAAGCATCTCAAAACTAAAATCAAAAATTAAATTGGAAACATTTAGTTTTTGGACATTTTTCAAGTCCAAGTGTCCCTTTACTTTCCGAACACACGGTATTCTCTAATAAGGCTCCGACTTCCACTATAGTTATGTTATAACAGTCACAGTCTAATAAGCGCCGCTTTTTGTAATGATGTCAAATTAATAAATGTGTTTATATTTTTTTTTCTATGAAATTTAAGATAATTTAGCTAACAAAAATTTAAAATTCATGAAAAAAATAAAGTGATTTTTAAAAAATAATAACCGCCATCTTCTAATAAGAGGTCGCAGATAGAACCCACTTAAAATCAATAAACGCAGCGGCGGTTATTTTACTGTTCGTCCGATGCATTAGAAAATTAGTGAGAACTCTCAAGACTGAGGCTCAATTCGGGACAGTAGTAGCAGCAGCATTATACTGGAGACCACTGAGTTTGTTGACGCATATGCGAACCATTCGATATATATAGCAAGAGGCTAACAAGACGAGAAGACCGGCAGAAGTCGAGAACAGTAGCTGTAGTTCATTTTGCTGTGCTGTTCAGTGTTCAGTGGCCTTACGATCAACTGTTTTAGCCGCATAATCGAATTTACCCCAAAACAGAGTGTGGTGCTGGAACGGAATTGAGTCAATCTAACTAACAAGGCAAACGGTTGGGACGGTGGCGATGGTGGATGAGCTGTGCCGGCGTCCTGAATTAGAACTGCTTCTGCCAGTAGCCCAGACAGTGGTTAGCACTATGGAATGCTATAGCACTACTGACGGTAGACGATATAGCAGTTTGAGGCAAGTAAACAATGCGAGTGAAATTCATTTGATTTGATGAATTCGTTGTTTTGTACCTTCTAATGTAACTCAGAGGCTTGCGGGCAACACACACAGAATTCAATCCTCAGAATAGTTCCCTTGGTGGCAGAAGATAACATGTAAACTTTGAAAGTGACAATCGATGCAGATTCACCAAATTCACTCGCTATGACGAGCACTTTGTCCTATCTGTTATTGTTTTTGTGCTGCAGTGCAGTGCAATGGCTTTCATGTCACTCAACGTTGACTCCCGCGTTTTCGCCCATTCTTCAAAACAATCCATCCCGTTACCAGGAAGATGTGATATCAATTCCAAACTATTCGGCAGTACAAAGAAAACCACTAAACAAAAGTAAACTCAAGTACATCGAAATTGGTGGTCTCTTTCCGATGAATGGCACGACTGGCTCGGGCTGGCTCGGTGGTCAGGGCTGCTTGCCTGCGGCCATGATGGCACTTGAGGATGTCAACAATAATGAAGACCTTTTGAATGGTTATTACCTGAACATTACCTGGAACAACAGTCAGGTGAGTTTGTTGTGTCTGCTATTTTAGTTTGAAATATAAAATAATAGTGAGTTTTACAATTTATCTTAATTAGTCAACTCAACTAACTAACTAAATATCTAACTACAGTCAACTCTCTATAATTTAGAATTTTTGTGTGTAAGATCTGAAATTATTTTCTAATTTATAAATTAAAATGGGGTGAAATCCGTGTAAAAGTGTAAATAATTTGCCTTAAATTGAAATGTTGATTTACATAATTTTATAATTGGTAATCTAAAATTTAGATTTTAATTATCACAAATAAGTAGATTGTAGCAAAATAAATCAATAATAAGTCTAAATCATCAGAAAAGTTTGCTCTCAAATACAGAGATTTTCGGTTATTATTCTCAAACTGGGCTACCTTGCCTATCAAAATTTTTCAAGTTTAAAATTTTCTGACCCCTTATAGATTTATTCTAAATTAGCATCAAATATTCTTCTTGCATTTTGTGAAACGCTAATTCAAAAATCATTATTGCAAAAAAATATATAATCGTTTGTTGTTGTCTGCTTAGTGTGATCCTGGTTTAGGTGCAGCGGTCATGTATGACTTGATCTACACACCGCCCAAAAAGATTCTCCTTCTCGGTGGTTGTTCGATTGTGTGCTCGACCATTGCCGAGACAGCTAAACTGTACAACCTTGTTGTGGTTGGATATGGCTCATCGTCGCCTGCTCTGTCAGATCGAGTACGCTTTCCCACCTTTTTCCGAACACATCCCTCGGCCACCATTCACAATCCGACACGAGTAAAGCTGTTCAAAAGGTTCAAATGGTCTAAAGTGGCAATCATTCTTGAAGCAGAGGAAGTGTTTGTCTCGGTATGTGTGTTTAAATTTTTCTTATATTCTTATTAACAACTAATTTTCAAATATACATAGACCAGCGAAGATCTCGAAGTGAAATGTAAAGAAGCAGACATTGATATCATCGCACGAGTGTCCTTCCTTGATGATCCAACTGATGCTGTGAAAAGTTTGGCCCGACAAGACGCAAGAATTATTGTGGCAATGGCCTACGGTGGGGCTGCGCGCAAAATGATGTGCGAAGCCTACAAGAACAATCTGTATGGCAAACAGTACGTTTGGTTCCTGATTGGCTGGTACGAGGACAACTGGTTCCATCCTGCGCCCGGTCTCAACTGCACCATGGAAGAAATGCTCACAGTAGTGGAGAAGCACTTTACTACAGAGGCGCTGATGCTCAACCAGGGACAGCAACATACTATTGCTGGTATGGGGATTTTTTGTTAATTAAACCCACTAATGACTTTATATGACTAGGAATGACGGCTCAGAATTGGCTCATCGAGTACCAAAAGCAACTGCCCAAATATAAAGAATGGTTTCCGCATGGAGACAAACCTCAGGAAGGCTATCAAGAAGCCCCACTCGCATATGACGCCATCTGGACGATTGCCTTTGCGTTGAACAAGTCAATTGCAAGGCTGTCCGAACTGGGCATGTCTCTGGATCAATTTGATTATGAGAAGCCAGAAATTACTGAAATAATCAAGTCAGAGTTGCAGAAGGTGGAATTTCAAGGAGTGTCAGGTCTGAACAATGGGATTTTTTTTCTTAAATAATCCAAACTTTTCCATATATTTAGGTTTTGTTGCCTTCAACAAAATTGGTGACCGAATATCCAAGACACTGATTGAACAGATGATCAATGGAACGTACATTACTCTTGGATACTACGACAACATTACAGACCACCTAACTTGGTACGACCGAGAACAGTGGAATGTGTCTGGCAAACCGCCCAAAGATCGTACCGAAATCGTGCCTACCCTGGTCACCGTTAATCGGACACTGTTTGTGTCGCTGAGTGTCTTTAGCATTATTGGCATGGTCATTTCCATTGGACTGTTCTGTTTCAACTACAAATACAGAAATAATAGGTATGTAATGGACCAAGACAAACATTGAGTGACCATTCCATTCAACAGATACATTCAAATGTCCAACCCGTCCTCCAACAACATAATGCTCATGGGTTCGGTCTTTTGTCTCATTTCTGTTCTCCTCTTTGGTCTAGATGGCCAAGATGTGGGCGTTGAAAACTTTGAAGCTATCTGCAATGTATGTCTGAAATGTTCTGCTATCGAATTTAATTTTGTTGTTGTTTTCAGTCTAGAGCATTTTTTCTTTCGGTTGGGTTTTCGCTATTTTTTGGTGCAATGTTTGCAAAGACTTGGATTTGTCACGTTCTTCATACGCAAAACAAAAGAAAAGTAAGAATTTATCATCTGAAGTTTGAGATAATGAACAGGCTGTTATTTTATTATGGAATATGAAAATAGTTTTGCATTAGTGATTTTTGCAAAAGGGTTTCATGTTTTTGAAATTGTAAAAATAGATTTTTGAAATATTAATAGCATAACTAACTAACTAACTAACTAACTAACTAACTAACTAACTAACTAACTAACTAACTAACAGATCAACAACAACCAAATCTACTTGATCGTGTCACTATTTTGTTTTATCGACGTCATTATTCTGGTTATATGGCACCTCAAAGACCCAATGTCTCGTCGAATGGAATATTTCCCTTTGGAAAGTCCGCTATTGCAGGATGACGATGTAAAAGTAAGCTTTAATAAATTGCTGATTGGAAAAAAAATTATCAAATTATTTGTCCTATAGTATCAACCACTGTTGGAGCACTGTGAAGCGAGTCTAATTTGGTACGGAATTTTCTATGGCTACAAAGGACTGGTTCTGCTGTTTGGACTGTTTCTCTCATACGAAACTCGAAGTGTCAAAATGAAGCAACTCAACGACTCGAGACTAGTTGGCATGAGCATTTACAATGTTGTGGTAATTTGGACAAATTTGTATTGCCGAAAGATAGGCTAATTAATTTAATTTCAGATCCTGTGTTTGATTACTGGCCCAGTGTCGTTAGTGATCGACAATCAAGTCAATTCACACTTTGCATTCATTGCACTCTCAATTTTATTTTGCTGCTTTCTTTCGATGGCATTGATTTTCCTTCCCAAAATAGTGGAAATTGTTTGGAATCAAGAGAATCAAGGTGAGGTTTAATTTATCTGTGAGAGAAGATAGAGTTAAAACTTGTTTTATATTGATTAAATTCCTGTCATAAATAATTTTTCCATTTCAAGGTTCTGGATTGAATGGTACTTTTCATGAGACAATGTCCACTAAAGAAGAGGAAGAACGTTTCTTGCGTTTAACATCCGAAAATGAAGAACTCAAAATGAAAATTACCGAAAAGGAGCGCCAGATCGATGAAGTCAAACGAAAGATAGAACAAATGTCCAAAGAACAGTTGGAACGAAGGAAGACGGAAGAAAAGGAGAAGGGCGTTCCGGTTAAGACAATTTTGAAGAAAGCAGTCCGAATACAGGAACCGGATTTGTTCGATAATGGAAAGAGTCACTCTTTCAACGAAACTCTTTCAACTCACCTAGACTCTGCCAGTGATTCAGGATTTGCTTCTACCAGAACTACTTCGAAACCGTCGGAAGGGGAATTTAGTGAATCGTATTTGTAATTTGATTGCAATTTGAGTTTTTGTCCAATTTTTTTCTCACACAAAATCGTTGCTCAAGTATGCACATGTTTTATTTTAGTTTTTTCATTTGATAAGTTAACTTTGAAATAGTGTCCATGAAAATATAACGACAACTTTTCTGTTTTCACGTTTGTCACTCAGCTTCAGCTTCTTCTGCAACTTATTGATTTGTCGATCATCATTAATTTGTGACAATCGAAATTGAATTCGCTTGCGGCACAAGAAAAGTTTGTTAAATATTTATTAAAGCATTCCGGGTCTCCAAAAGTTTTGAGTTTTTATTAAAGTTGAAATAACGAATTCAAATAGATCGACACATTGAAAAATACATTTCGGAAGCGCATATTCTCTGAAATGTTATTTCAGCTTGAGGTGTCTAGCGAGCAACAAACACAATCAAACAACATTCTTATATTCGAATCGGATTAAAAGGATTATTTTTTGTCTTATCTAATCTATATTTTATCTTTTAGTCTTATATTCGTGATAACCCATATTTAGATAGATTCATTTTTGTTATTGTTTTTTCTACTTCTACAAAAGTTTACTAGAATGTTAGTAAAGTTGTGAAATTGATACTGAATTTGTGCACATTTTAGATGCGATTTTATATAGATTTATATACTTTATTGACAATCGCCAGGTATGTGACCAAACAAAAACGATTGATGTGTTCTTTCGATATAACAATTTTTATGTGTATTTTAGGCTTTTGTCTTCATGATCATGATGTGTCGGATTATATGGCTTAGTGTTGCTTTTAATTTGAAAAATCTAAATCGACCATTAGTTGATGCTTGTAGCTCAACAATTCCTCAAACTGTGTACTGTTTTTTGAACTCAACACCTCATATCAACTCTGTCAACCTTATCAACATTGATCACAAATGTACGAAAGTTGTTAAATGAGCTTTCTCTGTAATGTTGTAACAAAAATGGTACATATTGTTAAATGTGAACACAGTATCAGTGACTAGTTCACATTTAACAATATGTACCATTTTTGTTACAACATTACAGAGAAAGCTCATTTAACAACTTTCGTACATTTGTGATCAATGTTGATAAGGTTGACAGAGTTGATATGAGGTCCAATGCAAACTGCCCATGTACTGAATTTAAACTTCTAAATGTGTTTGTGTGCTGATTAGATTGTCACTTTGAGCATAAAAAGCCTTGTGCTTATTGTCAGACAGTGTTCAATGTGCTTTGTTACATGTTGCTTTGTCAATTATTTGTCTGCCAAAATGAACAATTTTGTTTGTGTGCTTTTGATTGCCGTTCTTTCGTATGGATTGGTGAATTATGTGTATCGTGACAAATCTACGATTGGAAGTGATGAAAATTTTGCACCAATTGTCCAGCTTAATGACGGAAAAGTGAGTGGCCGTGTACTGGAAGTGAATAATGGAAAGAAACTGCACTTTTATGAAGGAATTCGCTTTGGTAAACAAAATTGATTTAAACTTCAATGGAATTAATATTAATATATATTTTTTGTTATAGGTGAAGCGAGTCGATTTAAGAAACCCCAACATGTAAAGCCTTGGTCTGGCGTATACGATGGCACTGTTGCCAAAACGGCGTGTCCCCAGCCAATGTTGCCTGCTTCAGTAGCTGATCTGTTTCAAAATGCAAACCAAAGCGAGGACTGTCTTTTTCTGAGTGTATGGAAGCCGGTGGAGGAGTCAAACAGAAAGCGATCAGTGATGGTCTACATTCATGGAGGGGGATATGTGATTGGAACTATATTTGCGCCATTGGCGGATGCTCGGTACATTGCAAGTGGTGGCGATGTGATTGTGGTTGCGCTCAACTATCGAGTTGGCCCCTTTGGCTTTCTACATGGTGGTGATGTGAAGGGAAATATGGGACTTTTGGACCAGATCCTGGGTTTAAAGTGGGTTCATGAAAATATTCACCATTTTGGTGGTGATCCAAGTGAGGTGACCATCTTTGGAACATCTGCCGGTTCATTATCGGTTGGATCTCTGATTGTCACACCACTTGCACAAGATCTGTTCCACCGGGCTATTCTTTTGGGCGGTGCACCAAACTCGTTTCTTGGAGCAATTTCAAAGGCAACTTCACTGGGCAAAACTAAAGATTTCGCTTTGAAGTTGAATTGTCCAACTGAAGACATTGAACATGCATTGGACTGTCTCCGAGCTAAACCTGCAGAGCAGATTGTAGCTTCAACGAGTATTGAATTTACCAAAGACGAATTATTTGTGCCAATCTATGGAGACGAGGTTTTCCCTGTGTCACCTGTGGAAGCGCTGAAAAGAGGAAAATTTAATCGAGACATTGATGTCATGTTCAGTGTGACCCGAGATGAAGGCTCTTTCTTTGTTGCACAGATTTTTCCCAAACTGTTACAACAATCTGCAAATTTAACGATCGAATCCACGCGCCAAGATATCGCCTACATGATGGACGATCGCTACAAGCTGGGCATTGGTAAAGAAGTGGCCCAGTTTTATACAAAGGATCTCACTGACCCAACAGAGGATGAGCTAAAGTTTGTTTTATGAATTTAGAATTTTAAAAAATCTTAAAAACCTTATTATTTCTAAAGGGTCGCAATCTCAAACGCATTTGGAGACTGGTTTCTCATTTGTCCGACAATTCTCTTTGGCGAGCAACTTGCTAAACATCAAACCACGAACCGATACTACGCCTACCGAGTAATGCAAAGTTTACCTATTTTTCCACACTACCAAGATTGGATGGGCGTCCTGCATGGACAGGATACGGCTTAAATTACCGATTATCAACTTTTACAAAAGCCAGTCGATCTTCAGTTGGGAGACGATCTAATTCGAGCGCTGACTTCCTTTGCAAAGAATGGAAATCCAGGTAAAATGGGAAACATTCAGTGGGAAGAAGCATTCGACCGAGTGAGCGGCAGTGAGCCAAATGCCAATTACTTGTCACTGAACGCTGCCGATTACAAAATGGTGGGCGGATTCTATCGAAAGACGTGCGATCAATTCTGGAAACAGAGAATTAATCAGTGAGATTTTTTTTGTCTTGAATTTTTTTTTCGTCAAATTTATTAAATAAAAACATTTAAAATAAATAAGTTTAAATTTACGTATTTATTACAAGTTAGTACCCTATAGGGTTTTTAGAATGTTTTGATTCTATAGAATGTTTTTTAATTTTCTTTCCCAACATAGTGGAAATTGTTTGGAATCAAGAGAATCAAGGTGAGGTTTAATTTATCTTAGAGAAGATAGAGTTAAAACTTGCTTTTTTATTTATTGGAGGAGCGACCGAACTCACTCACGCTGAGCGAGCGTAGCGAGCGAGGTGTGAGTGAGTTCGGGAGCGACGATTCCCTGCCAGAAAAAAAAGGAATAGGGGCAATTCTTGTTCGCGCGATAACTCAAAGACAAATTCATGGATCGGTCTGAAAATTTAACACAGTGTTCTGGTGGTGGTATAGATGTGCTGTATAGTTTTGGGGCCATATAGGTCAAAGGTCAAATTAGTAGTAATTTTTCAAAAAATGCAAAATTTTGTATAGAAATGTGTAGAGACCGAGTGTCAACACAGTGTGTGTGTGTCCTCCTGTGGCACAGCCAAGCACACATTCTCCCGAGCGCGCCCGCTGTGCGCAATGGAGATGCGCAGTAGCAAGCACACCCAAATGTGAATCAGGGAGTTGGATGCGGACAATTTGAATAGAATGCACGTTTGTCCGAGTTTTTGTTTACATATTCTGCTCATCGATGATTTGAAACTAAACGTCAGTGACCATTTAAGGGTATTAACCAATGATTAAACCGTTAATAACCATACAACACTGAACAACGAGAAATTAAGTGCGAACTGCAAGGATTTTTAATTATTGAAAGTTTATCGCGTATGTTAAGATGTAAATTAATCAGAAAGCAATCATGAAAACACATAATTGTTTATTTATTTTAAAGTATTTTTTATTTTTTCATCAAAAAATTATTCTTCCCTTCTTTACAAATTTGGTGGATCCTACACTATGGATTTGTGTGATGACAATAAAGAAAATTTGATTACAGACATTTATCCGATCAAACAGATCTTGAAGTGCTATCTCGAAGATTGTTGTCAATAATTTGTTGAATGGTGGATTTGTATTTGTGACCCGAACAAATATTTAGTATTTGTGAGTTTGAATTTAGTTCATTTTGCTATTTGCATCATGTGATAAGATTTATTTGGGTTTAGAAAATGAATCGAAAAATGTACAGTGAGTTTATATCTGAAAATTTTAAAATGTAAAAATATGACAAATTAGATTGAAATTAAAAACATTAATTTATTCCCAAAACTCCCAATATAACCCAACCCCAATTAAACTAAATCGAATTTAGAGAGAATCAGTTGTTGATCGATTCTTCGATGTTATTTAACAATATTTAATAATGAAAATTATATTTTTTAATATATCAGAAGTAGGCTACCAATGGCTAAATGACCCCATTTCCAAAACTCAAATGCCAATTGGCCATTAAAATATTTCCTAATGATGCAGTAATAAAATTGATTTTATATTGAACATGTTTAGGCATAATTTCACCATCCCACAATTAGCGCAAAAATATTTCGGCATTTATTTTTTTAACCGGATTTTTAAAATCCCATGTCAATTGGTAATTGAAGATTATGAAATTGTTCGGATGGGTAAAGATCTAGGTGTCTATTTAAAAAACGCAATGGTTATTTTACTATGGCCAGAAGCAGAAAATAGTTGCCCAACTTTGTTGCACATGAACTGATTTTGAACACAACTGATCAAACGAGAAACAAATGGTTTACATACTCTCGCTCCGACTTTTATGCCAATGGCATTACCTATTTTGATTTACGATAGCTAAAAGGTTTCATAATGCCAGCGGCTGGTTCTATACTAGTTAAATTCCTGTCATAAATAATTTTTCCATTTCAAGGTTCTGGATTGAATGGTACTTTTCATGAGACAATGTCCACTAAAGAAGAGGAAGAACGTTTCTTGCGTTTAACATCCGAAAATGAAGAACTCAAAATGAAAATTACCGAAAAGGAGCGCCAGATCGATGAAGTCAAACGAAAGATAGAACAAATGTCCAAAGAACAGTTGGAACGAAGGAAGACGGAAGAAAAGGAGAAAGGCGTTCCGGTAAAGACAATTTTGAAGAAAGCAGTCCGAATACAGGAACCGGATTTGTTCGATAATGGAAAGAGTCACTCTTTCAACGAAACTCTTTCAACCCACCTAGACTCGGCCAGTGATTCAGGATTTGCTTCTACCAGGACTACTTCGAAACCTTCGGAAGGGGAATTTAGTGAATCGTATCTGTAATTTGATTGCAATTTGAGTTTTTTTCCACTTTATTTCTCACACAAATTCGTTGCTCAAGTATGCACATTCCTAATGGTTTCTTTTGGGGTTATCACGATTTTAATCTATAAAATATTTTCAAATTCAGTTTATGAATTCAAACCTATCCTACGCTATATCAAACAAATCAAAATATTTGATTGTTTTGTGCTGTCGTTCGAGCGATAGGAGTGATCCACAAAAGTTGGTAGATGAAATGTAAACAGGCCCACTGTCTTTACCCTAGGCAGATATTGCCAGCCATCACATTGAGTGTGCATCACACACAATGAAACTGGATTCACTTTGGCAAAATCTAAAGAAATGTTCTTTAGTCACCAATGATTTGCCTAAATAACATACAAAATCAGAAATGATGAACATAACTGCAAAAAGTCCAACAATAAACTCCTGGCACTCGTCTCTTTCAACTACAAAAGTTCTACAGGACTAAATCACTATTTTTTATCGGTAATAAAATTTTAATCCATTGTCAAATTATTGGAGCAAAAGTATTTGTGAATATATCTTTTGCTGTTGTTGTTGTTGTTATACAGCAATATAAAGTACGTACATACTTAATATGAAGTTTGAAGTTCAGTACAAAAGACAGATTGTATGATACTGCGAGTCTCTCAATGATAATAATTTGTCTAACACTTCCCACCAAAGTCAGTATTTTGACCGAATGTTCATAAAATTTGATTACAAGAACATACATCGTTTACCCTACGCTAATCAGTGCACCGTACAGATGTAATAAAATGCCACTTAACCATACAATTTTGTTAAATTGCATTTATTTGTGATTTTATCTTGTACATTTGTGGTCTGCAAAGTTTGGTTTTTTTGTAATGAAAATAAACTTTTTGGTAATGTGATTTCACTATTTTGTCACGTTTGAACAGGGATCTCAATTTGATTATTCGACTGTTGAATCTGGTCCACAGTCGTCAACGGATATTTTGACGATAACAAATTCAAGGCAGATTTGGTGTCATCTGAGGAATTTTGAGATGATGGAATAGTTTAGTCATTCATCACATGTGTGTCCCTCAATTTGTAGATTATCAAGCCTTCAAGTTTTATCAAGTAGCGCACTTTGTGAATTATATATGATGATGATGATAGCAAATGAGTTCATTTCGATCATTCTCCTTGTTTACTACATTTTTATTTATCAATAGAGTGGAAAATGATTTATACCCAATAACTACTCGTGTATATATATAAACACCCTCGGATTGCCAGTATTAAGAAACACAAAAATGTCCAAGTTGATGATCCACCTTGCTATGCTGCCCACAAAAGCAGTGGTGAATGCCTTCACCTGGACCACCTTACCACTCTACGCCGCAATTCAACGACCATGGCGTCGCCTGAAGTTGTCCAAATCTTTTGGTGTACAAGCGACCAAGGACTCCAAAGGACGAATAATCTACTCAAGACCTAGTCCCACCGAGCTGAAGCATCCATTCATTGGTCGACCAACGCTGAATGAAATGCTACCCCTGCTAAACCCCGCCCAAGAAGCACTAGGATTTCGCGAAGTAATATCCGAGCAGGTTAAGTTTGACCCAAAAAGAGGAAAATCAGCCAAAGACGAAGGAAAAAACTTTAAAAAGATTGAACTAGCAAAGTACTATCAATGGTACACTGTGGGTCAGGTGATAGATCGTGTGGATTCACTTGCAAGAGGATTCAAAGAGATGGGGGTTGCACAGGGCGAGAAGGTGATCATCTATGCTGAGAATAGTGTTGAATGGTTCTGTTTGGCGTTGGCATTACAGAGAATCAATGCAATCACAGTGACACTTCCGTCTATATTGAGTGAGTTGAACATTCCCAAAGAAAAATGCTCTAATGATATTCAAATTTTCAGATAACGATGGTGTCCTGTACGGAATAAACCAGAGCAAATGCCGCTATCTCATAACATCCCACGAATTGTTACCTCGAATCGAGCAGATTTGTTCAAAACTGGAAAACCTAAATAAAATCATCTATATTCCATTATCTCAAAATTCACCATCAGATGACACCAAATCTGCATTAAACTTGTTATCGTCAAAATATCAGTTGATGACTTTGGACCAGCTTCAACAGTTGGGTAATCAAATTGGGCCTTACGATTTTCCAATTCCTCATCCGGACGACACTACCCTCATCGTGTACACCTCTGGCACAACGGGCAATCCCAAGGGTGTAATGATGTCGCACCGGAATTTGCACGAGACAATTCTCAATTTCATTCGATTTGAACACGAAACCAAAGTTCCACTATTTGGGAACACCACTTTTGCCGCCTACCTACCAATGTCTCATTTGCTCGGTTATGTAATGAATTTTGCATCCTTCTTATCAAAGGACTCAAAGTTGGCCCTTTGTTCTGCTTCCACAATTCTGGATTCTTCACCAGCCCACATTGATGACCAACAGCTGGGCGACTTCAGTTTGCTCAAGCCGCAATTCATTGCAATGGTACCACTGGTGTTGAATCGACTGGTGAAAGACATTTATCGTTCTTTGGCTGAAAAATCACCACTAGCGCCACCTTTGTTCAACTATCTGATGGATTACAAAATTAGGTGGACTGGACGCGGCTTTGATACACCAATTATCAATAGATTGGTTTGTCAGAGAATTAATCGACAATTCGGCGGCAGTGTCAAGGCGATGCTGGTCAGCAGTGCTCCGCTGCATGCCAAGACACAGGCTTTTGTGCAGGCGGCTTTGAATATCAAGTTGTTGCAATGTAAGTCAAATATATCCTGAATAATTTTGTACTCATTTTATTTGAATTTAGATTATGGAGCAACAGAGGTAACCGCCGGATCACACATGATGCTACCATCGGATCTAAACTGCGGAGAAGTGGGTGTTCCAATGCACTCCTTTTGCTACTATCTCAAAGATTGGCCTGAAGGAGATTATCACGTGACTGACAAACCGAATTCACGAGGCGAAATTGTGCTCGGTGGACCGAATATCGCTCAGGGTTATTATGACATGCCAGAGCAAACTGAAGAAGCATTTAAGGTTGATGAGGAGGGCACACATTGGTTTGAGACGGGCGATATTGGAGAAGTGCTGCCCAATGGCACATTGAAGATTATTGATCGTAAGAAGGATTTGACCAAACTGGCCAACGGGAAGTTTGTTAGTTTGGGAAAGGTGAGCATTTTGGCTCGGCAAAAGTATTATTATCTATTATTAATATGCAATCAACATAGATTGAATCTGGCCTCCGTTCTTGTCCCCAAGTGGAGAACATTTGCATTTGCACGAACCCCTACTCAAATCATATCACCGCAATTGTCTCCCCAAATCACCAATCGCTCATCTCCCTCGCCCAGCAACACTCACTACCAAGCAATCAATCACTGAAGCAACTTTGTACAAATTCAGAACTGATATACCATGTGCACTTATCAATTACACTCAAGGGCCAAGAACTTGGACTTTCCCCAAAAGAAATTCCCACCACCATCACACTGGTGCCAGAAGAATGGACAGCGGACAACAATCTGCTCACAGCGGCACTCAAGTTAAAGAGAAAACAAGTGCATGCATTCTATAGCAAACAGATTGAGCAAATGTTTGAAGACACAAAGAGTGTCGAATAAAATTAAACAAATCAATAGCAAGCGTATTTTGTTGTAACAATTAAACCAATTCTGCAAGATAAACTTGTCGAAAAAAATGTAATGGTGCTGTGTGTTAATCCCAACCTCGGTCACAAATGGCCATATACATTGTACAGCTGGCTTTTGTGGATATTGAATGTCTGTAATTACTGAAAAAATGCAGTGCAACAACAATGAAAGCAAACACAAATACCTCAGACTGTCATAATTATTGGTATTATTCGAGGAAGGGTAAACCCACTCGAGTAATCGAGAAAGTGCTTGTTGGAGTTGGAACACTAGCCGAGTTAGATTGCCATCTTATGCGTCCCAAATTTAATCAGTTCATCTAAGTCGTTTGAAGTGCAAACTAAACCAAACTTAATGCACAGAAACAGTATTCTAATCACAAGTAACATGTATCACATGTGCACTCTTGGCCTTTTTTATTGTTTATCTTATCAACACTAAACCGACACCACAGTATACACCATAGTGGGCTTGTCTCTTTGTTCACATTTGTACAGAGGTATATTTTGCCTGTGAATATTTTGTCCTGTGTTCATCGCGATATGATAAATTGTTCTTTTGCCAAATACATAAATATGGACATTTCATTAGATTGAATGGTAAATTGATAGTGTTTGAGAGTGTGTCTGTTGTGTGCTCTATTTGTTCGAACTTGGTTGTCACTAACATGGCCGCAACTGTGCAAAGTGTCAAAGGAATCGTTGCTCTGGTCACTGGCGGTGCTTCCGGTATGATGTACTGAACGTGTGTTTTATTTTTTAACTTTAAATCTAATTCCCCCCCCGATACAAACCAGGACTTGGCCGAGGGGTCGTTGAGAGATTGATCAGACAGGGCGCTTCTGCTGTTGTCGCCATTGACCGGTGCTTTGAGTCCACGTACACCGAATCGAATGTTCTCTCTCTTACAGCGGATGTCACTTCCGAAGCGGACATTCAAAGTGTACTGGCACATGTGAAGAAACAGTTTGGTCGACTGGACGCATTGGTCAACTGTGCCGGCATTGGTAATGCATGTAAAGTTTATGATTTCAAACGTAAGGTGGCACATCCACTCGACGAATTCAAGTGCATACTCGAGGTGAATGCAGTGGGCACTTTCAATGTCACTCGGCTGGCTGTGGGCTTGATTGGTGAGAACGAGCCGGTGAATTCACTTCGTGGTGTTGTGATCAACACTGCTTCGGTTGCGGCATTCGATGGACAGGTGGGACAGGCAGCTTACGCTGCGAGTAAAAGTGCTGTTGTCGGTATGACACTGCCAATTGCACGAGACCTGGCGCCACACGGCATTCGGTGTGTCTCAATTGCACCTGGCCTGTTCGACACACCACTGCTAACTGCACTGCCTGAGGAAGCGAGACAAAAGTTGGCCGCCGAGGTGCCGTGTCCATCAAGACTGGGAAATGTGGACGAGTACGCTCACTTGGTGCAGACGATTATTGAGAATCAAATGATCAATGGTGAAGTGATTCGAATTGATGGCGCATTGAGGTTGATGCCGTTAAGGGGCTGGAATGCACCTTCCGTCAGAACATGAAAAACATTTTTACAATGGGTTTGCAGTACGATTACCTGATTAAAACCTGTGATTCCATTGCAGTTCTAAGGTCAAACTGAGTGAAAATTATTTATTTAATTATGGCACGCAACTTTACTCACTGAGCAAGCGTGAAAAACCGATTTTGCAACACATTTCAGTACAACGGTGTGTTTTGACAAGATATTAATTTATGACTTCAAGTCAGTCAGGTCTACTTACAGATCAGTTTCCCTTTTCGGTCGCTTACGCTTGTGAGCTAACCTGATTTTTTACGAATAATTTATTTAAATAATTACCCACACCTATTGCATGAACATTTCTCAGATGTACACAAAAAATTTAATTTCAACGGTACTGGAAGCCAGACAATGTCTTTGATTTGCATCCGAATAAATGAAAACGTAAACCTTAATCATTTATTTATGGAACTCTACGCAAAATATATCTTGCCGGTTCACTGACATTTTGTTAATTGCTCGAACAATATTGTCTAACGCTTTTCAACTTTGACCTTAATTTGTGGTGATACCAATAGTCCTTTGAAGGGTAGAAATGGAATTGGACTTGCAGGAGTTTGGTTAGTAGGTTCAAAACGAAATTGTCGACATATTTTAGCGAGACAAAGTTTCATCTCCTGTGTGGCGAATCGCAGTCCAATGCAGTTTCGAGGACCTTGGCCAAATGGGATGTAGCTGTACGGCACCAGTTTGGCCTTGTTCTCGGGCATAAATCGGTCCGGTAGGAAACGATCTGGTTCAGGAAAGTACTCGGGATCGTAGTGAAGGGCAAAAGTTGGAAATTCGACTAGTTGGCCTTTCTCCAGAACCACTCCAGTGGGTCCAAGTTTGTATGGTTGAGCTGAGCCGGCAAATCGTCGCCCAATTCGTATAAATGGTGGATACTTTCGTAGAGCTTCTTTAATAACAGCGTCGAGATATGGAATCTGCATGACAGATTCGTTGTATTCAGACGAGTTGACTTTCTTGTCGGACAACACTTGTTCTAGTGCATCCTGCAGACGTTCTTGAACAGTGGCATTGAGAGCAAGTTCATACACACAGTAAGTGAGCGCTACAGCCACCGAATCATAGCCACCAATCATGAAGCCAATAGCCTGAGCTATAATTTCCTCCTCAGTTAAGACTGATTTTGTGGTTCGATAACCAGGCGACATCTGTTTTTCTGTATTCAAATTGGCAACCAACTTGTCATTACTCGAAGTGTCACTCTCAAATTTGTTTTCATCTGCACGAGCGTTGATCAAAATTTCAATCAAATCATTTCGTTTGCCTGCTTGCTTTGATCGCCGTTGACGCAAAATTTCTCTGGCCAACTTTTCAAAGAACTCCCAAGCTTCATCGTTCATCGGTTTATTAAATCCCATTTGATGGTTGAGCCAGCTTGGCAGTGTGAACAGTGACACCAACTTTAATGGAGATAGATGGGCTAGTTTGAGTGCATTCGCCATGAATGGATTCGACAGACTGCGGTCTTGTTCGTTGTTGGAATTGGTTTGCACACCAAACACATTGGAAGCCAGCACATCGAGGGTAAATCCAACCATCATCAGTTTGAGGTCGCTGATCAGACCATTTTCTTTGCGAACCAATCGATCTAAATAGGCGCTCAACTGATCCACCGATTGATCCATCTGACTGAACATGAGCCTCAGCTTGGCCGAACTGAAGCAGGGCGTCGAAGACGCTTCCAATTGAGACCATTTTCCATGAAAACAATTCGACTCACAATTGGATGAGTTAGGTGCAATTGCTGTTGATCCACAAACAAATGAAAGTCTTTGACCATGACTTGTTTGACCAGCGCCGCATCGGCAACAGCAATCACTGGCTTGAAAAATCGATAGTTGCCGTACATTTTGCCATACTTTTTGCGGAAATGTTGCTCAAGCTTGTACGGATCTTGTGATAGCATCGAACCATAGTTGCCAAACGATAGTAGCCTTGGCTTCGGACCTGGAATGCCACGCTTTGACCAGTAGCTATATTTTTGATGAACGTAACTGAATGAATTTATAAAAATTATTATTTATAAAAATAAAAATATAAAAAATATGAAATCAATCAAACTTACAAATAAAGCAAAGTCAACAGCGAAACGCTACTCAACAAAATGATCCACAAATCCATTTTGTTTGAGATTTGGTCAAAAAACAATTTAATTAAGAAAATTTGAGTAATTGAATAAATTCATAGTTCAACTTGTCTCGTCTTATATATTCGTTTGTGAAGCTGTGTACTGCAGATACACTCTATAGACATGCAAATACTGTAATTATTATATCAAGTGATTAAAAATGTCATCAGTACTTTTACTCACACTTTGCTTAACTGATACTATGTTCACATTTAAGAGTATGCACGATTCTTGTTATTACAACAATAAACAGAAAACTCATTTGACAACTTTCGTACAATTGTGATCAATGTTGATTAAGGTTGACAGGGTTGATTAAGAGTAGTTGAGTTTAAAAACAGTACACAGTCTGAGCAATTGTTGAGTGAATGTTTTTGAGTTACCCTGACGAGTTCTCCTATCGTGTAATGTTTATGCCCTGACACACATGTGCTTTTCACTTATCAATCAGTCAGTCACAAGGCTCCTTAAGTCAATTCGGCGTAATGCTGTTGACTTTTTGTACATACACTCAAATACAAATCAAGTGTCTGAATTCCAATCATGGAAATTGTCACTCATAGATAATGAAGCATGGTGGATGAAATCATGAAAGATGGTTGGCCCCTAATTTCGATGGAACGAGTAATGAAATGATCAATATTTGATTGAGCAAGGAACGAGGCGAAGCCGAGCCCGAGAGAGGACTTGGGGATATACACTCTCCGGGGACAGGCCCACAAATGCCTAGACTGTCATAGCTTGGCGCCAGTCGAATTGTTTCTGTTTTCTGTTCTTTAATTTTTTCAAAAGAGTGACCTCCAAAATCGCTTATCAAAATTAGGCTAAAGTAGAGGTCACTCTTTCTGTTGATGTTAGAAGTTAACACTGTAAAAAACCCCAGCTAAAGCTGGGTCGCTTTTTGCGAGTTTTCCCCCAAACTTGTATTATTTGAAAAAATGAAATTAATTAAAATCGTTTTAAAAAATTTATTTTTATAGCTTGATTTGAGTTTTCGATTGAATTTATTAATTCCGGAGCGAAACCCTGGTAGCTCATCTGGTTGATCAATAAATTGATAGAATTGAATAGTGTAAACAAAATTTTATTTGATCAAACTACTACAAATTAGATACCAACTCTTCAATCTTCAAGGCCAACTCATCGTGTCTATTCGTGGCTTGAATTCGCCTAGAAGCCAACTCCAATTTGTGCTGCAACTTTTCATCGTACAGCAAAGTATCGATAGCGTCAATAAGTTCCTTCTCTGTGTGTTGGTATGGATGCAATCGAACTCCGTGTCCGGTTTCGTGCAAACGCTGTGCATTGTCGAGTTGATCACAAAACAGTGGCAGCACAATCATTGGTTTGCCTTGTGCGAACGTCTCAGTGATGGTGTTGTTACCACCGTGGGTTATCACCAGATCTACCAGGGGAACAATTTGCGTTTGAGGCAGATACCTATCGCCCCATTGATTGCGAGCAGTGATTTCATACTCCAAATGTCTCGGTCCTTTCGATACGATATATTTGTGTGATGTCTTTGCGAGTGTTGATAAGAGTCGACTCATCAAATCCAAATCAACAGAACCCATTGAGCCCAAAGAAACGTAAATCAACTTGCCACTGAATTGTCCATCGAGTGTATCGGACAAAAAATGCTCAGGTACAATTTTCTCTAAATCGACCACTTGTTTCAGTTCGTTCTTGTTGAACACCTCCAGGTTGAACCAATTGGGTTGAGCCTTAACATATGGATAGTTTAGCTCATCGGGATAGCCATACACTGTCAAACTTTCAGTCTTGGGACAGATGTACTCGTCAGGATACGGTTCGTAGCCCATTTGCTCCACTAAAGAGTTGAATCTCTTCGAAAAGAAAAACTCAAGTCGGAGTTTGTTGAATTCACGGAACTTTTCTTTGTCTCCATCAATGGGCATTCCTGTAAAAAAAAGTATTTAAGTTTAATATGAAATTCAATAACCTTATTCTTAAAACTTACCCGAACAAGATGGCGGAATTTCATCGTCGAAAATGAAAAAATTTGGAGTACAACTCATATTCTTCACCCATGGAATTCCAGAATAATAAATCGATGGAAACAATAATCCGCCATCAAAATAGATCAAATCAGGCTTTAACTTTTCGATCGAATCCCGAATAAGTCGATCTGCGGCAATAAATTCTCGATAACTTTGCTCTCCATGAAACGCTTCACTCATGTTGATCATCTTTTCCGAAGGCGAATAGTCTCCAATGAGTTTGGTTTCCAGCAGCAGTTTACCCAGTAATTCGCCAGGATTTTGGACGCTTTTCGGCTTCTCTAGTGTGTAGACCATTTCTTCATAACCAAGAGCTGCAAGTTTGCCTTTGAAGGCGTCTTCGATTACGAAAATGACTCGATGACCTCGACGAAGGAGGGACGTTAGGGCCCCAGAACAGGCATTCACATGACCAACCGCATTGATGGGTGCGACAAGTATTGTCAATGTTTGCATTTTTGTTGTTTAAAGTTTAAAGCTCAAAGTTGGGCTAAAACTGTGATAGAACTCAAATCAGTTTTATACTCAAACCTAAAGTGAAGTTAGGAATTCGCACTCGAGCACTACAAAGAACCATAAAAATTATATATAGGTTAAAGCAACTTTAGCTAAAACAATGTAACATGTGTCAAAGTGCTCTAACAAGTGTACCAAAAATGAAACCGGTCTAATCAAACAATTAGTCAAATATCATGTTTAGTGCTCGTTCACTCTTTTTTCAAATCGCATGTTAGTTTATCAAACTTAGACATAAAATTTTATCAAAGTGTCAATTTGTCACACACACACACAAATACAACTACATTATAAATTGATATCTGACAATGACAACCTTAGTACACTTGTCTCTTGTTTATCAAATAACCAAATATAAACAGTACATTTGGACAATCAACGATCAATGTATTACTTTTTGATCATTGTCAATGTAATGAATTTGTAATACTTTCATGTGTATGATTCATAAGATTGGTAATAAAAAAAATGTTTCAAATTGTAGCAATTGTGCATTGAATTGACACTTTAACCGATCCAAATCCATGTCTCTGCAAATAGTATTGACGAAATTTTCGATTCGACGCTTCAATGCGTGATTCTTGTTTCACATGGGCTTCAAATGATTTAATTTCTGATTAGTCTATGTCCAACTTATTGTAAATTATAGATTTTTAAAAATGATTTTTACCCTGTAAAAATCAATATATTGCAACCGCACAAATGTTGTTTGGGAAATAGTGTTGACTAACTTATGAAACGACCTTATTTGATCCATTTGGATCGATTACATTGCCATCAATAGGACCTAATTGTATGTTGTTTGGGAAATAGTGTTGACAAACTTATGAAACGACCTTATTTGATCCATTTGGATCGATTACATTGCCATCAATAGGACCTAATTGTATGTTGTTTGGGAAATAGTGTTGACTAACTTATGAAACGACCTTATTTGATCCATTTGGATCGATTACATTGCCATCAATAGGACCTAATTGTATGTTGTTTGGGAAATAGTGTTGACAAACTTATGAAACGACCTTATTTGATCCATTTGGATCACTTACATTGCCATCAATAGCAATAAGACCTAATTGTATGTTGTTTGGGAAATAATGTTGCCAAACTTATGAAACGACCTTATTTGATCCATTTGGATCGATTACATTGCCATCAATAGGACCTAATTGTATGTTGTTTGGGAAATAGTGTTGACAAACTTATGAAACGACCTTATTTGATCCATTTGGATCGATTACATTGCCATCAATAGGACCTAATTGTATGTTGTTTGGGAAATAGTGTTGACAAACTTATGAAACGACCTTATTTGATCCATTTGGATCACTTACATTGCCATCAATAGCAATAGGACCTAATTGTATGTTGTTTGGGAAATAATGTTGACAAACTTATGAAACGACCTTATTTGATCCATTTGGATCGATTACATTGCCATCAATAGCAATAGGACCTAATTGTATGTTGTTTGGGAAATAGTGTTGACAAACTTATGAAACGACCTTATTTGATCCATTTGGATCGATTACATTGCCATCAATAGCAATAGGACCTAATTGTATGTTGTTTGGGAAATAGTGTTGACAAACTTATGAAGCGACCTTATTTGATCCATTTGGATCGATTAACAATCTCAACAATTCCTCAAACTGTGTACTGTTTTTGAACTCAACCACTCTTATCAACTCTGTCAACCTTATCAACATTGATCACAAATGTACGAAAGTTGTTAAATGAGCTTTCTCTGTAATGTTGTAACAAAAATCGTACATATTGTTAAATGTGAACACAGTATCAGTTGAGCAAAGTGTAAATGAAAGTACTGATGATATTTTTAATCACTTGATATAATAATTACAGAACATTCAACTCACTAATTTATAACTCGCTAACTTAGAAACCTTTTTTAATTTATAACTTTTAAGATGTTTGATCAAAAATTGGTATGATTTAGTACATTTTACTGTACAAAATCCTAATGTAAATTAGAAAATTCTCTTTAATTTATAAATTATTTGATGCTAATTTAGAATAAATGTAAAATAGGTTAATAAGGTAAAAATTAAAGTAAAATTTTATACGTGAAAAATTTTGATGGGCAAGGTAGTCCAGCTTGAGAATAATAACCGAAAATCTCTGTAATTGAGATAATAGTTCCAAGTTAACGAAATGGCTATTTTAGATATCACTCTCCATCTCCATGTACTGTGAACGCACTTATTACATTAGAGCGTTCGTTCACAAGCAGTACATCGTATCAAAAGCCACCAAACGCATTATGCAGTCAAACTTGATTTCGATTTGTTGTTTAATCACTAAAAACTCAACAACTGCCAATTGGCAGTACAGCAAATTTAGCCTTGCTTCACTAGCACTGTACAAATGTCTGTGCGCATATATAAGCTAACGATAATTGGAAAGTATTTGTCAGTTGGATAGTCAAACTCGCTCACTAAAAATGGGCTACAAGTATCAAATTGTTGTTCTTCTTTTTGCTTTTTGGTCTGCAGTGACAAGCGCAGCTTCCAAACAAGTGCAAGTGACAATTCAAAATGGTCCTATTGTGGGTGAGAGTATCACCGCGGAAAGCCGTGAATTGAGCCGTTTTCTTGGTATTCGCTATGGACAAGCACCGGTGGGTAGTGATGGGCAAAACGCGGTCGAAACAAGAAAGTTTCGACCGAGCTCGGCTGAGACGTTCGGTCGATTGAAAGTCGACACATTTCAATCGACCGGCGCTTTGAGAAGAGTTCGGTCGATTCAAATATATAATTTTAATCGAACCGATTTTGTTAATTTTCATCATAGATCATTTGAATGTTGTCAGAAAACTTATTTTCAACATTAATTTTATTTTATTATGTTTTTATTAATTAAAACATTTATTGTTTATCATTCATTCAAAATTCTTTTATTTGTATTTGCAAGTAAAATGTAATCAATATTTTTTAGCCGATTTTTTTTGAAGGCGCTCAATATAATTTCAACATTAAGAAAAATATTGAAAAGATTCAAACAACTTTACCTAGTAACAGATTTTTTAAAATTATATCTTACTAACCCTTAACATTAAAGAATACAATAAATGTATAAATACAAGTTGTGTATTTACATTGAAATAAGTACTAATGAGCATATCAATGTTCTATTAAATGAGTTAATGAATTAATTATGAGTATTATGATATTAAAGAATAAAAATGAATATGAATATGATAATGATAAATTAACCTATTGGTAGAGGTAGTTGATTGAATATGTTGATTACAAATTTGTATTTGTAAATATTGCAGTGACACCGTGCATCGTGTGTTCTCGACTTTGACTTTACAAATACAATTGTTTGATAATGCTAAGATATTTTTCTTCAATTTCAACTTGACCAAATTAATTAATAGAATTTTTAAAAATCCCAGATATACCATAGAGTATCATCTCTAATAAACCAAATATGAAAGGTGTAAAAGCAATTCAAAATTATAAAATTAAATTTTAAAAATGGTTTAATTAATCATTTATTATTATTATTAATCAGAAACAGATTTGAATAAAAAAATTCAATCATTTTATAAATCTTAGGACTAAATGGCGAATATTTAGTAGTTCTTATGATTGTCTAACAGGAAATGTACATTAAGATTAAGCAAGATCTAAAAATTCCAATTATATAATTGAGATTCAAAAATAAATCCGTGCAGTCATAAAGAAAAGAAACACGATAGATCGTTTTTAAAAGGAAAAAAATAAATTTTTAAAAAAATAATAATATAAAAACTTGTACAAATTAATTCCTCCCAATCGATTGCCGGTCGATTGAAAGTTCGGTCGAAACTAATCTGGTTCAAACGACCGGCGGTCGTTTGCTCACAACAGTGAAGAAAACTCAATCGATTGGACTTTTGCCCATCACTACCGGTGGGGAAGTTGCGTTTCCGAAAGGCGCTTCCCGTGGGCAAGTGGAATGAGCCAGTCCAAGCCTTGAACTGGCCAAATGGTTGTGTTCAATTCAGTCAAAGTCCTTTGTTTGTTAGTATTGCCCAAGACATGAAGAATCAAACACTGTCCGAGGACTGTCTTTTTCTCAATGTCTGGTCACCGAATGTTGCGGAAAAGGACGAGAACAAACTTCGACCAGTGATTGTGTTGATTCATGGTGGAGCACTCATTTTAGGTAGCTCGTCCTATGATATATATGACTGTGAAACACTGTCTGCGAGAGCCGATGCGGTTGTGGTATCCATCAATTACAGGTACATTTGCATTATATATGTCGATGTCTAATAATATCGATTTGCTTATTTTAATAATCTAATTTTGATTTTAAACCAGAGTATCCGCACTTGGATTTTTCTACTCAGACGAAGTAGAAGATGTTCGCGGCAATCAGGGTCTCTGGGACCAGGCCTTAGCACTCGAATGGGTTCAAGAGAACATTCGTTACTTTGGAGGAAATCCAGAGCAGGTGACCATCATGGGTGAAAGCGCTGGCAGCTGGTCCGTGGGTCTACATATACTATCTCCCGTATCACGTAATCTGTACCGCAATGCCATTATGATGTCTGGTGCTGTTCTCAACCATAAATCTGGTGTACAGACAATAGAAAAATATGTTCCAGTCTTTTTGAAAGGCATCCGAAAAATTGGCTGTGCCACTGAAGAGGACAAAAGTATTAGCAAAAAAGTGGTGGAATGTTTGGAGAATTTGGATGCTGCCGTAGTGGATCAAATTGCGTACCTATCTGGTGATGATCCTATGTGTAAGTTAGAAAATGTATAATTTTTTATCTAATTTATTTGCATTATTCAGCTTTTGTGCCATTGGTTGTGGTCGATGGGCAATTTCTGCCTGCAAAACCAACTGATTTGCTAACCCAAAAAAATTACAAAACTGATGTCAACCTGATGGCGAGTACCGTTGAAGACGAAGGGTCATTCTTACTAGCAACTATCGAGTTGCCCCAATTCCGTGCAAAAGATGCTGAACCGCTGGATCTGAATCAGGCAAAAGAATTTTTAACTGGTCTGGCAACAAATTTTTTGGGCAAACCAATTCCCAGCGAATTGATCACCAAGCTCTACTACAGCGGACTGAACAACAACTTGGATTCACAAGATTTGTTTCGCAAGCAAACAGGAATTGCGTTTGGTGATGTATTTTTGGGTTGTCCCACAATTGAATTTGCGAAAGGCGTATTCCAGAATGCGCCTAAAACTGCATCGGTGTACCAGTGGTACTACAAGGCCAAGTTGGGCAAGCTCAAAAAGATTTGCAACAAATGGGCTGGCACTTGTCACGGTGATGATATTTATCCTGCGCTTGGCATTCCTTTCCGACTGGCGGAGTCACATCTTAATCGGGAGCGTGACATTTCAAATGAGATAATCAATTTCATCAAGTCTTTCATTCGAACTGGGTAATTTTTAGATTTTTTTGGAAAATAATAATAACTTAATTTTTTCTCCAGAAACCCAGGTAACGAACAATCCGAATGGTTGCCCTACTTTATGACCGATGATGGCGAGGATGTGGTCGCGCCGTACTATGAAATCAACAACGACTACAAAAAATCCGAGAATTTCAAGTTCAACCTGAAGCAGCTTGAATGCAGCCTGATTTGGAATAAGTACAATTGAGAGTTGTAATGATTGTGATTTTATCCCATCCCATTTCTATTAAAATTCCAGCATTGTTTGTAACTGAAAATTTAAACAACAATTAAAATATTTCTTTGCTTACGTGCGCGTGGTTACGCGTCTGGTATGTTATTTGTTGGATTAGGTCGGCGGTGTGATTATGTGGTTTGGTTGGTGTTGGGCGTTGCTAGGCTTAGGTTTTTGGTTAGGTTGTTGGGTAGATGTGGTTACTGATTAGATGAAAAGAATTTTATTGCACCCTGACAAAAAATTAGCAGCACATCCCTGTAGATGATGCGGAAGATAGTACAGGTACTGTAGCAAAAATACTGGAGCAATCAAACTTGTATAGAATCGTTTCAATCTTGCGCTTCATCATCAGATCCGATTTTGCTTGATTCCAAACTTTTGTGTCGTTTTGTAATAAATAAATATAAATTTTGATGTCATTATACGCTGTCTTTCATGAAAAAAATACAGAGAATTTTGAATTAAAAAAGTTTAATTTGGACCGTTAACCGGAAGTTTTATTTTGGAACTCTTACTTCCGGAGCATACAGAAATTTCTAGACTATCTTATTAGATTTTTTATGCTGTCTTTAGTGGGAATAGAATTCTATAACAACAAAATCCATCCACTACGAGTCATGTAGTCCGAGTTTCAAAATCACTGTCACTCAGTCGGTCTACTATATTCGACTTGAACCAAAATGTGAAGTAATTCAATTTGAATTTACTTCTCTAAAACTTAATGGATTTTTATGTTCAGATATTCCATCTTTCATGAAAAAGAACAGAGAATCCGATTCTGTATTTAAAAAGTTTAATTTGGACCGTTAACCGGAAGTTTATTCTGGAACTTCCACTCCGATCCACTAAAAAAAATTACGAATTTTTCCTAAGCATTAAAACAATTAATTATTAATTTTAGAATCACTTATTCAGTCATGAAAAATTTGGCATTTTAAATTGTAATTGTAATGCTAATTTGTCAATAAACTCGATTACATTTTAAAATCCTATTTAGCTGGGTAGAATTAAGAAGCATCTTAATAGTTTTCGTTGAATATTTTTTTCTCGAGATTCGACTAGAATTTCTAGCACTTTATAATTGAAAGTTGTTAGAGTCGAATTGTTTGTAAAACTCATAACGAAAATATTTATGCATGATATTTTTTAAGTTCTGTCTGAATATTTGCTATTTTCTTGAACTCTATAGAGATTTAATCTCCAAGTAAGTTCTAGTGCTTTCAATAACCTACTTTGAACAAGTCAGTAACAAACGTGAGAGCCATGACGGTAGTCGCGTCGATTGCATTCGTATGCTACATGCGATGGATCAATCAACAAATTGTTAATAATTTTTGTTAATGTTCAAAATAACCCACCAAAAGATATTAAAATTAAAGCAAAAGCAACGCAAGTAAATTTGAGTACTGAGTAAAGTTAAGTGCTGTGCCCACTCGTGTTTGTGTGTGTGTAATGCGAACAATCAGTGAATGAATCATCGTTATTTATTCGATATTTTATATCATATCAAATAAAGGTGTGATGTCAGTCCCGGTTTAGGCCACTAAGGGGCCTAGGGCCCAAGCGTTACCAACGGTATGGTAGACTCTGTCTACCCAATTTCTGCCCTAATCTGGCTAGCCTAGCTAACTTTTGCGGTTGTTGTGCGGTGTTTGTGTGCCGTTAATACCAAGCGTGATCAACAGATGGCGTTAGGGCTGTTGATGGTGCTGTGGTTGTATGCGGTTGACCAACTAATCAATCGAACTCAAAGTCTCGCGATAATTGAGTATTTATTCTGATTATTATAGGTGTTTTCACCAAGTACAGGTGACGTAAGGTTATGGTTAGAACCTCCGATGATTAGTAATAATAATAATAATAATAATAATAATAATAATAATAGTTGATTAATAAGATGACTTCCGGTTGGGTTGATAACCGTAGGTGACTTCCGGTAACGATCGGGTTGATAATCGTTGATGATGGTGATGCCCGAGGTTCTCGATGCAGTGCTCAGGGTAATAAGCAACAGGCAATCGTAAAGTGGTCTTTCCGGTCAACCAGTCCAATTAGTGAGTATGTCTTATGGGATCACAAACTAGACCGTTGCCCGGTGGTCTTGTTCGTAGTAGTGAGTATGTCTTATGGGATCACTACCAGAGGCTTGACCGACCGCTCGGTGAAATAATGCCGCCAAATTGCCGTCCTTATATACCCGTCTCGGCTGTCCGTTTCCGTGTGAAAGTAGCCTCCCATCCATCCTTGGTAGTGTATCGTCCGAGGTGCAGGCGTTTTGATCGAGAATGTTCTCCGATATTCCATGATGCAACACCTCGAAATAGTGTCACATTTGATGAAGTGTTCCATCTTCTAGTAGATATTATCGATAAATCACGGTGACATTCTGCTCTTGTTGACATTGTTGTTTTGCCCTTTTTCACTTTCTACCGTGGGGTGAGGGTTTCTCGTATGTTCCTGTAACGTTCTGTGTGCCTCTCTACTTGTGTACTTGTGTATATGCCTCATAAAGTCGAGGTGAGAGGTGCATGCCCTCGTAGCGTACTGTCCCAAGTGGAAAGAAAAGCCCTAAAGTGACACTATTAAGCTACTAAATATGGCTACTAAAGTGCTACTGAATACCCACTAAAAATGGCCATTATTTGAGGTTATTTAGTAGCACTTTAGGTCCTTTTTCAACTAAAATTTAGCGCATTTTAGGGCCACTAATTGGCTACTAGATAATCCCATTCTTTCAGTTCTCTAGGCTTTTGCTTTCTTTTATACTCAAATAAATTATATTGAAATGGTTTATTAAAATAAATAAATGAAAGAAACATTAATAATTACATAATAATTCGAAATACAATAATTTGAGCGTAAATCTTGAAATAAATTATAAAAGAGACTTATTTTGACTTTGACTTCTTGGACTTTGGTTTGTCATCCTTTGGTTGGTTTTGCATTTTTCTCAGGAAGCTGTCTTTCAGCTTATCTTTGCGAATTTGAGGATCAGTTTTATTAATTTGCTTCCTTGGGCGTTTCTTGGTTCCTCCTTCGATGGGTCCAGCTGGCTTCTCGCGAGTTATCGGACCATCTTCAGGCACCTTCTCTACATCGATTAAAGGAACACTTTGATCGCCATTCTTGTTTTTTTCCTCCAATTTAATTTTCATATCTATAAAATAAGCTAATAAAAGAGACTTAGAAAAACAGAACAGCTCAAAAATTATGATTTACCCATCAAATCATCTAGATCTTCTTGTTCTCGGACTGAGAAATGGCTCCAAAGTTTTCCTTTCACACTAATCTTCAAGACAGTTTGGACAAGTGTGACAAAACCTTTTATATCTTCTTTTTCACTTAAAGATGCTGCCAAATCATTGTGAAAGACTCGAAAGTTGTGTCGGCGGCCAATGTCCAAATAAGTCTGAACAAATAAAATAACATATTGGTACAAAATCTATAAATAATAAATTTAAAATAGCATACAGTAGGATCAAGTGTCTTGATTTTCGGAATCATATATTCAAAATCTCTTTTGAATGCCATCAAAACTTGAACATCTTCTTTTAATTCTCTAACTTCAGCCTTCAGCGAGACAACTTCAGCTCGAAGTTCATCATTCTCAGAGACTAGAATGGCTGGAGTGAGCAAGGCAAGTTGCCGGTTTGCATCGTCTTTACCTAAAAATTATTTGTTAGATGCATTCAATAAATACGAATATAAATACTAACTTCCAATAAACTTCACAAAACCAGACTGAACATCACACTTATTATCACGATACAAAACTTCCGTCGTGGGCCAATCAGCCTTTTCCAAGCTAAACCAAGATCGTTCAGTATGAGGCAAATACATCAAAGGCCAAACAGCATGCGAACTGTCTGAAATGGACTGAATCAAGACATGATAGAATGATAATCCTAAAGAATTAATTAGCAAATAGTTTAACCGAGTTATAAATACATACCTTCACCTGCCATTGTAAAATCAGATAGATCAAACAAACAAAAAATAAATTTGACAAAACACGTGGAGTGAACTTGACTCGACAGAGGCGCGATCACAAATGTGCAAACAAAGCGCGGCATTACGCGCTCATTCAGTAACATTAGTGACTGGACTCCAGTCATAGATGTCGTATCGTGTATGACAAAATTGTATTTGTGACAGTCAACATTGTGCTTTGATGCATCACGTGACATAATCGAATCGCATTATTAACGTTAACTTGCTTTTATTATTTACTATTTGGCTTCTTTGTGCAATCTCTTAAGATGGACTCTAAGACAATCAACAAAAGAAAGAGATTTTACAAAGATACAATCAAAAGGAACATGTAAGAATGTCTTATGATTTATAATTATAACTATTATAATTATACAATATTTTATTTATCTTACAGCAATCCCGAAGACGATATTGCCGATATAATCAAAAGTACAAATGCTCAAATAACGTCGCAAATCAACTCTTTGATTTCTTCTCCCTGTTCGAGCAATATTGAACCTATCAATGATACTTCTGATTCATTGATTGAAGTAGATACATCCGAACATGTGAACATGAGTGAATTGGTCAAGTATGACGATTATGACGATTACGACTATTACCTCAATGCTGAAGAATTGGACAATATTTCAAATTTGATTGATAATGAAATTGACGATCAGCCATATATTGATATCAAACTATTAGAAAAATATTATGGACTTTTTTTAAATCAAATCAGGCATAATTTTACTAATGAAGCCGTAGTTGACAATGCTTTAATGGCTAACTTTGCCGCAGAAAAAGTTATTTACTGCAAAAGCTATCAAACGATGCTCAAAAGAGCCAAAGTGTTCAAGCCTAAAGTTTACAAATACTTTTACTGTAATTGTGGTGTTATTGGACCGATCAGGAATACCCTTGTGGATTTGTGTTGTCCGGCTGTTTGTGATAATTGTAAATTGAAGATAACTCCAATCCAAAAAATGAGTTCAATGGATTCACATTTTTGCTACGTAAAAATTCGGGACTATCTTCAAAATTTATTGCCACAAATCATTCCATTTCTCAAATTCAAAGGTCAACGAGAAACTTCTGACTTATGTGACATCACCGACGGATCTGAATATCAAAGATTGGCTGATAAAAAAACTATTGTCATATATTTTGGATTTGATGGTGTGGCATATACCGCAGATAACCAGAAAATTATTTGGCCACTTATCATTTATATTTGTGAATTACCATTTGACCTACGAATGAAATTCGCTTTTCCAATTGCAATCCATTCCGGTCCAAGTCAGCCAGATTGTTCTATGCTCAGCCCTTTTGTTGACGAACTTTGTTCTCTAATAACTGAACCAATCGAGTTTGTCATCAAGGATGGAAATGGTAATATGACAACAAAACATTTATTTGTCAAACTACTGTTAGGAATATGTGATGCACCAGCTCGCGCCAAAGTTTTGAATGTTTTGCAGCACAACGGAAAATATGGCTGCAACATGTGCAAAGTACACTCAAAACATGATTCATCTTTGGGTTGCATGGTCTTTCCTTTGGACGAAGAAATAGTAATGAGGAATGATGCCGAGTGGAGAGATCAGGCCAAGAAGGCTGAAAAACTAAATGAAGTAAAAAGGGCAAAAGATGTCAACATTGAAGGAATAAAAGGTACAACTTAATTTCAATAATTTAAATTGTATTAATTTTATTATATTATCATTTTCTCAAAGGTTTAACTCCTCTTTTGAAATTACCATACTTGGATATTGTTTCATTTATGCCACCCGAGTTTATGCACAGCCAATTTCTTGGCACTGTGAAATTGATGATCGATAATTGGGTTGGCAAACGCAAAAACGGTCTCCATGAACTCAGTGATGATTCAATCAAATTACTCAATAACCGAATTCAAATGATAAAGTTTCCTGCCAACATTCTTCGACAAATGACAACAGATTTTACCGGTAAAATGAAATCGATCGAAATTGAAAATCTTCTTTATTATGGTGTCGTCACATTTGAGGACATTTTGCCCGATGATGAATTTGAACTTTTCAAGCTTCTTTCTTATATTATTGCAACTTTAAGTAGCCGAAGAGTTTCACAAAGTCAAATTGATTCGGTCAAGAATTTGATCATTGTTTTTATTTCAAAATATACTTCGATTTACCCCGCTGAGATGCATAAATATAATATCCACATGTTGATGCATTTGCCGGAAGTGGCACGAAAGTATGGTCCACTGATTACGAATTCCGCTTATCAGGTGGAAGATATGATTGGTAAAATCGCGAATAAGGCCATGACCGCGACTAAAGTGTCTGAACAAGTTATGAACAAGTCTATAATGGCTCAATCGATTATTGTCAACATTTTGTCAAATTTGGCAAAACATACTGCCGAATTCAAGCAAATTCTAGAAAGATACTATTCTTTCCTGCTCAATCGAAATGAAATCGAGCCTGTTTTGAAGTCATCCGAAAATTATCAATTAAATGCAAATGAATCATCATTGTTAAGTGAATATCGAGGCCAACTAATGGATAGTGACAAAGTTGTTCAAAAAAGTCGACAAAGTCTCTATCGGAAATTTTTTATATTTGTTCTAACAGCTATAATCAACGTAACAGTAAGCTTCTCGCAAGTACAAATAATCAATTCGTTAAAAGCAAATCCGGAAAATATTATGTTATTGAAAATATAATTCAAATTGATGAAAATGTCTACTTATTTTTGTTTTGAACATACTAATCTACTGAAGTATAACGTAACCAACGATTTACATTTTGAACACATTAAATATACTAAAGAATTATCTTCTAATTTGCAAATTATTACATTACAAGAAGTCGAGTGTCCCTTTTCTCGAATATCTTTGCAAAAGAATACTAATTTAAATGAATACAAATTCATACTGTTTGATTTGTTTAATCGTCACATTTGATCAAAGCATTCAATAATTACAATTATCTATTTCATTATTAATAAAATGTAACTTTGTTATGTCATATATTATCAAATATCAATTATTAATAGCATTAGTCATTCGAATGATCATATGAATCAATCTTAAAAATATTAGTAGCAGATTAGTAGCCAACGTCAATTCTCCTACTAATATTAGTGGGTTGCCCTAAAGTAGCCCTATTTACCTACTATTTTTAGCTTTAGTAGTTTTTAGGGCAACTTTAGGGGTCTCCCTTTCCACTTGGGGTGCACTTTCACCTATGTGTGTGCCTACTAAACGAGGTCAGCGGCTCACCGCTCCACTCGCGGCTTGGCCAACTGTCATTCTACAGTGGTAATGTGCGTACTATTCTACGGTAGAGAAACGTGTTTGGTGCTCCTTTCAGTTGTTTTCCTGTCTTAGCTGCCTGTGTATGTTAAGGTACTATTGTGGGGTAGCAATAGCCATCCTCCTGCAGCGTTCACTGTATTAGCTCCTCGAAGATGGACCGAGTATGCTTGCGCCGAAATAGCCGCCGTTTGTTTTGATTCTTCTGTATGGCCTGTGGATAGCCAATTCTCGCTGTTTAGGTGAAAAATTAAATTCTATGTGAAGGGATTGGTAAGGATGTAGTTTCCTACATCACAAAGGTATTGAGGCACATTGATTTGGACAGAACTGTAGATGTGCAAATTTTGCACTGTACAGTTTTTGTTTGTTTTTGAAAATCGGTAACCTAAAGGGTTTATAGACTAAACAAGTGTTGTGTTGTTTTAAGATCCTTTTTAAAATCAATAATTTGGATTTCAAACCAACTATTAATTCAGCATAAAAGAGAAATGTTTGTTTGAAGAAAAACTACAATCTTGTGTTCATTTAACCAGAAGCCCTTCAATGGTGCACCGTCCAAGAATGTTTTCAGTAACCATGCAGGTATATCAAAAATTTCATACAGTTACGGTAACAAATACACCATTTGTTCAGACGCTCTCATGTTCTCATCTCATCTCCACAAATAAAGTGAGTCTGCACAATGTGAATTCACGTTCGAATGTAGAGGAGGGGAAAGCCACTGCTTTTGAAAATACATATATGCACAGCCACAGAATAGTTACTCCAACTATCTATTGTGCAAACATGTGTCTCTGCTGCTAGTTGCCGTTCGAGTGTTTAGTGTGCTGAGCTGAGCACACTGTGCTCATTGTGTACATGCTCAATTTCATACACAGTGCACTGTAGTACAATGTATAAATAACAAACAAATTTGTAGCTTGAAAACATGCAATGAGTCTAATTAAAAACGTGGTGCATACGTTCTGCTGATTCAATTTGATTATTATCGTTATACAAACGTTTTATTTCATCAACGTCATAATCAACATTATCATTTCACTCGTGCATTAATCCCCAAAGTGTCCGTGTATTGCAGCAACAGCTTTACAATATAATCGATTGTTTAATGCTCGTATAGCTCATTTTATTCTGAGCCTATTTAAGCAAAAATAAAATAAAAAGCCAACAAATAATTGTTTTTGATTTCAGTTTAAAAAACAACAATCCAAGACATGCCCGAATCAGCAAAAACACCCGAAATTAAACCAACTGGTTTAGAAGGCACCGAATCCACCGCTGACCATTCAGATTCTCCATTCTCTTTTGCAAACTTGGAAGCTGAAGTTTTTGTTCGTGGCGCTACTCCTTGTGACATTGAAAAGAAATGTCTAGATCTGTGTCGCAACTTTATAGGTGGAATTTGGAACAAAACTTCAAGTGAAAAAGATATCATCGTTAGCCGTTTGGCTGGTGGAATGACCAATCAGTCCTATCGAATTCGATTGAATGACCAATTCGAAAAGTTAGCCACTACAGAAGCCACCGATGTTGTGTACAAAATGGACATGAGTAAGTATATGAAAAACTACGATGAAAAGGACGGAGAACGGTTCAATGACAACTTGATTGCTGCAATACTTTCCGAAAGTGGAATTGGTCCGATTATGTATGGCATTTTCAAAGATGGATATATTTGCCAATATATTGAGGTTTGGCATTTTTTTTGTTAGCATTTTGAATTTGTAGAATATTCACTAATCATAATTTTGTACAATAGAATGAAGATTTTGGCATAAAACATCAACAACATCCACAATTATTACAGAAATTAGCTCAACAACTGGCTCGGGTTCATCACTTGAACGTTCCAATTAGGAAATGTCCTGATTTATTGTTGCGAGATATGGGCAAAATCCTCGACTATGCCTACGACAGTTGTAATGCTCAATCAGTGATTGATGGCATGGATTGCTTAAAAATATTTGAACAAAAAGGACACAAGGAAAGAATTCAAATTAGTCAAACAATGGATCGACGATCTCAATTCTCCAGTTGTGTTCTGTCACAACGACTTTCGTGGCAGCAACATTCTGGTTACTAAACCGAATCAGGACATTAAACTGATCGATCTCGAGAACGCAGGCTACGGTTATCGAGGACATGACATTGCCAACTATCTTCGAGAGTGGGGCTGGGAAGCGCATGACTTTGAGCATCACGATCTTCCAAAAGACGATGTGTTACGACATTTTGTGAAACTGTACATTGATGCGTGTGACCAGTTGATGCCTGGCTATTCAACTAAATCAGAAAATTCAATTGAGACTCTGATGAAAGAAGTGAAGATTCATACATTAGAGATTTACATTTGTTTTGTGTGCTTTCTGATGAAATTTGGAGATAAATTGTTTAACACAATCGATTACGATGCTGAGGCCAATTTAGTAAAACTTTTTCTATTTTGTTTTTAAATTTACTTAATTTTTTTATATTTTGAATAATTAGAAATACACAGATTTTTTTGTATGGAAAATATTTCGAAATTAAACAACGGTTGGTTGGCGATGGAACAATCAAAATATGATATTTCATGTTAATTTGCTCAATTGCCTAAAATTAAAAGATCCATTTCTATTGACGTCAATGATATACTGGCACGATTGTATTTTTTCCCCCATAACCTTTGCACTTTACTTTACGACCAAGTAGAATGGTGGGATTGTTTTGCATTTTGCTTACAAATAAACAGAAAGAAGGTGCTCATGATAAAGATTGTCTGGAAAAGTTTGTAAATGATAGTGAAAAAAGTTTAAATTCACTATTTTTACAAATTCACACAAACCATGTCAAAAGCAGTGGAATCGAGCCGATAACCATTGGCCAGCCAAAAGCAGCATTTCGTAAAGTTTCGGTTAGTCGCAATTTTGTTGATCTATAAAAGCAAAACAAAAATAGATTGTAACAATTAAATAATCGTTCTAAAGGCTATTTTTACATTAATCAGCCATAGAATGGAGGATCGATCAGTTTTGAAATGGAGCTCAAACGCCACACAGGCCTTCATATTACGCTCATAGAATCGATCATTGTTCCGATCGATAAGTGACGCTAGCAGTATAGCCAAATAGACAAATGCACCAACTTCGAGCAGAAAGAAGCCAAAATGCAAATACTGATCCAGTGATTTGTCACGGAAAATCATCGAATAGAGCAGATAACCAAAGACGAGAGTGTTCACGCAGAACATGACGCTCACTGGCGCAGCCCAGAAGTGATTGTAGCCACGAATCTCGGCGCATTGATATGCCAAGTGATTGTTGATCGAACGAAAGTGTCGATAAAGTTTGAAGAATCTACGGCCAAACTTTGCTTCAGTTTTCAATTGGGTTAGCAATTGGTGTTGTAGGCCAAGTAAATGCGACTGCTTGATCAGCACATACTTTGCAATGATAAAGTAGTGACAAAACATTGTTCCAGTAACTGAATTAAACAAAATTTTTTTTAAAGTTTCACTTTCAGAATCGCAAAATCCAAAATGACAATACATACCCCAAACGCTGTACCACGCAATTGGTGGAACAAGAACAGCCATTTTGATCCAGTCTTGCACCGTATAATTAGCGGAAGAATGAACAATATTCCATATAATGAATAGATAGGCAAACAAGAAGGAGAATATTCCTATTGATAGTACAATCTTTTTGGAGTGTAGACGAAATTTGTACAACTTTTGAGAATTTTCACAATTCCAGACTGCATTCGATTACAAGTAGAAATCGTAAGTCAATTCGTAAAGTTATATACATACCTTTGCCGTTTACAATCAAGTGCTCATGCCCACCCACAAAGTACATACAGAATCGATCATTGAGCCAAGTATTGCAGAGCAGTATCAAAGCTGTGAGGCAAGATCCAGTGCCAACTAGCAAAACCTGCATATCGCACTGTTGCCAAAATTTTCGCGCATACAATCGATGGGTGATCAGTCGGGACAGTGGCCGATTGAAGTAATCGAAATCGTTTTGCCACAAAATCCACAATGTGTCCACTGCCACATAGAGCCAAACACAAATTGGTAGAATGAAGAGCCGGCGAATTTGACGATCCTTTTCAGTGGCCAGATTTTGGCGATATTCCGCAAGATTTGGTACAGAAACCGATGATGGAGCCTCGTGGATTGAATCAAAAGCAGTCAAACACACTTTGGCGTGTGAAAGCAAAAGTTTGCCAAATAGATAGACTAGATAGACTGGCTTGTAGAAAAGCCAAATCAAAATTATTTTTAGACTATTCATTCTTCAGTGGATGACAATTTTTTCAAATAACAATTAATTTAATTTATTCTGGCCTGCCACCAAAATTATTCTATTATTATTGCAATTTACACGGAATAACGAAAATTTCATTAAAATTGTTTTGAAATGAAGTTTTTATTTGAAAAACAATTAACTTTAGCTAGCTATAATTAATAATAATAATTTAATTATTTTTGAAATAATTAAATTGGTTTCTTAATTTAATCATTTTTCATTACTTTGACTGACGTCAATGATAATGTATTTTTCCATATCCTACAAAATATTAATTGTCTGAGCGGGGGCGAAGCGAAGCTTCGTCAAAGCGAAGACTTATACCATGACTTTTTGTGTTTGTTGTACTATTTATCTAGCCAAAACTACTGAATCAAATGACACCAAAATTTCAGGTTAAGCTAATGATATAGTGCAGATGTGCACTAAATAGGTGGCTTTACTGATAACTCAAAGATTCGATCTGACCCCCGGCGCCACCTGGCGGGAAAAGTATGTACTAATGAAAATTGTTGATTATGCATTTAATAAATGACAGAGTAATTATTTTGAAATTATTTAGGTTATTATCAAGTGAGAGGAACTAGAAATTGATCAAATGACATTAAAATCATAAAATTTTTGGTTGTCGTGCCAAATGAATATCAAAAACTCAATCAGCGCGGAAGTTATATTTGCGCATGATAATCTTCACCAACAACTTTAGTTTGATCTATTTCTCTGGAGTGGTGTGCCGAACAAGTTACGACCTCATAGGATCATGAATCGTCTAGGTAAAAACGGATGACATTTACTGTTAAGTGTATTGTTTCCAGCGAATTGCATCATCGTGATTGAGTCGTCATGTAAGTTCTGTTTAAATGGAATTGAGAATCCTATGGAAAATATTTAGCAAACTACAATGACAACAACAAGTGATGGCTCAGCCTTGCCAAGAGAGCGACATGCATAAAAACTGAAGGATTGAGAATTGCTTAGCATACAAATCTAAATAATTCAAAAAATGCCTTTGGACTGAAGGATTAAGGAATGCACTAAAAATGAAGAATTAAGGAATACATTGAAAATGAAGGATTGAGGATTGCAATGTTGTTTGCACAGTCATAAATTAGCTTGCACCGTCATACAGTAGCTTGCGAAATTCGGTTCGGTCCGACGCAAAGCGGTTGCGGCAACAACCGCCTCGCCTGGTCCGGGTGGGGTAGGGCAGATAGGGTGAGTGCATACAAATGAGGATTTTACTGAAACTGATGGATTTAGGTTTTCAATGTTGCTTGATTGAACGAAAATTTAAGTTTTGAAGAGATAGCTAGACATTCCATGATTCCTTAAATTGGGGAACTAATAACCTTGAAGGAAATAAAAAAGAACACAAATTTTGAAATTCCCATTCACCAAAGCACGATGCCCGATCGCAATATGCAAAATTTGTTCGTCTTGGTGGTTTATGTAGGTTTTTGAGAGAATTTTTTATGGAGTCAATTGACATTTTCCTCGCAGAATAAATCATCTTTGGAACCTTGTTCACAATAACATAGTTAATGATATTCGATCGGGTACAATCACAACATGAACGAAACAGACTGGACAGAAGAAAGCAGAACACAACTTCGCCCAACCAATAATACTGTGTTAAATGAAAAGTGTTCTAAAAACACCTGAGTTCAATGTATCATATGCACTGCATCATCAGTGCATATAAGCTTTTATTGTATTGTAAAGTTTTATAGTATGATACTTGGGTAGTCGGGGGTGAGTTCCCGCTCAGACTTATGCCCCATCGGGGCCAATGATGTTATTTTTTCTGACGCAAATTCAGTTAAGTAGAATTGTGTTGTTTTGCATTTTGCCTACAGATAAACAGGAAGAAGGTGTTCATCTATTTGGGATAGCAGTAAAAGTCAAATATTTCAAATATTCGTGTTATTTGGAGCAAGACTAGCAGATATCTCAAAAGGGAGCAAGCACCTTCCTTCGTAACAATAAGTCTTTGTCTTTGGAATCGCCGCATCACCATTTTTGCATGGGCTATAATCAGCTGCACTGATCTGTGGCATTGCTTGAAAAGTTTTGGGTCCAGTTTTGAGCAGACACTAAATCTGGCAGGTGGCGTTGTTCTATTTGAAATAAAAAATCTTAAATTTAACCAACAACAACAAGAAACATATCAAGCAAGCAACAAACACTTACATAGTACTTGTTCAACTCAACTTTTGCATTCGGGTACACGAGCATAGCAAAGGTCATGGCATCATAGTAAGTAGATTGACATTTCGCACGGTCTGCGCTGAGAGCGTGCAGCTCAACCAAACTTGCACCGTGAACCACAAATGCAGCAATTGCGATTGAACAAGCGAGAAGAAACAGAATGTGTCGATTCATTTTTTCAAGCGTTGCGAATTAATCTTCAGATTAAATGCAAATAAAAACATCCAAACACAATCCTACTACATATTTATATACAAAAAATTGAAATCAAGATTAATCAAGATAAATAATTTCATAAGAAAGTCAGGATTTTTAGCTTATAAAAGTGTTTCCGGACAGCAAATCAGATTTCTGGTTAAATTTGTGGAGCGTGAGCGCATTTCACAAATGTCGTTTACAATTAAACGTGTGAAATAAAGCATGAATGATCACTTTTCGATTTCCTGTTTCCCTTCGTAACTGTGCAAAAAAAATCAAAATATCAGAAATCCAGAAAACGTATCTACAGAGAACAGATTTGATCTGGGGTTAAGATTTTTTGGTTGTCGTTCTATTTTTGTCAATCTCATCTTATCCATCACAATCCAATTTAATGTGAATACAATTGGTTTTGTTTTTCTCAGTTAAGCGAATATAACAATTTTGATCGAAAGATTACCTAAATAGTATGGCAAAATAGTGATCACGCGTATATTTGGGTTTTTTTGTGACTGTTCCACTTGGCAAAACAATCCAATCCTCTGCATCAAGTCACAAGACCACGACATACTAAAAATTATTGATTTAAAAGCACATTAATTTTTTCAGAAGTAATTAGACTTTACGATTTCGACTTCGTGCCACAATAAAAAAAACTGGTAAACACAATTATCATTAAGGTAATAATAATAATAATAATAATACTAAATAGAATTATTTTAATTTTAAAATATTAAAATAAATATAATTATTAGTTTATTAAATATAATAAAGTATTTTTTAAATTTTAGATTTCATTACAAATGTTCAACTGAAGCAAAAATGGTGAATGCAAAAATTATTTTCGTTTTGCTATTATTCTACAAACCATTTTGCCTGTTTGCTTGGTTTGTAAAAGCACATGCCAAAGTATGCCTGTACGCTTTTGACTCCATTTACGATGTTCCGCCATTTGTGAAAAATGTCCACGAATATCGAAAAAATCGGGCTAAAAGTGCTGAACAGCGAATTCATCGTTTCTTCATTCTGCCCATTTGTGTTTGGTTATTTCTTGCATTGGACACTCTGTGGATTATGTGGATGCACAATTTTGATTATCTCAATGTCCCGGAACTGTTCACGCATCGATTGTATGCGCAAAAATTTTGGCCACAAGGTGATATGCTCCTTCTGACTGCATCCACTGGTATCCTACTCAATGGGCTAGTGTTTCTGTGCAATACTTGGCTCGATGATCGCTTTTGTATGTACTTTGTGAATGGCCCAAATGGGAATGAACACTTTTTGATTGTTAACGGTAAAATCTGGAATCGAGAAAACTCTCAAAAGCTCTACAACTTTCGTCGACAGTCCAAGAAGATTCTGCTGCCAATGGCAATGTTCTCCTTTCTGATTGCATATCTGTTTTATGTGATAAACATTGTTCAATGCCACTTTGACCATTTTATGGATTATGTCAAAATGGTACTGATTGTTCCAATATTCGCGTGGTATGCTGTTTTAGGTAAGATTTTTCTTAAACTCAACACAATCTAAAACTTGTTACGTATTTTTAGTTTGCAGTACAATGTTTTGTCACTTTTTTATCATCACAAAGTATGTGCTGATCAAGCAGTCGTATCTGCACGGTCTACAGAATCGCTTGCTCACTCAATTGAAAGAAACAAAGTTTGGTAAAACATCAAATCGCGCCTTGCTTAAGCATAATCAAAGCTTTCGTTCCATAAATTCTATGCTCGCGTATCAATGCGCCGAAATTCGCGCCTACAATCACTTCTGGTCTGCACCAGTGAGCATCCTGTTTGGCGTGGACATGGTCGCATTCTGTTATCTACTATTTACCTTTTTGTTCTACAAAAAGTCCGTGGATCAATTTGTTCACTTCTTTTTCTTTCTACTCGAACTTGGAGTGTTCATTTTTGCAGAAATCTATCTGGCATCATTGGTCGATCGAAACAATAACCGATTCTATGAACGTAATGTGAAAACCTGTGTAGCGTTTGAGATGATCAATTTCCCAAGGAACCAACATTCAATTCAGAGATTGATAAATGTAAGATATTTGTATTAATTTTATTTTTATTTAAAATTTGTCGAAATGTTTTTTACAAGATAAACAAAATTGCCACCAATCGAAACTTTACGAAATGTTGCTTCCGACTGGCCAACGGTTATCGTCTCGATTCGACCGCATTCAACATGGCACTGTTGCTCATAAGTTCCATCTTTCTGTCAATCTGCAGGCAGAATCAACGAAAATAATCATAAAAAGTAGTCATTTCTTTCAATTTGATCATTCAGTTTGTTTTGTTGAGAAAATATAGTTGAGCGCAAACGGGCACACAAGCAGAATGAAGGACAGATCGAATTTTGAATTTCGAACAACATCAGTTTTATCATAAAGATTTCTTTTCCCTGATTTGTTTGTAAATTTATTCATAAATAAATAATTTCTCTTTTTATCTTGTCTCGACATGTCTCGAATCGCCTCGTCTCGTCTATGCGAGTATACATTTGAGTTATGTGCTTTTTGTGTTGAAGGCTAACTTGATGATGATGTCTGGCTAGCCATCATGATGTCAATGGAATGCCTCATGTATGTACATATGTACTCAAAAAAGAAGAGGGAAATTGTACTAGAGAAGGAAGGGATTGCAATACACTATTAGATTGCATTTTTTGTCTGCTGAACGTTATGATGAAATCGTGGTCACAGGATCACGTCTCTTATCTTGATTTTTGTTTGTACTTTTGTTTGTACTTTTGTTTGTACTTTTGTTTGTACTTTTGTTTTTTATACATTTTTTGTTCATTTGTACGCGAGCGTTCGACCACAACCATCATCATGCACCAAAACAACAAACAAGTGTCTCCAGACGTATCTTTTCGCGCAAACATTGAAAATTTTAATGAAATTTCGATTGCATGGAAAAATCTGCAATATGAAGTGTACGACGGATTGGTCAAAAAGAAGAAAAAGGTGATTCTGAACAATTTGAGCGGTTCCTTCAAGTACAACTCACTGAATGGATTGATGGGTCCTAGTGGGGCGGGCAAAACAACTTTATTGAATTGTTTAAGTGGAATTGACCAATCTTGTACCAGATTACAAATTTTCTATTCTTTTAACACGGAAGTTTCAGTTTGCACCATCACTCAATTTGTTCATCAAACTATTGTACAGCGAATGACGATTCGAGACATTTTTAGATATGCTTTCAGATTTAAGAACAACAGCAAATCCTCGGATAAAATGGATGAACTTATTTTCGAAGTGTTGAAAGAAATGTCACTTCCATCGGAAATTTTGAATCGTTACTTTTGTGATTGTAGCGGCGGTGAGCAGAAACGAATAGCAATCGGACAGGAACTAATGTCCTTTACTAAACCATCATTTCTATTCATTGACGAGCCTACAACCGGCCTGGACAGTGTCGCGGCACTTCAAGTTATCAAATGTCTCAAACAACTAACGAGAAAGTATTCGAAAATCACGGTTATTGCTTCAATTCATGTGCCAAGTGATGAAATACTGAATTTGTTCGACAAACTCTATGTTTTATCCAAGGGAGGCTCGTGCATCTTTTCTGGGCCGCCAGATTTGATTCAATCGAGTATTGAAACCAGAGAATCCATGATTTCAGAACCTCCAATTGAAGCATTGATTAAGTTGGCTTGTAATACTGATAAAAATGATGAAGCAATTTTAAAATTGGCTCAAAAAACTTACTCTCAAGAAAATCAAGCGATGGAATCTTTAAATCATCTTTCGAACAGACTTTCCAGTTCCAAAAAATCATTCCAATTCGCTGATTTAACAACTCACCTGCAACGAACCTTTCAAATAACTTTCATTTCAAATTATCGTTCATGTTTACAAGCAGCTCTTCTATATATTACCTTCTTTGGACTAATGTCCACTTTGTTTCAACATTCAATGGCACTTGCATCGATTTGTGTTCCATTTGATCCGTTAAATCAATCATCAACAACGCAAAATTGTACAAACCAATTGGAAAATGAAACTCTCTTTAAGGAGAATACCCAGTTTTTGGGTTATACAATCATGTATGTCGGTTTGGTTATGGCTGCAATCACTTGTTCAGCCTTTTCATCGAGTATTTTGATATTTCGTACTGAACATCGAAACAATTGGTACAGTTTGAGTGTCTACTATTGGTCTTGTAGCATAATCAACATTATCGAATTGACCATTTACTGTCTGTTGATTTCCATCTCTGCTTACTTTCTCTCATTTCAACATTCAATCGACAATTACACGATCAATTTCCAACGCTTTTGCCTTTTTCTCTTCTTCATGTGGCTTCTCTGTGCCTACATCCAAGCGTACGTTCAACTGATTGGAACGATTCTTATCGATCATCAAGATCTGATTGCAATTGTGTGTGCAGTTGGGTACACTTTTGCTACAATGATGGGGGGATTTTTTGTCGATACTGAAAGAACGGGAAATGTTCTCATGATTGGAATATCTAATTTGGTGGGGCTGAAATTTATTTCAAAAGGAATCCTTGTTGCAATTTATGCTGTGGATCGATGTGTTACAAATAAAGAAATTTCTTTTGTTTTGAAATTTTTTCATGCAAATCCCGATCACTTGTATCAGTACGCACTTTGGATTATCATGATAATTCTGGTTTTAAAATTTACAACACTTTTCATAATGTACGTGAAATTCAACAATTTTCCAAGAAATCCAGTAAATATTGAAACGCATGAAATAATAGATTTCAAACTCTATTCGAATAATATTGAAATTCAAGTTGAAACGCAAAAGAAAATTCAACAACCGAAAGCAAATTTTGTTATTAATACTGAAGAAAAAATATTACAAAACAAGATAATATTAGCTTGGAGAAATTTAACGTTGTTTGAATCGAGCTCAATTTACGAGAGAAATGATTTACAAAAATTTCAAAATAAAAAAACAATTCTCAACAATTTGAATGGCCAAGTCAAATTTGGTACTTTAAATGCGTTAATGGGGACTTCCGGTGCAGGCAAAACTTCACTCCTTAAAGTTCTAAACGGTCAATACAAAAATCGACTCAGTGATTCTACTAGTTTCTATCTGTCACGTTTTACTCCAATTTCAACTTGTTTTATTACCCAAGAAGTTTCGGGTCATCTATGGCCCGGTCTAACAGCTAAACAGTATCTCAATTATGCATCGAGATTAAAAAATATAAATTCTACAAAATTCGAACACGAAAAGATAGTTTTGAAAGTTTTGAGTGAATTGGATTTGATGGGTACGATTGATACGAAATTGAATCTATGTTCAGGCGGAGAAAGAAAACGTTTGGCCCTTGCAGCTGAACTCACCGCAACAGTGATGCCCAATTTGATTTGTATTGATGAGCCAACAAGTGGGTTGGACAGTAATTCAGCTGAGACCGTACGATATTTTTAAATCAAATTAATTTATTAATTTACAATTCTTATCATTTTTTAGGTAATTTCATGCCTCCATAAACTAACACAGCTGCATCCCATCACAATTATCTCCTCAATCCATCAACCAAATTCTTCCCTACTGTCAATGTTTGATCAACTTTACATTCTAGCTCGTGGAGGTGTTTGTATCTATCAAGGCAGCTCATCAAACCAAGAACTGCACTCACACTTTAACAAAATTCGCCAATCAAATCTAATCAAAATATCTAAATATGCAATCGATGAGTTAATGAAACATTCTTGTGAGGATCATCAAAATTTAAATGTTCAAAAATTTGTTAAATTAACAAATTTTAATTTGAATCAAACCAACCGACTAATTATGAGCGAAACTCAATTGCAACTTTATGGAATCCAACAAAATCGAGCTCGTTTTACAATCAAATCATTTTGGATTTTATTCCTGCGATATTTCGATTATTTTCGCGGCCGTTTTTGGATGGAATCACTCTTTTATACAGTCAACTATTTTTTCTATGCCTTCACGCTGAAACTATTTTACGATAAAAGCATGATCTACTATAGTGGCTGTTTTGATCTGTCCACAGATGACGTTTCCTGCCAGACTGAGACAAAACTTGAAGAAACCTACCAGTTGATCAACAATTTCAAGTACACTTATTTTTATAACAACTTTTTTCTTTACTTTTTGATGATTCAAACTGGATTTGATTTTTTGCGTGATTTGATATACTTCAAAAATGAACATCAAAATGGCTGGTACAGTACTGGTTCGTTTTATTTGATGAAATGCGCATTCGAGTCCGTTCAATTGATTCCACTGATTGCGATTTATGTTTACATTTGTAATTGGCATGAAGAAGTACGTCCGGGAATTTATTTGCATCAGACAATGATTTTACTACTTGGAGCGATTGGCTTTCAAGGAATGGGTCAAGTTTGTGCCATTTTGTCTCGAGGCGATATTAATACTCTCTGCGCTGGTGGCACAACGCTATTTCTGTTCTTGGCACTTTTAAGCAATTTCTTTCTCTCCTACTCACATTTACATTACGTTTATCAGTTTTTATCAAACATTTCAATATCACGATTTATTTTTGAGGCCTCAATATTACTGCAATATGGTTTTGGACGCTGTGGACCTAGCGAGATTCAAGTCAATCTGTACATGATGTCTCTGAATGACCAAGATTACTATCACTGTATAGTGATGCTAGTGTTTAATGTTTTACTTTATCGCATAGTTGCAATCTATTTGTTAATATCGAGATCAAACGCTGTTCAAAATAAACGCAAATGAACTAAGAAAATTTTTTAATGGCAAGTACAGCTGCACAAACACAAGTGCTGCTCCGGTGCTTGGTACATCGTTCTTATGAATTTCAAATCAAACAATTTTGAAACTATCTTAAATTAATCTTTTTTGGCTATCAAAAAGCATAAAATGTTACTTCCCTTTCTTTTTAAAAAACTATTTTTTTAAGTAAAAATAAATTTAACAAAATATGTTTGGTTGATAAACACAATATATAGTTGAGCGCAAACAGGCACACAAGCAGAATGAAGAACAGATCGAATTTCGAATTTCGAACAACATTAGTTATATCATAAAGATTTCTTTTCCCTGATTTGTTTGTAAATTTATTTGTAAATAAATCATTGCTCATTTTATTTTGTCTCGACATGTCTCGAATTGCCTCGTCTCGTCTATGCGAGTATACATTTGAGTTTTGAGTATTCTTCAAACACGGAAGTTTCAGTTTGCACCATCACTCAATTTGTTCATCAAGCTATCGTGCAACGAATGACGATTCGAGGCATTTTTTATATATGCTTTCAGATTTAAGAACAACAATCAATTTTTCGGTCAAATAGCTAAACACATTTTTGAAGTTTTGAAAGAAATGATGCTTCCAAACGATATTTTGAATCGTTACTTTTGTGACTGTAGTGGCGGTGAACAGAAGTGAATAGCAATCGGTCAAGAATTAATGTCCATTACAAAGCCATCATTTCTGTTCATCGATGAACCTACAACCGGACTCGATAGTGTTGCAGCACTTCAAGTTATCAAATGTCTCTAAAACCTGACCAGAAAATATTCTAAAATGACGATTATTGCTTCAATTCATGTGCCAAGTGATGAAATAGTGAATTTATTCGATAAACTCTATGTTCTGTCGAAGGGAAGCAAGTGAAAGCTCACTTGAATTGTGTACACCAATGCAATTGTGTCGCCGAGATGCGCTTTGCTAGCGCAGCAAGCATTTTTTTGTACATAAATCTATTCAAATATTAAGTTTATCCAAAAATTGAAAGTTTGTTTAAATTTGTGTTACTTTATGACCCAACAAAGGCACTCTTTGACACCCAAACTCGTCGTAGTGTCGAAACTTTGTTTGCAAACTGTCAAATATTGATCTTAAATACCAATTCAATGCCATCGGTACCAACTGACAAACAAAAGTTTTAACTTTTATAAAGAAGTCACTTATTGATTTGCTATCGGAAACGACCACGACTAATGATCTTTTAATTTAATTTTATATTATTTTAACAATACTAAATTAACTTTAAAGTGAAAGTGAAATTATTTGACATTTCAAATTCAATGGAGCAACTCATCAAGAGAAAAATTCTAGATAAAGTTAATATGGAGATTGCAATCTTTCTACTCCGCCTCACCTCAAAAATGGAGCAAATATTTGTATCAACGTTTCTATTATTTTTAGCCATGCTAAATAGAATCAAAGAGTTGTTCAAAATGCTCGTTGTCCATCTTCGTGAATTCTACTTTGACCTTGATCCCATTAAAGACTGCAATGCACTAGAAGAAATAGCCGACTTGAAGAATGTGCGTCCGTTTTACCATTTCTCTACCAAATTTCCTTGGCTCAAATTAAATTTACACTTTGTACCGCCTGTGCTGGTGATGCTCTACTTTGTCCTTGACTCGCTCTACATTGTATTCGCTCGTCATGGAGGACAGTACTCATCAAGCGGCATGCCTGAACTTCTCAGCCACAGAATGGTTTGGGACATTTTCTGGAAAATATGTGACATCTTGATCTACGCTGGTGTAGTGCAACAATCACTTCTCTATCTCTATCTTTGTCAAGTGCCCAATGTCAGTCCTGACTATTTCATGTTTGCGGTCTGGAACGAGTCACTTCAGAAGCGTACAATCTACTACAGAGGAAAGTGTAAGTGTTTTTGTTTGTGTATTCGGATTTTATTGAATAATTATTTTGGCAATTTTGCAATATTTTTGTTTGTTTGTTTAATTAGTTTGGAAACAAGATAAATCAGACCAGATACTGAAGAGACGAACTGAATTGAGAAAAATCTACTCTAAAATTATGCTGTCGGCGTTTGTGATGAGTTGTCTCATTTGTTTTGCCTCTCATCACATCAATGACAACGACAACTATACTCTGAGAAATCTATGGCTTTATTTCTATTTCAGCATCTTTATATTTTACTATTCCTATGGTAAGCGCTGCGATTGTTGACTTTTTAGGATTCATATGATAAAAATTATCTGACCATTGCAGCTCTTAACTTTATCGCATTTTGCTTTCATCTGGTCACAAGTTATATTCAATTTAGACAACAGACTAAATTGTGCAAAATCAATTCGCTCATTGCAAAAATATTTACATTAGAAAATCAAAATTCAACAAAAAGAAGGATGAAAAACTTTAGCATATGGAGAAATTTTCTTGTCTGCAATCGAAAAGTGTTGGCTCTTTTCAGCGAACTACACGCTCACAATCAGTTTTGGAGTTTCATTCTCACCGATTATTCCTTCGGATATGTTGTGATGATTTGCTTTACAGGGCATGCATTTTTAATGATCTCAGCCGACTCGGTGCTAATTAAGCTGTTCAGTCTGTTCTTTTTGATTCAATCCATTGTTACCATCATGTTCATCACGAATGAGTGTTCGATTATAGTTCGCAAGAATGTGCTCATTTACAAAGCAAATCGAAAGTTTGCCTATGTCTTCTCGAGACTTTGTAAACCAACCTGCGCACAGCTGCTCACGGTTTGTGTGCTTTAATTGACCTAACTTGCCAAGGATAAGAATTAATAAAGTTTTTTGTTTAAAGCTCAACAAAATGGTGGCCAACTATAAAAGCGCTCGAACTGGATTTCGATACCTCAACAATGGAATCATAGATTCGCGCATGTTTGAAATTGTAATATCTTTTTTTTAATATTCGTCATTATTCAACTAATTTCCAATCTCAATTTAGCTTCTACTCTCCATTTCGGTATTGTTTATTAAAGTATTCAAAAAGAAATATATGGGAGAAGACTACATTGGTTAATGTGTGCAATCTGTAGTAGACTTTTATATGTTAAAATAATAATTTAGCTTTTAACTATCAATCGAAATAATGAAATTAAAAAAATTGGCTTAATTTTTGTTCACTGTTTTGATTTTCTAAGTAAAAAATGCCCAAATTTCCACGGCTAAAATAAATATCTTAACACCAACCCTTATGGCCAAATGGGGCACCAAATGAAAGCTCATAATGAGTAGATTCTATTCAACATGAGCTTTCATTTACATTAGTACCCCATTATTTAGAAATTAAATAGGTGAGAATTCAAAGACGGAGAATAAAATGTCATTTCCGTTTTTCTTGAAAATTACATTATAATTTTTTAAAAGTAAAAATAAATTTAACGAAATGACAAACAAAAAATATTCGTTGACATATTAAATTACTCAAACATTAATTTTGTTCACGGAAAACAATTTTGACAAGAGGAAGTTCACCGCTGCAATGAGCAAATAAGCAAATAATGTATTATTAATTGTCCTCCAAGTGCACCAACAAGAATTAATTATCTAATTTGTACTTTTAGTTTTGTAAACAAGATCATTTGTATTTTGTACTTCTAACATGTGAATGTTTGAATTAATTACTTTGAAGAAAGCTTGTGACGTTCTTAAATATAATTTTCATTAAAGTGACTAAATTGTTAAATTAAATTAATTAAAAATTTAACAACTCGAGTGAAAGTAAAGTTTTTTTAGCTTTCATAATTCAAATTAACTTTTTAGCAAAAACATACTTTTGTACTAAATATTTAAAGTATTTGAAGTTTGACAAAATGATTTTGACAATATTCAAAAAACTCATTTCAGCGATCGTCAAGTTAATTGATTATTTAAAATGGTTTCTCATGTCTCATTTGGGTGCGTGTATTAAGCCTTTCGACACAATCATAGATGCACCAGCCGAAATTAGCCTGAAAACCCGTCACAGGCTGATTGCTCTCGAGCAGTCGTATCCCCTTTCTGAGTGTTCGAAATTCTTCATTGCACCTTTTGTGTTCTATTTGATCTATGTGACAGATACATTCTTTGTACTTGTCCAGCATGACTTTAACTATGCTGAGGATCCAATGCCAGAGTTGTTCGGCCACAAGATATTTCCATCAATGTTCTGGCCCCAGAGTGATGTTATCCTCAATGTGGCAATTCCATGTGTGCTAGTGCAATACTATCACTACTGTACGAATGAGTGGATCAGCAAGCGATACTGCATGTTTCTGCTCAGCAGTGATTCCAACGGACAGAGAAGGTTGATTGTCAATCGCAAAGTGTGGCCTCAAACCAGCGCGGATCGTATGATCAAACTTCGAAATCTGAATCTATATTGTCAAAAATATGTCTACTTTAGCACCTTTATGGTTGCGTTCGTTTATTTTGATTATCACTTTTTTCGACATCCCTGGAATGATGGCTGGAGAGACTGGTTTCACTTGTTTGTGATGGTACACCAAATGATTTGGTACAATTTGACTGGTAAGTTATGTTTTTATATGTCACCGGATATTTGCGAATTCGTCATTTAGAGGTTTGACGGATTGTAGTTCGTCAAACGTCGAAATGCTATATTTTTGGAAAATTACGGAATTTGCCTAGTCAATTCCCAATTTGACTAGCCATTTCGAGGTCTGGCAAAACGCACTACGGCAGAGCAAATTACAGAAACAACGTGAAATTGAATGAAAACACTAATTTTAAACAAATTAACCAAATTATCTCTTTTTAACTTCATCGGAAATTTGAATTTCTAATTAATCCATTTTGTCGGATTTTATTTACAATTTACCGAAATGACTAGACAAATCACGAAATTTTCTATCCAAAATGTATACTCTGCCGGGGTGTATTTTGCTAGTTCTCGAAATGACTAGTCAAAATGCGAATTGACTAGACAAATGCCGAAATTGTCTTAAATTAAAAAAATTTCGCAGTTTGATGGGAGGTTTGTCTGGCTTTGTACGATATGGCTGGTTTGGCGAATATCCGGTGACATATCTCTATAGAGGACCTCTTAGGACCCATTAGAGGTGATGGAGTTGGAAAACCCCTGACCCTGACCCTTACCTTTAGGGCAGGGTCAAGTAAAGTCGTAATGAGGAAAAATGCTTACCCTACCCTACCCTAGGGTGGGGTAGAGTAGTGTAGGGTCGGAGGGTCAAAAGGGTCGGCAAAACTCACTTCTATTGTTGTGTGAGTTGATTGATTCGCAAAATCTTAATTTTTCATTAATTTCATTTCAGCAATGTTTTTTGCGTATTTTCATTTTTTCTTGATTGTTCAGTACATTTTGACTAAACAAAAGTCAATGATTGCCAAACTAAAAAATGTTATTCAAACACTGAACGATGACAGCAAAAGGAAGAATTGGAATTGGAACTACCCTCGGATGTTGCACCAATTTCGGACCGTCAACGCCGAACTCGCCTACCAGTGTGCCGAGATCCGTGCGTACAATCGATTCTGGGCCGTCCATTTGAGTTTGCAATTTCTCTTTGCGGTCATCATTATTTGTTACTCAATTTATGCGAATATGTTCCTGTTTGAGAAGGCCTCCCTTGAAGCACTGTTGTATTTTGTGGTCTTCCCAATTGAGTTTGCCTTTATGATGTTTCTGATTATTCTGGTGTGCTCACTGGTGGATCGAAGCAACAGCAAATGCTATTTTCTAAATATGAAGGCTTGTGTGGCCTTTCAGTGTCACGGCAAACCACCCGGCCATATGTTGGCAAATGTATGTATAATTGAGAATTTTTGAAATCAACAATCTAATTGATTTTCACACAGATCGAAACCATTTCAACCAATCTCAACCTGAAACGTTGCTGCTTTCGCATGGTCAATGGCTATCGTCTCGATTCCACTGCATTCAACATGGTATTATTTTATCTTCTTCTATTTTGACCTACCAATTGATGTGACATGTTTTATTTAGGCAATTTATGTCATCAGTACAATGCTAATCAGGCTTATTAAACGCCATGACTATTATCAGAAAGGAAGAGATTTCACATTTACATCATGAATAAAACAATTTGGCGTGTGTAGTGAATTGATTGCATTTTCAATCAGTCGATCATATTTGTGAGTTTCTTCCGACCTATTTGTTCTGGATCGGACCGAATGCAATTGTAACTAAATAAAAAATTTCATTAAATTTTAATTGATTGTTTGATTAATTGATGTGAATTTGAAGGGCAAACATTTTGCATAGACATATTTAGAAATTAATTATTTGGAAAAGTGCTAAAAATAAATATTCAAACTAGCAAATAAAAGTTACTCTCATCAATATTTCATTTAAATTAGAATTCTTGAAATTAATAATAAATTTTTAATTCTAATGATTACTCCCAAACTTTATCGAATAACAGTAACTGTTCACTTGACAGTTATCATTGAATTATTTTTAGCACACAAACAGCGTCAAGTTAATTCTTTATAAATTTAAAAAACTCAAATTAACGTTTTTTGCAATTAAAAGAATAAATCAACTCACAGTTTCCGTTAAATAACAACTTTCAATCAATACAACTCAATCAAACTGGCTATAACGAAATTGTGAACACATATTTCAAAGTGTCAATTGCTTAACTGTATTATGTCAAACTTCCGTTCAAAAAGGTACAACTTACGGACAATAATAATTGATTGTTAGTAAATTATTATATTTACTAAATATTTTCATTCAATCAAACGTCGTCGTCGTCAAAATCAAATGAATCTAAAAACACAATTCCGAAACAGAATGATTCAAATAGGAAATGTATCGCCTTTCTTGAAATATGCAAACATAAATGAGCAAATCACAATCAATCAAAATTCGCAAGCCATTCGAAAGGCCAAATGCATTTTGGCCTTTTTTGTATTGAAAAGTTTGCATTTTCTTTTATTGGCTATTTATTCGTGGTCTAATGAGAGTAGAGTTCTCCAGTTTGATGGATTCTACTTTGTACTGGCCAAAATTGAATTGAATCAAATTGCGAGCCTTAATTCACTGATGATCGCATGCATCTACTACTTCTACTACTTCTCAAACAACAGCAAAAACAACAATTTACTTCGAAAATTGTTAATCTCAAGGAAATCTAAAAGGCACAAATTCTTTATTTATCAAACTCAAAATGGCATTCGTATTGGTGAATTGATTGAAAGTTATTTCCACAAGTCAAATTGCTTTCTCTACAGTTTCGTTGTGCTTTCGGGTAAAATGTATTTTTTTAAATGCGCAAATTAATTTTTAATTTATAGAATTGTTCATTTATTTGTCTCTGGCAATACTTCTTGAGAAATTCTTGCGAATACTTTTGGACACGGACTTAATCTTGGCAGCAATCATGTTACTTCCCCGAAGTGTTGTGTTTGTACTGAATTTCAAAATATTTGACACTTTGATATTGAAATTTGTAAATATTTTGATTCACACCATCTCTAGCGGAACTGTTCAGTTCATTGTTCTACTGATCAAAACGAAGCAAATCAATCAATACATTTCAAAGTTGGTCATGGAAAAGTCTCTTTCTCTTGTCAAATTTCGTCGATTCAGGAAACAATTGGTCCAAAATTTAGCCTACTTGCACCAATTCAATCGAATGTATGGCAAAGTGTTTGTCATATTTCTGGTGGTGAACTGTCCCACGAATGTGTTTCAAGTGTTGTTGGTTGCCTTTGGCCGAGTGCCTAAAACGAGTGCCATTTTCTTAATTGGCAATTCATTGCTTCAGTCGATTGGCCTATTCTCCATTCACTATTACCTGGTTCACTATTGCAAGTATTTCCATCGACCAAGCAAACTACTGATCAAATCATTGGCTCAACAAGGGGGTCCAAAGTTGAGCAAACGAATGCTAATTTCAATTTCTAATTCAATCTATGCACTTCACACCGATCAAATGTATGGCATCACTTATGGTCCACTTGGTCTCGTTACACTTAAATCATTTGCCCAGGTTTGACCACAGTAATAGGCAATTTACTTTTTATTAATTACAATCAATTTTTGATTTTAGTTTCTGGTGCTCTATTCCAAAATTGTAATGATCACATGCAAAATGTATTATCGATAATACGTTGAATAAAATTATTAAATTATTAGATAGGTGAAGATACTAGTCTTTTGAACCAGCAGCTGGCATTTTGAAACATTATAGCTGTCATAAATAAAAATAAGTAATGCCATTGGCATAAAAATCGGAGCGAACGATTTTATAATCATAATATTATAATAAATATATATCAAATTAAAAATTATTGAAGTAAAATGAAACGAATTATACGAAACTTTCATGTTAGTGAAACGTAATATATAATTTTTGTTTTACTAATTTTTTTAAATTTAAACTGAAATATAAATATATAATTTTAAAACAAAATTTAATAACATTTTTAACTTAAAATTAAATCACTAATGCACTTCACTCTTTTTTGTTTTTAAGGTTTTAGTTAAGTTTAAGTTAAAATATAGATAATCTAGATTAGATGTACATGAATCACTTTGCTTCAATTTCTCATAGCTGTACTTCATTTATTTTTGTTTTTTATAAATTGTAAATTTAATTTTAAGATTAGAAAAAATGAAAGTTTAACTAAAGATATAAACATTCTTAAGGACAGTCGCGGGCATCGTCCTCTATGAATTGTCCCTTTAACTCAAATCTGTAGTTTTGACTTGATGGTATTTGAAAGGTTACTCTTCCTTTAATAATTTGCCGATTGATTAATGAACACATTACTCTGAATTAGGCCAATATTCGTCAATGAAAGCCATCTTGTCCTTGTGCGTTTTCATAATTGCAATAGAGACAAACCTTTGTTTGGAATAGAAGCCATCAATGAAAAGGTCAGATAGGTCAATTCGTGTGCTAGGACAATTAACCGATTACCTAACTCTGGTTGAACTAATTCTGAAATCTAGCAGCCATCATGTATGGCTCAACAATTTCATGTGCAATTGGACCTTCTGGAAGAAGTGAACCTTTTGGAAAAAGTGAACCTTCTTCGCCTTCTTCTTCGACGGGAAAGTCAATATTATCATTGTCCAAAGCAATGTTCAATGAATCAAACTTATCTGTCCAACTTGAAACCAAAACCATTGAAAAGTAATCTAACAAAGAAACAGTACAGCCAAAGCTAAGTTGAGGTTATTCGCAAGTGAAGCACAAAACGCAAAAGGTAGTGTTCTTCACCCCGTGGTAGAAAGGAGAGTGAGAATGGGAGAGAAAGAGAGAGCCAACTTAGATTAGATAAGAAAGTGTTTGCTATTGCGCAACTACTATGCGCACAGCGAGCGTGACGCCGTGGGTCTGTGTGCTTGACTGTGTCACACGCGTGTGGAACACACACGCACCGCTGACACTTAGTCCCAACAAATTCCAATACAAAAATTTTGAGATTTCGAAAAATCTTAGCAACGATGACCTTTGACCTATATGTCCCCAAAACTATACAGCACATCTTCACCACACCCAGAACATAGGGTTAAATTTTCAGACAGATCCATCCGGTGGTTTTTGAGGAGTAGCGAAGACAAGAAACCCGTTTTCCCGATTTCTCTCGGATGTTATCGTCGCTCACTCAAAAACTCACACCTCGCTCGCTTCGCTCGCTCAGCGTGAGTTTTTTCGTTCGCTCCTCTAATTAGAAGGTGAATACTGGAAGAAAAGAAATAAGACCCAAGTAAATTAAGTTGCATAAAACATTTATTTGAAGACACAGGGAATAAAGTACACAAGATAAGGTAGAGACGAAGAGTGAGCGATGAAGACGAGAAGCTATGTCGAGTTGGTGGAGGAGGTAGTCTTCCGGTTTCCGTCTTGATGAATGGGAACCGGCTGCTGCCCGCTTTGGCTTTGTAGCTGGGTCAGACATTCTCAAGTTTAATCTGAAACAAACAAGTTCAGACTAATGGCGGGCGTGGAAGGAAGGACACTCGAGACGCCCGATACAGAGTAAGTGTTGGTGTCCAATGTTATCAAATGTTCTGTTCATTTTTTGCTACAAATATGAAGAAAGTGCTGATATACGAAACAATCTAAAATAATCAAATTAAATTGTTTAATACTTCAAAATTACACACAAAATAATCTCACCAGGCAGTACGATTTCGGTGTGATTCGATAGTCGCCAAATGCACGGAAGGAATACAAATGCAAACGACGATTTGCGAGAAGCATTTCCGCCTGTGTACATTTTTAACTTATTTTTTTTAAAATTATTAATTATATAAAAAGCCTACCTTCAACATGCACCTGATGTGAGCTGCTCTCAGTACAATAGACTCGCCTTTGAAGAACAGCAGATAGAATTTGCGATTCTCCATTTCCAACTTTTGATTGAGCCTCACCACGCCTGCGCACTGATCCGTGAGTACAAACAGAAACAAATTGATCTCGAGCACATCAAAGAGGAACAAGTGCTTCTGCTGCACTGGCACAGTGTCCACAAAGAGAACAATGTACAGGAGATAGCATTGAATGGCCATGTAGAAGGGAATGATCACGGACAGTAGTGGCGAACAGTAGTGACTGTACTCGGTGATGGTCTTACTGATGCGAATAATGTCGCCGTTCAGTTGGATGTATTGCCACCAGATAGGCAAATTGAATAGAGAGAAGTTAGTCTTTCTCACTCGGTTGCTTTTGTTCTCCAGGTGGGAGCAAAGCTGCTGCAATTTGCGCAACAAAGTCTGCTGTCGGATGCGAATGTATTTGCTGGCCAAAACTACGTACACCACAGCGCCAAACAAACCTAAAATAGTAATAATTTGTAAACAATCGAAAAATATCATTGCAATATATACCATAGAGCAAATAGATCATAAACAGAGGGAAAGTTGCCCAATAGCCAATGGACCAAATGCTGAGGAAGTAGCGTTGGTTCAGAAAGAAGACACAGTACATGAAGTAGAGTGCGAAGATGGTGTAAAGGACAACGATCAACGCTTGCAGTGTGAATTTGATTTTCTTTTGGCTTTTGAATATTTTCTCAGTTTCCTCTTGTTCCAAAACTAGAATTTTATAATTTTAAAGTATTTTATTGTATAATAAAATAGCTAATTCATACCCTGGTTTCCGATCCAAATCTTGAGGCCATCTGTGGTGAATTTAAATTTAGTTTTAATTTCACTGCTAAAAGTTAGCGCCAAGTAGATTGTGATTGCGGCAGCAAGATCCAGAGCCATTCCAATGTCAATCAGAGACCAAATTGAACGAGGAACGATTTGATGCGTGAAAATGTATGGATTGTTTGAGATGTTTTGAAAGTGAACATTTCGGGCCGATTCGTACTGAAAGCCAACAGTTCCATACAGGGCCGTGTAAATCAAAATTAACAAAGGGAAGATAAAGTGACGCTTCGGAGAGGATTTAGTGAGTTGACTGGGCTCGACGGTAGTTGGACGAGTAATGATGGATGGACAAGCTTGCAATGGGTCTGTTTGACGATAGAGTGTCCAAAAATGAGCTCCGACAAGTTTCTTAACTCGGCCAATTGATTCAAATACGAAATTCATTCTGGATTTATAGAATGATTGATTTTACAGAGTTTTCTATCTTATTAGTCTTGTGTTGACTTGAAAAAGTTTCTGAACGAATTTGTCAAATTAAATTCTATAAAATATAAAACAATCAATTTCAATCAAACGAATTGAGATATTAGTATCATTAAAAAACAATTCATCACGCTCGTTCATGTATAGTGCAAAAAGGGCCAACATTGTGTTTCAATGGTGAATTTATTTGGAAACACACTTATTGACAGGCTCAAATAAATTTATTTCGAAAGAAGTTACAATGTCAGTTCCATAAGTTTGTTTGCGGTACCATGAAAGCATTAATACTCGTGTGTGTGCGATTGACAAACAAATGTTTTTCCAATGCCAAAATTAATTATTGAATTGTTGGCAAACAAAACTTTATATTGATTAGATCGTCCGGAAGGAGATTCAATTATTAAAGACTGAATTTTTAATTACGAAACTTCATGCTCGTGTTTGAAATTAGTTTGTATTTAAAATTAAATTAAATTCTAGACGGACTAACGTTTACTAAATATATTGTTGTTGTTGTTTATGACTAACTTGAATTATCTTTTCAATTTACATTTCTGTTCTGAATCGTACTCGCGTGTTTGTGATCTCGCGAACTTTGACTAATAATAATTACACTACACTTTCTTGTTGACTAAACAAACAGGGGAAAAAGTGACGTATTTGTACTTTAAAGTTTAAACGATTATTCATTTTTATTATATACTCAATCAAAGTCACAAATTTGTCACGAAAAAGGTCGAAAATAAAATTATTTACATTTATACATTTTTTAATTAATTAATTTTAAACCATTTGTGTAACCATGTTGTTCTTTATTGTGGCAGGCAAAGACGTTCTTAATTAATTTTATTAGACACTCAAAAACAATTCAAAATTCATTTTACTGTACTGTTGTTGTCATACATATAAAGTGCGTACAAACTAAATATAAAGTGCAAATTTGTATGCACAAAGATAAAAACTGGTTTGATTGGTTGATTGGCAAAGTGCAACTTGAGTGTTGCATGTTTGATATGACATTAGCCAATTGCTGTTAATTATTCTTTTGAAATAAATAAATTTTTTACACCCATTGATTACACCATGATTGACATGCAAAAGTTGAAAGCTAAATATTTTAATTGTGAGTTATATTAATGTGCATTCACAAGAAATTCAAAATCGAAAGTTATCCTTATCTGGCGGACACATTCAACTGAAACGGAAAACAATTCATGAGAAATTGTCCCTTACGAAATGTGAGTTTGTCTGGCGTTTGTGCGGTGGGTGCAAAATGATACTTTTGAGCCACTGTCCCGATTGCGAGTTTAATCTCCTGATAGGCGAAGCGCATTCCAACACAATTTCGAGGACCATTTCCAAAGGGCAAATAGGTGTAGGGCACTAAGAGGTGCCTGTTCTCGGGCATGAATCGGTCCGGATTGAATTGGTCAGGGTTGGGATAGTATTCGGCATTGTGATGCACAGCCACGGTGGGTATTTCAATGAGCACTCCCTTGTCCAGAGGAATGCCACCAAGGTTAAGGCCCTCTGCACCAACTCGTCGTTCGAGTCGAATCACTGGTGGATACTTGCGCAGAGTTTCCTTCACTACCGCGTCTAAATATGGAATATTGTGCAGTAGCGCATGAAAGTACTCGTCCATATTGTCTTGGTCGATTTTTTCAGTTTCTTGACTAATTTCTTCAAATAGCCGATCTTGAACTTTGGGATTTTGTGCCAATTCAAACAGTGCGTGAGTAAGTGTAGTTGCGGTGGTTTCAAAGCCTGCTATAAAAAAGAGAATACACTGAGCGACAATCTCTTTTTCGGTCAAAGTTTTCTTTGTTTTCAAATTTGCATTTGAATTCACAGTTTGCTGGTTTTGATGCTTCTCATCTACAATATAACAATCGAACATATTACACAAATGTCATTCATAATGTAAAATGGCCAAACTAACCTTCGGCTTCAATCGAAGCGGTTAATGCATCATAGTTACTGTTGAGCAAATCATCCTCATACATGAATGAGTCAATCATGAGTTGAATCAAATCATTTTGCTTCACAGACGGATTGGCTTTTCGTTGTTCCACAATTTTGCTTGTGAGATCGATAAAAAAGCGAAATGAATCATCCGGAAAGAAGGAAGTGACATTGAGTGAGGTGAGCACTGAACGAGGCAATGCGAGCGCCACTGCCAGTTTGAGTGGATTAAAATTGAACAGATTCAGTCCGTGATGCACAAACGGACTTGGCTTGTCTTTATCATCGTTTGCGTTTGTTTCGGTGGCAAAAGCCGCCGATGCAATCACATCAATCGTAAAGCCGGCCATCACTTCTTTAGTGTCAAATGTGCCACTCTGCTTGGCAGTTCGATCAAAATAGTTCACTAGCCGGTCAATACATTTGCCCATCAGGGGATACATTCCCTTCAACTTTCCCGATGTGAAGGCAGGACTTGTGATCGAACGAATTCGCTTCCAATCATCACTCTCAATAAAAAACAGATTTAGATTCCAAATTTCATGAAACGGATTCAGGTATCGTCTATTGACAAACAGATGAAAGTCTTTGACCAAGACTTGTTTGATCAGCTCATGGTCGAGCACCGTCAAACAGGGCACCAGTCCGGTGTAGACGCCATACACTTTGCCATATTGCGCTGCCCAGCGCTTCTCCAGCTCGTCAGGATGGCTCAGCGCTTTTGACAGTTGATAACCGAACGGAAATATCGGCGTGGGACCTTTTACACCACGACTAGACCAGTAGCTGTACTTCTTGTTGATGTAACTGTTGCCGGTAAACAAAATTGAACAAATCAAGTTAAATTAAATTGAATCAAAACAAAGTGTGCTTACTAATAAATCAGTACAAGTACAGGAGCAAGCTGAAGCAATGTCCAAATGTTGAACATTTTGGATTTGATTTGTAATGAACTTTGATTATAATAATTGAATTGAAACTCTAAAAAGTTGAACACAATATATATAGCGAAATGGATACATCGTGTGTATTGCTTTGGTAATCAGTAGCAAGTCCTTCTCTTAATTCATGTCTATATGATCAATTAGTGAATCATACAATGCTGTATTGATTGAGCTTATTGAGGCATAAAGCTTCTTTGTGCCTTAAAATAAATCAAAGGACAAATTTCGTGCAATTGTATCGATTTAAAAGTTCGTTTCTTATCAAATGCCGAGTGAGAGAATACATTTTTTTGTCATTGTTTATCAGGAAGAACGTGACTCGTACAATCAGACATGTTAATGAAATATTGAGAAATAAAATTTCACTGATAATCGATAGGATGATTGATTGATTAGGTTATAGAAACAAAAAAAACGCACTTTTGTTTGAATTACGTTTAATTGCGGTCAACTTTGGGACATATTAACACGTAAACGCTCACAATTGTGATCTCAAATGGAAAGCTTTGGCTTATCAGAAGAAATCACAATTAAAAAATCAAAAACAAAATTTCTTAAACACTTTGAATGCTGAAAATTTAAAGGTAATGCTGCTAATAGCAATAACATTTGTTCACTATTCAAACAATTCGAAATTTATTTGCACACCAAAATAATCAGTTCGTTTTGGTTGCTTAGAAAAAGTGCACAAAGGCCGAATTTCGTTCGAATCTCGAGTTTGATTTCAGTCTAGTAATAGTGTGAATCTTTTATTTGTCATTATGATACTGGTATAAATTGACATCTAATGATATGGTACGATAAAATAACATACATTAGTAAATACACGAGCATGTCCATTAGGAAAAATTATCATATTACCCTTAAATCAATCAAAAGCGTCAAATTATGACTCATTTAGCCATTTCATCTGCGTCTACATGAGATGGATTAATGAGCATGCCACTGTCGCTGACATTGATCGATCCGGTAATGTTGCGTGCATCATCCGATGCCAGGAACGAGGCAAGATTGACAATGTCCTCTGGCCGACCGACTCGTTTCAGCAATGTATCAGGGATCCAGATGTCCATCATTTATTTCAAAAGCCACCAAATCATCAATGCCCAATTAGATTAGTAATTAGACGGACTTTCATTAACAATTCTGTCTCCAAATTAGTGAATTCAAAATTGACTAACCAATCATCAAAAAAAACAAATCAAAAAATCTAAAATTGTGTAACAAAATAAGAAGAATCATTCGCTTGTATGTCAAAAGTCATACTAATAAACTCATCAAAGAAAAGTTCGTTTGTTCTATTTTCCACTCGGCATAATAAAATCAATTCCAAAATTAATCGTGATCTGGATCAATCAATATAAATCAATCAATAATAAATCAGTCACACATGTAATCAAGTTGAACTTTTCAAATCAATCAAACCAGTTTTTATCTTTGTGCATACAAATTTGCCCTTTATATTTCGTTTGTACGCACTTTATATTGTTTTATAGCAAAAAAATACTTTTTCACTCAAACCGATTCATACTCAATCATCAAATTTGTTAATTATATAACCGACTTTACCTAATGATTAGGTCCTAATACCAAGACCCACACATACCTAATCACATAATAGTTGAACATTTACAAAGTTGTTTTACGATCCATGGAAATGTGTATGCTTTATTGATTAAAAGTTTTTTAAATCAGTGAATTTTAAGAGTCGTACGCTTCAATTTTAACGCTAAAATTTACAAAGATCACTATGCATTAGGTTGAGAAGTGTTTCCACACAAAGTTATCAATCTTTTCTAAAAATGTAACTAATTTTAATACTCAACAGCTTTGGCCACTGATAAACTCCCTTAGTGCATAATTTGTATCAGTGCATCATATGCCAACTTTAGCACAGCATGAAATCTTGCTAGTAAATAGAGGAAAAGTCACATTTCTACTGTCATTGGAAACAGTAAACTCTATTGTGCAAAATGTACAAATAGACAGAAAAGAGGGTCTTGCACCGCTATACACTTGGATGTGCAATAATAACCACATTAATACAGAGTAATACAGTGGTACATTTCGAACCGTAGCTATATAAATGAAGGTTTTTCTGGGACGAGTAAATCAACCATTTTGTTGTCAAACATTTGCTAAACATGTCTCTTTGGTTTGTGCTTTTGCAGGTAGTGCCAGTTTTGGCATTGTTCTATTTGTAAGTGAAACAAAAAAGTTTGTAAATCATTGTTTTTGTTAATGATTGTATCATTTAAGTGTTTATTATCGGCCAAAACTAAACTACTGGCCTAGCCGTGGCTTGAAGGGACCAATTCCTTTGCCGCTTGTGGGTAATTTTTTCGAGCACATGTGGAAAGGCCAACCAGCTGCTGAAATGGATTGGTACCGAACGTATGGCAAAGTGTACGGATCGTTTCAGAACAACACACCAGCGCTCACCATTCTTGATCATGAGTTGATCAAGCAGGTGCTGGTCAAGGATTTCGGCAATTTTGTAAATCGGCGAAAAGTTCGAGGTGAACACGAGATTTGGACCAGAAATTTGTTTAATTTGGAGAATGACGATTGGAAGCGGGTGAGAGCCATCATCAGTCCTACGTTCTCATCGGGCAAATTGAGAGGAATGAACGCACTGATGAATCAATGTGTTGAAAAGCTGAATGCTTACTTGGACAATTTGTGCGCCAAAAGCGATGGTGTACTCAACACAAAAGAGGTCATTTCTGGCTTTACAATCGACGTGATTGCATCCACTTCGTTCGCCACTGAAACCAATTCCAATGACGATCGAAGCAAGAAAAATCCTTTCGTCGAGCATGCACTAAAGCTATTGCAAGTTTCATTTATGAGATTGTTGGCTTTCTTGATCTTACCTGAAAGAGTCAAACGATTGTTAAATTTTAAATTCGCTTTTGTCCCTGAGCATTTTGACTTTATCGGTGATTTGGCTAAACAAGTGGTGAAGCAACGAAAAGAAGGCAAACAAAGTGCCAAGAAGCGCAACGATTTGGTTCAGCTGTTGATTGATGCCAGGGTGTCAGACAAAGAACTGAACAACTCTAATTACGAATCGCTCACTGCTGATGGCCATCATGATGGTGAGTTCCTATGCTGTTCAATCATATTTTAATGTTTTGTATATTAAAGAGGTAACAGAACACACCAAAAATGGTCAACACAAAAGTGAACCAAATCACCAAACGGGTCACAATCACAAAGCACTTGATGACAACGAAATTATCGCTCAATGTATTCTCTTCTTTATCGCTGGCTTTGAAACCACTGCTACTACGATCACACTTTGTCTGTTTGAACTGTCTCACAATCCCGATGTCCAGGAGCGTCTAAACGACGAATTGAAACAATCCCTCGATGGAATTCCAACAGATTCGAATCAATATTACGAAACTGTACTGAAAATTCCCTACCTCGAAGCAGTGATCAAAGAGACACTCCGAAAGTATCCACCAGTGGTTCGATTGGAAAGGCGAGTCAATGTAGATGGTTACAAACTGGCAGGCATCGAACTTGAGAAACAAGATTTGGTCAACATTCCAACTTTTGCCGTGCACCGTATTGCCGAGTACTATCCCGAACCTGAGCGCTTCAATCCGGATCGTTTCATGCCAGAAAATAAGCATCTCTTAGTGCCGTACACTTATCTTCCATTTGGGCAAGGTCCACGTAATTGCATTGGAATGCGATTTGCTTACCAGGAAATTAAACTTCTCCTTGCAAGAATGGTTCCCAAATTTCAATTTAGCCCAACAGCAAAAACTCCTCTGGCACTTAAATTCCGTCGTGTTGGCGTGCTGCACACAAAGCCATTTCAACTGAATGTAGTCAAGCGCCATGCGGGTAATGCACTTTAATTTCTAGTGTAGCTCAGTTTACAAAAGCTTTATTTTTTGTAGTACAGAGAAAATATTGATATAGACAACCGAAGATAACCTCATTTAACCTCATGTCTTATTGCATAAACTCTAAAGCATTAAAGCATAAAAAATGATTCGATTCGTGGTGATATTTGTAAATTTTCTCATCTCTCAATTTGTCGCCCATTGGCGGGCACTGACCAATGAGTTGGACGTGCTGTGGCAATGTAGCAGCTGTCCAAAAGTTTGCCGGCAAAGGTCACTTTGTGTTTGTCCTAGCGCTGATCTGTGTTATTCTATGCTACGGAACATTTGGACTGGGGTACGAGGCAAAGGGCAAGATCGTTTGGGCTGAACTGGGCAGCAGTAGGTACACTTTTCATGTTTTAAACATTTCCAAGCGCATTTTCTTGTTTCAATCATTTACAAGCGCAAATAAAAAATCTATCATTTTAATCTTGGAAATTATAAATATATTGTATTCCCATATTAAAAACAACTACAAAAAATAATTGTTCCACTACTTCGTAATTCCAAGTAAAATTAATTATTGGTATCCCTACCACTTCGAATTAACGGAACTTTACTGTATTTTATTAAACAAAATAATATTAATAATAAAACTACCTAAAATTGGAAACCAAATCTTCAATCTTCAAGGCCAACTCATTGTGCCTATTCGAGGCTTGAATTCGCTTTGAAGCCAACTCTAGCTTTTGCTGCAGCATTTCATCATAAAGCAACTCATCAATTGCGCTGATAAGTTGCTTCTCTGTGTGTTGGTATGTATCGAGTCGAATGCCATAGCCGGTCTCGTGTAGTCTCTGTGCATTGTCGAATTGATCCGCAAATAGTGGCAGGACAATCATTGGTTTGCCTTGTGCGAACGTCTCAGTCAGGGTGTTGTTGCCACCGTGTGTTATTACAAGATCAACCAGGGGAACAATTTGCGTTTGTGGCAGATACCTATCGCCCCACTGATTACGAGCAGTGATTTCATACTCTGAATGTCTCGGTCCTTTCGATACAACATATTTGTGGCATGTCTTTGCGAGTGTAGATAAAAGTCGGCCCATGAGTTCCAAATCAACCGAACCCATTGAGCCCATCGAGAGGTAGATCAACTTGCCGCTGAATCGTCCTTCGAGTGTATCGGATAAAAAATCCCGTGGAATCAATTTTTCTAAATCGATCACTTGTTTCAGTTCGTTTTTATTGAACACCTCCAGATTGAACCAATTGGTCTGAGCCTTCACGTAAGGATAGTTTAGCTCATCGGGATAGCCATAGACAATTAGACATTCCGTTTCGGGACAACAGTAGTCGTTAGGATAGGGCTTGTAGCCCATTTGCTCGACCAATGAGTTGAATTTCTTGGAATTGAAAAACTCAAGTCGAAGTTTGTTGAATTTGCGAAATAGTTCTTTGTCTCCATCGATTGGCATTCCTAAATAAGTTAAAAGTTCACATGAAATTTCATAACCAGATTCGAATCTTAAAACTCACCCGAACAAGAAGGCGGAACTTCACCATTGAAAATGAACATATTTGGAGTACAACTAATATTTTTGATCCATGGTATTCCGGAATAGTAAATCGATGGATACAAGTACGCACCATCAAAATAGATCAAATCAGGATGTATCATTTCGATCGAATCTCGAATAGCTTTATCCATCGCAATCACTTCCCGATAACTCTGCTCACAATGAAAAGCGTCACTCATGCTGGCCATCTTTTCCCAAGGTGAATAGTCTCCGATGACTTTGGCCTCCAGCAACAGTTTACTCAATAATTCTCCAGGATTTTGGACGTTTTGTGGCTTCTCCAGCGTGTAGATCACTTCTCCATATCCAAGAGCGGCAAGTTTGCCTTTGAAGGCCTCTTCGATCACGAAGATTGCTCGATGACCTCGACGTAGGACTGTGGACAGGGCCCCAGAGCAGGCGTTCACGTGACCAACTCCATTTAAGGGCGCCACAAGGATTGTCAATTTTCTCATTTTGTTTGAACGTTTGAAACTCAAAGTTATTATGATAATGAAAGTTGCAGAACTCAGTTTACAGTTTGCCACCTTTCATGCTTTGTATCATACATGTCTTGAGATAAAAATTTTCGTATGATTTGTGTGTGTGATTGCACTTTCTTGTCTCAAACGTACAAAAATAGTACACTTGAACTTTGGTCGAGCATGATTACACACACTACATTATTGTCTCTATGTTTAATTGCATAAAATGTACGAATTTTAACCTACCGATAGACGAGTTTGAAAATGCTACTCATAAAAACATCTCATCAAAATTTTATTTCCTCGGACAATTGGTACACATTTTTATTGTGCTATAAAATTAAAGAGTCTCTTGTCATGTTACCGAGTTATCGAACCAATTGACTATAGTATCGTAAAGCTTGAGTTAAAAAAATGTTGTCAATTATCCTTTATTTGTTGCAATTTGCGCTGCCAGTTTTTGCCCTAATTTATATGTAAGTGATCAATTTTAGTGAATTTAAATTTTAATATATTTTTTTTAACTACCATGGTAATTAGCTATGTAAAACGAAAATATTCATTTTGGCAAAAATTGGGCGTCGTCGGACCTAAACCAAGTTTTTTTGCGCTGGGCAATTTGCTCAAAATTGGTGGACACCCTCAACCGTCAGTTAACGAAATTGACCTGATTGGAAAGTATGGCAAAATGTATGGCATCTACAATGGCCTGGACCCGGTGCTCGCCATAGTCGACAATGAACTCATCAGACAAGTGCTCGCAAAGGACTTTCCTCTATTTGTCAATCGAAGGACACTGAACGTGTACCACGAGTCATATAGTGAGAATCAATTCTTGGCCAAGGACGACAACTGGAAGCGACTTCGATCGATCACTTCGCCAACTTTTACTTCGGGCAAGCTGCGAAGCATGCACCAGTTGATGCAACAGTCGGTGAACAAGTTGAGCGACTATCTGGACAAATTGACCCACTCGGGCGATGCTGCGATGAACACAAGAGAAGTCATTTCTCGCTTCACAATTGACGTGATTGCTAGCACAAGCTTTGCCACCGAAACCAACGCCAACGATGGCAATTCGGCCAGCGACAATCCACTGGTGTATCATTCGATCAATTTTTTCAATGTAAGCGCAATTCGGTCACTTTCCCTGTTGGTTGCGCCAAGGTGGTTCAACGATTTGGTTCGTGTGCAGCACTACTTCAATGTTGCCGGCTCAGACTATTTTCATCAGCTAACGCGTGAAATGGTGAGACAGCGCAAATCGGCCAATTTTGCCAAGCGAAACGATCTGCTCCAATTGCTTATTGATGCATACGTTTATGAGCACGAACTCGACCAGACCAATTATGATCATTTGACTGCTGATTTGGACAGCAACAAAGGTATGTCATTGTGAATGTAACGGTTCCAATGGTAATAGAATAATCTGTCTCTTTTAGAACACAAAAGCACTTTCAAGCAAGATGGACACAAGAATAGTCTAAAGGACCACGAAGTGATCGCTCAGAGTATCCTCTTTTTTGTGGCTGGCTTCGAAACAACCGCTTCCACCATCATGCAGTGCATCTACGAGTTGGCACTCAATCCAACAGTGCAAGAGAGACTGTACTCTGAGCTGACTGGAGCACTGGACGATTTGGAAGAAAACTCTGAACAGTACTATGAGAAGGCGATGAACCAAATTCCTTACCTTGATGCGGTCATTAAGGAGACCCTCCGCCGATATCCACCCGTTCCACGGCTGGACAGAGTGCTGAAAGAGGACGGCTACATGCTAAATGGAATTCGCCTTCCTAAAGGCCAAATGATTGAAGTGCCGGTCTATGGGGTGCACTACAATCCCGAATACTATCCCGAGCCTGAGGCATTCAAGCCAGAGCGGTTCATGCCCGAGAATAAGCACAAAATTCTGCCGTACACATTTTTGCCCTTTGGAGCTGGTCCGCGCAATTGTGTGGGAATGCGATTCGCCTATCAGGAGATCAAACTGTGTCTGGTCACAATTGTGCGCAAATTCTCTTTTGCCCCCACTAGTAAAACCGGTTTGAAATTTGCGCCCTTCAGACTGACTTATGTTGCCAACGAATTTGAGACCAAAGTTAGTAAAAGAATGTAAGAATACGAGTTGAGTTGCGTTTAAATTCAGTAAAACAAATTATCAACGACTACTTATTAACTGTTTTGTACTTTGTACTGTTTTATTGGTTGTTTCCTTGACGTTCCTTGATAATTGACAAGTGATGCAGTGATCATCAGGAAGAAACTCTGCGCCAAGGACAAATTAATAACTCGAGATTGCTAAACTTGCCTGTACTACCTCTGTACTGAATAGCGATAAGTTTGCAGAGCAAATCTTTGCTGCTTTCAGATGTCTGCGTGTATCTATCTTTTATGTACCCATGATTTATTGAGTGTCGTTCAAACAGACATTTTAGGAGAAACAAGATGAACAAAACATCAAAAAATTACGTTAAACTCTGTCGTGTTTGTGGTGATAAAGCTTCAGGTATGTTTGTGACTGGTTTTTTCACTCACTTTTTTGGACATTCAAAATTTGTACAATTAGCATTCAATTTCAGGGGACTTAGCTGTGAGAGTTGTAAAATATTTTTCCGACGTAATGCACAAAGGTCAAAAGTAAGTTTTAAAAATTTTAATATGGTTTTTACTTAAAAATTTCATTAACAGAAGCTACAATGCAATGTCGAGGGCAAATGTGAAATGACTATTGGCAGCAGACGCTGCTGTCGGGCGTGTCGACTTGAAAAGTGCTATTCGATTGGAATGAAATTGATCCACAAGTCAGCTAATAAACAGCCCCAAATTAAGGAGAAGTGTTCAATTGATTTTAAAGCTAATTCCACAAATTGCTTGAAAGTTTCCAAATGCACAAGAGACCCACAATGCTTACCTGAAATGCAAAATGTAATTTTTCCTTTTCCAACTGCTCCATTTGAACTCTATGCTTACGAATGGAGCCACATTGAAGAGATACAAAATGCTATTGCTATATTTGAGGACGAGAGTGCACTTCCGGTGGTGGGCGTGACCGAGACAATTGTGGACGCATTCAATTTGCCATCGAATTATGCGAGAAGAATTGTAAAATTTTGCAAAAACATATCTTGCTTTAAGCAACTCAATCGAGCCGATCAGCTTGAGATTTTGAAGCCGTTCTACTTTGAGATTTGTGCCATTCGCTTTGCGTTCTACTATGAAGAGCAACATGATGGGGTTCGGATGATTTCGGTTTGTGGTTGTTGTTGTTTGTAAATTCTTTGAATTTTTTTTTTTACAGAACGAAACAGGAGAACAAGTGCTTTTGTACAGCTTTAAAATATTTGACAATATATTTCGTGGCGACATTGGCATATTACATCGAAAATTAGTGCAACGTTTACATTTCGAAATGGAAAACGATCCAATCATTAGAGATTTGGTCTGTTTATTTCTATTTTTATAATAAATTAATATTTTTTTATTCATTTAGTTAATTGCACAATTTCTCTTCAAATCAAGAGAAAATGTAACATGTCCAGAATTTTTAAAGTAATTATCTTGAAAATATTATTTTTCATTAAGTATACTTATTATTAGTGTGGATATTTTATAACAGATATCGCTACTATGTCTACTTTCGCTTGTTGGGACGATATTTTGAATTCAAATACAAATGCCACTCAAAGGCCGAACAAAAGTATGGCTCGCTGATGGACATTTTGGGCGACAGTGTGGCCGATTTGAAAGACATACTGCGTCAACTGTTGTATGGACTCAATGTCAATCAGGTGGCACAAGTTCAGAGGGAAATTTTCAGTTAAATGCTTGGAATGTGCTATTTTGTTTGTTCAATTTTTAGACAAACAATTAACTCTCGATTGTATCAATAAATGATTTACAGAATAAAATTGCTTTAAATTAAAGAATACAATTTATGCAGTGCACGAACAAGGTGCTTTTGAATTTTTGCATATATTATTTTAAAATAGTGTAAAACAAGCGGGTTTAAATGACTGACAATGAATCATTTTAATTGGGTTAAATAATCTAAGCAGAATTTACAAAACTAACATTTCAAACTTTATCGTTTTTCTCGAAAAGATGAAAAGTGGACTTAAACTGTTTGGCATCTGAGCGGCTCACATTTATGGTGGCCAAGTTTACTTAATGGCTTTCACTTTAGTGTATACTCTCCCTCCTCTTGTAATAGACAGAACCTTAATACAATTGTCATATTCAACAGATGAAATAAATAATTTAATATATGTTGTTGAGCATGCAATTTTGATTGTTTTTCACAGATTTTACTGTCATTCCTTCAATGCTAAAGTCAATCGAAAAATAAGCACAAAAGACAAAATAGTAGTTTGTACTGTAATTGTCCTTGTGGATCAGATATGTGCTGTGTTCTTTGTCATCCCCTCAACACGTGTACGGATCCACTTATTTATACAGTACAATCTCGATCTCATTATAACTTTTATCTAGTAGTGTTACCAATATAGAAAATTTCTCCTCAAACGCAGAGATGCATTCTCAGGTGAGATTGGATTAATTACGTTTGACTTATTGATCATGTTCAAGGATATGATTATGACACGTTGATGTAAGTGATAAGTTCCTACAGGTGCTTATCACGTTCATTAACTACAAAAATATGCGTTTGGGTGGTTTTAATATCTTAATATATGCAGGATTTGTTCTCGTATCGTATCTGAAACACAATTGTTAATCTTTAGGTTAATTACAGTGCGCTTTTAACCAATTGAATTATAAGGAACCAATATAAAGAGGATTTGAGTTTTCCTGTGAAGCGATTTCACTCTTGATGTCTATAGATGGTGGCAGGGTGTTTCAAAATAATTGTATTGCATATTTGTGATCACAAATTATTGCTACATGTTAATGTTTGATTTGTTAAACACATTGTAATTCACAATCAGTTTGTGTACCAACCAATGCCTAGTTACCAAACTCAACAAGTGTTTACATAAGAAATTCCTGCTAATTAGCTTAAGGTTCACGTTAAGGTAGGTTAGCTATAAAAGTACGCTTGCAAGTGACCATTCAACTTTTAATACGAAATTTTTTTGTTCTGTTTTTTTAAGTTTTTTAAATCCCAGTCACACAGAATCCAACAACATGAACATCAACCAACTTAACGACGACTGTTTGTTGTTGATATTTGAGCGTGTTCCACTGAAGCAAGTCCTCTACAATGTAGCAAGCGTTTGCACTAGATGGAAAGTGCTCAAAATCAAAATGTGCTCTCAGAGACGTTCGTTGACAATTTTGATAGGGACAAATGCCCTTCGCTTGGTAACTCAATCACAATTTGCTATTCCGTTTATCGAAAAAGTTGCCCAAAACAATTCAAATTCCCCAATATACAATCCAATCGCTAATTTGGGTCCAGAATTAGCGCGAATCGAGTACAAAACGCTGGACAACAAAATTGGTCAATTGATTCACGCTTTTCCGCACATTACTTCACTGACTGTTGTTTTATCCGATTTTGAAGGAACCAGTTATGCCGATTTGATACATGTTCTTGAAAGCTGGCGACCCACCTTAGAGTGCTTCCGACTTTGGCATGGAAAACGCCGTGAAAGTTTGCCAGATCCAATGTTCGAGCTGATACCACTTGTGATTTGCACCGAACTAATGGCTACTATCAACTCGTTGTATGCTTTAAAAAGTTTACTAATCGAATCACCAGACATCCTCTACCATACAGTCGACATGACAGTGATGGGCCAGTTGGAGCAGTTGTATTACAGTCAAAATATTCCCATTAATGAGAAGGGTTTGATGAGTTGGTTACGACCGTACGTTGTTTCGAGTGGCAAATTGAAACAAATTGGCTTGGGTGGTTCGATGATCGCTTCGACAGAAGATTTTGACCAATTTCTCAACTACAGTCGAGAGTTTCACTCTAAATTCACTCATCTTCCAGTGTGTTTCAATCTAACCTACAATCAGCTGAGTCGATTTTGCGATACTTTTCCTCAACTTTGTTCGGTATCACTTCCAATACGGCAACTATCGATTAGTGAACTGACTCACTGTCTCTCAAAGTTGTCTCAATTGATTCATCTCAATTTGCACATCGATACAGTCAATTCAAATCAAATCGCACCAAAATGGCTTCAAACACCCTCAAATCAATCAATTGTCCCACTATCAGTAAAAGTACTAACAGTCGAGCTAAATGCGCCCGATCATCACGATTTGACATACTTACGACCAAGTTTACTGTTTCCTTGCGTGCAATATGTCCAAATCAAACAGGTCACCTACAATCGTTGTGTCAAGTGTGAAGCTCTCTTTCGTAGTCCACAAGGAATTGAAATCCAAAGGTCAGAAATTACTCGAAGCTGTATTGAGAAACTAGTCGAGCCATTTCAACTTTGTAATCAACTTTCGAATCCACAAATTGTGGTTTTAAATCAGGATGGCGTGAAAATGTTTGAAAATAATCGATTTAGTACTGAACAGTGGGCAGATGAACAACAGCGCTACTATTTGGCCAATCATCCTCTTCCTCAAGCGATAATCATTGGAGCTGCAAGGCAGGAGCCAGTGAACTGGAGAAAAATTATAATAATTATATTAGTAGTTTGTAAAATTATATTTTGGATTGTTTTTGCATGTTTTAAAATTTTTGGATAAATTATCATTTTTCAAATAAAAAAAAATGTAATTCAGCAAATGAAGTTCTGTATTTACAGGTATACATTGGTTGGTTTGGTTGGTTTGGTTAATAATTGATTTATATTGATTTTTTAATATTTACGTATATTAGCTCATTTTTCACGTAGAGATTAAAGTCCAAGGAGATATGTCAATAATAAATATAAAAATTCAGTGCAAAAGTTTATTGAATTATGCATTTCTGCTTTTAATTTCAATTTGCATATTTGGAGAGCATCATTGGGGAGCTAGTTGCCAATAAACTACATGTTTAGGCCCGAGAGGGAGATGAGACTTGTTGCAGTAGATGACCGAGGCAAGTGGGCCTGGAGCGGCATTGGGCAGTGGCTCGAACCATTCGATGAACGCTTGACGGATACATTGGTCCCGGTCGACACAGGCCCGACAGTTGCCCTCACGGATTGACATGTCAAAGGTGATCAGGCTTGGCAGTGGATTTGGCAGCTGTCGGGCAGCAGCACAATTGCCAGAAGCGAAGAGGGGAGCCACCGTAATGTCCAAATGGGTGCTCATTCTCATATCCAAATCAATGGCCAACACTTGAAGGGCGAGCAGACGGGCCTGAGTACCGATGAGAGTGGCTGACTTACTGTGGCTGTGCTTGTACACTTCCTCTAGGGTGAAGAGGCAAGCCTGTTGGATGGTCAGTTCGAGCACTTGCAGATTGGCCACTTGAGTCAGGGCTTGGAAGATTGCAGCGAATCGTGGTCCGTCTAAGTTGGGATGAACAAAAAAAATTGTTGGGAAATAGCCAAATATACATATATAGTACAAAAATAGCTTACCTCGGGCCACATAAATGGCAACTCGATTGAGTGCATTAAACTTGTGAAACAAGTCCACTAATTGGCCGAAGGGCTGCCCAAAGGTAATGTCATTCTGTTGGAAGCGTCGGGCAACATCCTGTGGAACAGTGAGCCACTCTTCGGCCGAGATTTGATAGCGAACGTGAATCCGCTGCATGGTGGCAATTGGCGCTAGTCGATTGTAGAGTACGTTATGAGGCATAGGACGGGCGTCACCATTGACACCTTGAGTGAAAGGATGGATGTAATTGGCTGCGAAGCGAAACTCGGCAAACTGACGATACGCCAGAGCTCTTGGGTAATTATTAAGACGATTAGCGAGATTGATCACTTCAGGTGGGCGAATGGGACGGGGCGCATCAGGATCAGCCACTTCCATCAAGTCCAACCACAAGACTTGACATTGTGTCATGCCTTCAAGCAAACCCAAGATGCGGTTTAAAAACTCTCCGTAAAACACAGAGTACCAGGTTTCAGCTTGCCACATTGGCCGCCACAACTCTGCTCGGACCCAAAGTTTGAAGCTCACAAGTTGACGGCTGTATTTTAAGACAAGTCTGTAAAAGCTAGAAAATAGGGCATCTCGTTGATCTTCAAGAGGCCCAAGAGCATCGTCAGTAGCGACCAGATTGAGAACAACGTTCAGTGATCGGATCTGCAGGGTTAGAGGGAGGTTAATGTTATGAGAGGGCGTGGTTATTAGAAAGATTCAGTAAGAGGGAGGCGGTGGGGTTGAGTGATGGATGAGTGTAGTTAGTGGGACAGTGTGATTTGAGTTAGGGTTTTGGGCAGAACTAGTGTGTAAGATCGGAGAGAAGTCAATCTTAAAAAAGGGCGTGGCTTAGAAAGATAAAGTTAGGAAAAGGATGAGGTTAGGGAGAGGGTGTGGTTAGGTAGAGGGTGCGGTTAGGGAGAGGGTGTGGTTATGGAGAGGGTGTGGTTATGGAGAGGGTGTGGTTATGGAGAGGGTGTGGTTATGGAGAGGGTGTGGTTATGGAGAGGGTGTGGTTATGGAGAGGGTGTGGTTAGGGAGAGGGTGTGGTTAGGGAGAGGGTGTGGTTAGGGAGAGGGTGTGGTTAGGGAGAGGGTGTGGTTATGGAGAGGGTGTGGTTAGGGAGAGGGTGTGGTTATGGAGAGGGTGTGGTTATGGAGAGGGTGTGGTTATGGAGAGGGTGTGGTTAGGGAGAGGGTGTGGTTATGGAGAGGGTGTGGTTAGGAAGAGGGTGTGGTTAGGGAGAGGGTGTTGTTAGTGAGTGGGTGTGGTTATGGAGAGGGTGTGGTTATGGAGAGAGTGTGGTTAGGGAGAGGGTGTGGTTATGGAGAGGGTGTGGTTAGGGAGAGGGTGTGGTTATGGAGAAGGTGTGGTAAGTATAAAGTATAAAGTATGACTGGGTCAGAATTACCTAACCTACCTAACCGTGTCATCACCTCTGAGAACAGTTTGACAGTTTTAAACTTACATTAGGATAGGCCCTAAACAAGTATTGGGCTCCTCCGTTGGGTCCTTCCAGAGCGTCACCGTCATAGTTTCCAATGTAGGAGTGGTTCAGCGTCTGGTGCATTCCGCCCGAGAATTGTATCATCTCATTCTGGTACCGATGCCACAGTTTGGAGCTGCCACAAATGTCCCATTCATTGCCACCAATGGAAACGGTCATCTCGGTTCGAGCGGCCTGTGCACGAGACTTGACTTCAGGAGGCATGTCTTGAGACTGTTCCAGCTCGCCCAGGGTCATCTGGTTCGGGTCTTGTTGTGGTGGCACAGCATTTGGATCGTTCCCTTGGTTGAATGCCATCGGTAGAGGGCGCTTGAAATCTTCCCTGGAAAGGAGGGGCAGAAGGAAGAGTCTGCTGGGGGCGGGTCTTGTTCGGTCTTGTTTGTGACTTGAGACACTTCGAATTAGAACACAAATCTTTTCACTACTTCAAACTTATGACTCAAAACTCGAAAACTTGTTGAGTTTTTATACCACCCGAAATCGTAGAACAAATCGAAATGTTCCAATTGGATCGAACAATTATGAAGGAGATTACAAAAAATATAGAACAACAAATCATGCTTTGACATTTATTATGCTTCTTGATGTGGGGAAAAATTCCGAGCTTTTCTATTAATATGAAGTTTCAAATAAAATCTTAACAATTTGTTTTTAAAACAAATCAAAGTTCAGGTTTGTGAAAGTGTGTTTATTCTCAATAAAACTTGTTATTAATTAAAATTAATTAATTAAGATTTCACCCAAAATTAAATGAGAATTAATGAAAACTATTAATTTTTGTAGTATTCAACCAAAATGTTTGGAAAATGTTTGATTTAAAAATGTATCCTTCTATTTTTAATCGATTATATCAAGTATCAAGTTAATTTTTGTTAACAATTCTTAAGCATTTTGTTTTGCAACTTTTTCCATATATCTTCAATTTGATTAAAATAGTTTCAAATAGTACACAAAAACATAATCCCACTGGCTCTGAATCAAGACCAAATCAAGCTCTGGTTCATATGTTTATTCGAAATTGTCTCGTTGCCGATGGTATGTGTGTTCCTAAGTTCATGTTTAATGAACTCAATAAAATCAATAATTTCTTCTCCTCAAGAAAAACATTCACCTAATTGCATTTCAACCAAACAAAACAAAAAACTAATTAAGAGCACCTCCAATTATTATTAATTATCTTGTTTATGCAAATTTTCGAATGTTTTGACTCTACTCGGGGAAAAAATTCGAAATGAATAAAATAAAATAATTATATTTTTGAATTTATATAAAATTAAAATGTGACATTCCAAGAATTTTAAAGCTATTATTTCAATGTGTGGCTTTTTATCACAAATATTGTTAATTTCCTTTATTGATTTTAAATTTAATTAAATTTAATTAGTTCTCGTGCCAAACTTCTCGTGAATTGTTTGTCTTTATTCTCATTTCAAGTCACAGTCAGGCTGCGGCTGTTCACCACCCGAAAGCCAAAACATGAAGCCAATCACTAAAATGCGATTGAAATTTGTTGCCTCACTACTGTTCAATCCTTTCAGAAGTCTCGACTATTTCCGGCATTACTTTAACCTGGTTGAGCGCGTGTGGGAAAATGGCCAGCTTCAGAATCGTTTCTCCGTAAAGGTTTTTATCTTCTTTCAAACAATGATGGTGCTCAAATCGGTGCATCACTTCTATCTCGCCTTCTTCAGTGGTCTCACCGATGTGGAGAACATACTGCACTATGATGCCTTCTATGTGATGATGCAAAAGTCACAGATCAATGTGATTGCGCTTTGTGGCTCGATGGAGGCACTGTACTTTAATTGGTCACTGGTGGTGAAGGCCAACATTTGGCTGCTTAGATTGCTACGCGACGTTCTGCTTCGTCGTGATTGGTCCTTCTTTATTGAATCCACTTTCAATGGAAAGAATATTTGCGATCTAATTCAGGCGCGCTTTCTACTCACTATGACACTGTTTATGAGCAATGCATGCACTGGTGGTAAGACATTTTCTTATTTATATTAAGACAGGACGCGATACTTCAAACATATGTGAATGACCCCTTCACATATTAGTGTAAAAAAGTGGTCTTTGTTGTTTGTACCTTTTTCTCGTGAACCTATTTATCGATTTTTGTCTATGATAGCTTAAAATAAAGGTAAACGTATGATCTTGAAAATTGACGATCTGAAATATTTTATTTAGGGCTAACTAAGAAAATCCATCCATAAATGTAAACAATAACAATGTTTTTTTGCTACTTGAAGTTGCCTAAACCACTCTCACTGTTTAATATAATAAATTATAAAATATTTCAGATCGTCAATTTTCAAGATCATACGTTTACCTTTATTTTAAGGTATAATAGACAAAAAACGGTAAATAGGTTCATGAGAAAAAGGTACAAACACAAAGACCACTTTTTTACACTAATATGTGAAGGGGTCATTCACATATGTTTGAAGTATCGCGTCCTGCCTTAAAATTTACGATAATCAACTCTTGCAGTTGCATTCTACATGATCTGTTGTGTTTATTTCTGGCTCAAGATTTACGAGCATCGAAACTACTTCCTGGAGCACTCTTTTGTCTATCTAATTTGTGCAATTTTGCTAAACTTTATCAACGGTCTGGGCTTTCTCGTGAACTTCTGCAACTTTGCCTCCTTTCTCTCGTACACCTTCTGTCCTTTGATCACCCTGGTGTACATGTTCTACATCAAGATTGTTCAGTGCTATCGACGGCTGGCAAAGGTGATCAATGCTGACCGATTTAGTCCCTTCCTGTATGCTCACTACTGGCGAATGTACATTCGCACCCTGAGCTACTTCTTTCAAATCAATCGAATGTATGGAAAGTTGTTTTTTGTCTTTCTGATTGTCAACTGTCCGCGCAATGTTACTTTCACTGTTTGGCTAATGCGCAAGGGCAATCCTCTGGCGACCAAGTTTGTCTTGTACTTTTGGATTCTCTATCTTGGAATGTTCCTCTTTATGATTCATCTCATGTTGGCCTACTGCACCAAACACATTCACCGACCGTGTAAGTCACTGTTTAGCCTGTTGGTTAGTGAGCAGCAGAGTAAATGGATCAATCGTATTACACGAATGCGCCTGACATTGAATCTGTTTGTGTTGCATAGTACAAATCGGTACGGTTTCACCTATGGTGACTTTGGCCTGGTTTCACTCAACACCTTCTCAAAGGTATGCGCTCTGTTTGTATAAATTTACAAAATGCTCATCCAGGTTTATTCTCAACCCACAGTTTCTTATGCTCTATGGCAAATTTATTATCATCTTCTACAAATTGTTGAAGACAAAAGTTCTTTAACTCATCTAGTTCTTTAATTTTGAAATTACTTAAAAAATTGTTTCTGGTCCATTCGATCAAATTGTATGGAATGTGTCCTTAATGTTGCTATGCTTACAAACTATTCAAGTGTTTGTAACTCGCCTTTAAAATTGCCAGTACAACTTGGCATTGTTTGTTGTCTTAGTTTACATCTAGTGCTATTTGATATACGAATAGATTCAATAACAACAGTTAATTAATTAATATCAATAAGTTATCAATAAGCACTGCTTATAAAGTTGCATTTCTAATCTTAAGCTATCGCTATATGACGCACTTTAAAGCGTACAGTACTGTTTTAATTACCCGTGGGAAAAAGCCACCGGCACTCAAAAAGGAATGCACCTGAAAAGAACTCAAAAGGATGTCAACTTGTGTATATATAAGCGCCTGACGAATGGTTCGAACGCGACATCAGTGCACACCAACTGCCGTGTGCTATTCACTCGACATATTCAATAGCAAAATGTTTTTTAAATTATTCACTATTGTGTTGGCGGTATCACCAATGGTGGTGATGGGTCAACAGGCTGGCCACCTCACCCAAGAGACTCATCCAAGGCTGAGTTGGCAAAAGTGCTCAAGTGGCGGCTCCTGCTCAACAGTGAACGGCGAAGTGGTGGTGGATGCCAACTGGCGTTGGACCCACAATGCACAGGGCCAAAATTGCTACACGGGCAATCAGTGGAATCAGCAGTCCTGTCCTGATGATGTGACCTGTGCCCAGAACTGTGCCCTCGACGGTGCCAATTACCAGGGCACCTATGGTGTCAGCGCCACTGGCAACTCTCTCCGACTCAACTTTGTCACCTGGGGTGGCCAGAAGAACATTGGCTCTCGGCTGTATCTGATGGCCAATGAGACCACCTACGAGATGTTCAAGCTGCTCAATCAGGAGTTCACCTTTGATGTGGATGTGTCGAAGCTGCCCTGTGGCATCAACGGTGCACTGTACTTTGTGTCGATGGACGCTGATGGTGGCACTTCCAAGTATCCGGCCAACCGGGCTGGTGCCAAGTATGGCACTGGTTACTGTGACTCACAATGTCCACGGGATATGAAGTTTATCGCAGGAGAGGCGAATCCTGAGGGATGGGTTGGTACTACGGTCAACAGTGGCAACGGAAAGCACGGTGCATGCTGTGCCGAGATGGACATTTGGGAGGCAAACTCAGAGTCGACCGCCTTTACGCCCCATCCCTGTTCCATCAACGAGTACCACAAGTGCACTGGTGAGGAGTGTGGAGGTGGTTCCGTGTCGGACCGATATGCTGGCACCTGTGATCCTGACGGATGTGACTACAACTCCTACAGAATGGGCGACACCTCTTTCTATGGGAAAGGCATGACGGTCGACACTAGCAAGGTGTTCACGGTGGTCACCCAGTTCATTGGCAACCCCCTTACCGAAATCCGTCGTTTCTATGTGCAGAACGGCAAAGTCATTCCTAACTCTGTGTCGAAAATTGCCGGCGTCAGTGGCAACTCAGTGACCCAGGACTTTTGCACCAATCAGAAGAAGGTCTTTGGTGACAAGAACTCTTTCACCCAACACGGTGGACTCAAAAAGATGGGCGAAGCGATCGATGCAGGCATGGTGCTGGTAATGTCCCTTTGGGATGACACATCCGTCGACATGCTCTGGCTCGATTCTACCTATCCAAAGGACGCTCCTGCTAGCAAGTTGGGCGTTGCCCGTGGCCGCTGTGCCACCAATTCTGGCCACCCCGACGATGTCGAGAATAAGTTTCCCAATGCCTATGTCATCTACTCCAACATTAAAGTTGGTCCAATCAACTCGACCTTCCACGGCTAATGTTTCGCCTCCATTTCTAGTTTTTAATTTATTTTTAGCGCGAGACTCTTTTAGAGATTTAGATAAAATTAAAGTTTTAATTAAATTTAAAAAATAACTATTTTAGGTTGACAAACAAAACCTGAAACCAAAATAACAATGATCAATCGATATCTCGATAGACCTTTACAGAAGTTGATTTTTTCGTTGATTTTTGATAACCCAGATAAATAGGTCGGTAAAATGGTCAACGGGCTATAGACAGAACAACTTTTTTTCATGTCCTCGTGCGGACAATATTCGGGTACGGGCTATACACAGGATACTTTTTGCAAGTTTTCACCTATCCTTGCAAATCTTCAATTCCATTCTATTTTCTACACATTTTACCCCAAAATTTTACTTTATTTGGATTTATTTTCGGGTGCATAACATTCAAAATAGGTAAAATAACGCAAAATTAGTTCAAAATTGATTCCTAAACCAAGTTTATTATGAGCTTTCTAAAAGTGCGGGTTATACACGAGAATTTACGGTATAACCACTGGAATCACTGGAAAAAGATTTCCTTTAACACTTCACTGGTTTGGTCATTATTGCAGACATTGATATCATCGTAGATTTCCTTGCATATCACCTTCACCTGTGACATTGCACTCAACATTTGCATTAGACGGGAGAATTTGTCTGCAGCCCGCGTATGTCCATATTTGTGCTCATAATAACGTTTCAGCAGATGACGATACACATGATAGTGATATCTGATCAGTTCGGGACATGTTACGCCCTCTAGTGGTTTAAATAGGGCATGCGCTATGAACTATATTCCAACAAAAAGTAATTACAAAATAGTAGCACAAAAAAATATAACCAAAATAAATACCAAATTGCGAATGACTGCATCGTTTTCCATTTCCATCTGCAACGAATGCAGTACGCTTCGGAAGAAATGTTCAACATTTTTTCGCTTCCATTGACCAAAAATGGCAATCTTGATGAATACTGCTTTAGGGGCTTCATTCGCACCATTTAGCAACATTGGATAGCCATCTTTTTGTCGATCAAACATGAACGCAGATCGTATCATTTGAATATGACAAAGAAATTCCCTAAGCAGCACAAGCTGATCACACTCCTGGAGTGTCTTGAATGCACGAATATTTTTGCAGAATTTAACAACCGAACGAATGTGTTGCAGTGAGAATTGATAGGCCTGCCCAAGTGATCTACTTGGACCCACAATCTCCAGACTGGCTTCCTCACAGAAGAACGAAATTGCGCCTTGTAGCTCGTACATCAAGGCATATTCGTTGATTTGCAAAGAATGACTGTAGAAAGTGGAGCTCTCGTTCAGCAAAGCAACTTTCGTATGAGAATTCACATTTTTAACAGCATATTTACCCTTGATTAATTCCTAAAATAAATGAACAGTAAGACAAAGTACAATCGCAGTACATACATTGCTTACTTTTTTCATGCCAATCTTGACACACTTGTCCAGTCGACAACGTTGACAACAATTTCGCAACTCGACAGTGATTTCACACTCATTTCCGGTCAGTTTTGTGGAACAGTGCAAACTCTCATGTCGATGGGCATTTCGAATGAAAAACAGTCTACAGGACTCACACGAAAGGCCATTGAAGTTGAATCCTGCATTGAATTTGGCAAATTAGGAAATTTTCTATCTAAGTTTCAAGATGCAGAATACACTTTCACTTACCCAATGCTTTGTCGCCACAAATGCGGCATATTTTTGTTGGATTCATTTTGGAAGAAGTGTTGTGATTGAATTGACTTTGACGAAAACACTTTTACAAACGAAACTACTGAGAAGGAAATATAAATATAATTAAAGAATGAAAATCGAGAAAATACCCGTTTCATGGTGTGCAAGAAATGTTTCATTCAAGGCCATTCATTTGTACATTTACATTATCATTATATTACTATTCATTTATACATTTATACTATATTTATACTACCAATCATATATGATAAAACTTGCCTAAATACAGGCTACATTGTATACATGTATAATGTTTGTATAATACATGACAATGTGATTGATTTTTAGCGTGAATCAACAAATGGACAATTTGCGCAATTTGTTTGCAAACCACAACTTTGTAATTGGCCTCTGATTACTACATACAGAATACATTGACAAAAATGCATGAAATTGCGGCGCTAACAAGAAATAAACTCAAATTGCGTGCGTTCTTTTGAAAGTCAATTACAAAATTAGAATGCAAACTAGTGACAATGTCTCGCAATGTCTTTGTCTGTATTTCGCACTAATGTGCGCTTTCCTCATCAGTCGATTCTGCAATGAACTCGGCATGAGCACCGCATTCATCGCATGCCTTCCAACCATTGAGCGGCTAATCTGAATGAAAACAAAAACATTTCATAGACTAGATAGAATGTTACGTTAATGAGAATTAATGAGACTTTTAGCTGAATAATTAATTTACAGTTTAGCAATGTTAGCACAAGATAATGTAACAACAACTATCGAGACCCAGAGTGAAACTATGACTTGGTAATATGTGACACCTTTTACACTGTGAAATCTCAATCTTTGTTCTCATTCTAAATGGCCACGCATAGAATCTCTCTTGCTCGTTGTATTAGCCGAACACAATGTTTACAAGAAAGTCACGGCTAGTGACTCGAGCTCTGTGCTGTACTGTACTATATACTACCACGACGAGGGTCTCTCACACTCTCACTCGAATGTGTGTCCTGTGAACGCGCTCGAATATATTATCCAGACGTCATGATCAATGGCGGCTAGTTTTTGTTAATAGCGTTCAACTAGGTACACCCTAACGTATATTTATGCAAAATTTAGTATTCCTATGGCTTACGGATTTCTCAGTATTACGATCAAAGATTAACCGACAGACAGTCTCCAACGGTTGTCCCAATCAAATTTTGTCAGAAGTGCACTTGTTGAATCCGGTCACCAGTGGACAAGCCGAGATTTGTGTTATATATTTGTGCTATATAGGTCGATTCTTCTTTCTTCTTCTTAGTTAGGGTCCCCAACGGTTTGACTTTATCAGGTTTGAACAGTTAGACTTCATGCGGTTCCAGTTCGGGACTACATTTAGACCGCAGTTTGGTTTCGGTTTCAGAAATTTCTTGGAAATAAACTGTTACTGGACCGTTTTAAAACCGTTTGTAAACCGTTTGCAAAAATCATTTTTAAAATTATTTAATTAAATTTGAATCTGTCTGTTGACTATTTAAATCAATTGGCTAACATGCTTACATTAGTAGAAATAGCCAATTTGTTTTGTTTTATCAACTTTACATCAAATCATGGCACACATTGACAGTTCGGTTGTTGACAGTGTTCAGTGAACACCTAACTAGATGTTGTGTTTTGTTTAATGTTTTGCCTTACCAACTTTTTTTTCAAAATGTCTGACAATATCACTACTGAAATGATCAAAAAGCTATTTGAATCAAATAGTAATCTAGTCAAATTAATGCCACCAGAAGGTAAACGAAAGAGGGACTGTGTGGCCAACGACAATGTAAGTTATCAGCATTGACATTTGATATTGTCTACATTATTTATTATTATCATTATTATTACAGAAATGAGACATTTAAGTTCGATTAAGTTTGAATTGCACAAATTAATTCGTTTGATCTTACTCTGTAAGAAATTAGTTCGTTCTGTGAAGCAATGTAACCTAACTGGTGTCCTCACAAGCAAATTGATTCAAGAGCTAGAGTCAAGATGGGATTCGAACTTGAATATGATTATGTCTATACGAAAGAACAAGTCAAAATTACAAGAAATAACACACAAAACAATCGAAACTCTAGTTGTTCAAATTGATTGGGATTTGATGGATTCCTTGATTGATTTTTTGCAAGTTCTTACCGATATTCGACTATCTTGGTCATTTGATGAAAAACCTACTTTGAATTCAGTAATTCCGTCTTCATTATTTGCTAAATCGTTTGTAAAGAAAGATGTAAAATCAGAATTTATTTCGTCATCCTCTGACTTGTTTAATTCGATTTATAATGAAAAACTATACTTTAAAGTTACTCCCATGTGTAAAACTGCTTGTTTTCTATCACCAAAAGATTTTCGAAGCTGGTATGACCAATCTTTTGTATATTCACTAGATTTTAATGAAGATATAGAACAAGAATTGAAAACATTTGAAAGTTATTTACCGAATATTCAATTAACAGAACCTGTTAATCGTAAACCATCATTAAAAGCTCACCCAAAGAAGAAGCAGAAAACTGTTTGTGACTTCTCCATTCCTTACGATGAAACAGACGAAGACGAAGAAGAAATACTCAACAATGAAAGTATAAACGAAACTATAGTAGACGAAGCGAGACACTATTTCTTATTAGTCACTCAACCTGAACATACAACCAAACACTGGAAAAACACTGAACCGTTGTGCTTTTGGTTTGAGAACCAGAAAAAGTTTCCATTGCTATTCCAAGCAGCAATGTTTTATCTTGCCATTCCTGCAACTAGCCTTGCTAGTGAAAGATTATTTGCTAGTGTATGGATAACAGTCACTTCACTTAGATCAAATCTTAGCTCACAAACTGTATCACACCTGCAATATATTAATCGAAACCGAGAACTTTGTAATATCTCTGGAACAGCTAGAGCAGAGATTCTAAAAGCTGTAAATCATTAAATGTCAACAAAATATAACTAATAAATTAACGGTTTTTATGAGACTTTTAAACAGTTCGGTTTGGTTTAGTTACAGTTTCAGTTTGGTTACAGTTTGGTTACAGTTTGGTTTCGGTTTGGATTTTTTCACAGTTGGGGACCCTATTCTTAGTAAGGCGTTAACGTCTGGAAACAAAAATCAATTATTATAAATTAATTATTTAATTTCGTACAAGTCCCGCAAAACTAACGTTTTGCTTTTGGGACTTGTACGAAACCGCTGACAGCAAGCTGTCAGCGGCGACCCCGCACACTGAACCGACCCAACCCAAGCCTACACGGCACCTAACCTAACCTCAAAACCCATCCTGACACGGCACCTAACCTAACCCAAAACCCATCCTAACACGGCACCTAACCTAACCTCAAAACCCATCCTAACACGGCACCTAACCTAACCTCAAAACCCATCCTAACACGGCACCTAACCTAACCTCAAAACCCATCCTAACACGGCACCTAACCTAACCTCAAAACCCATCCTAACACGGCACCTAACCTAACCCAAAACCCATCCTAACACGGCACCTAACCTAACCCAAAACCCATCCTAACACGGAACCTAACCTAACCTCAAAACCCATCCTAACACGGCACCTAACCTAACCTCAAAACCCATCCTAACCACCTAAACCTAACCTAACCCTATCCTAACCAACGCCCACACTTTCCTAACCACCTAAACCTAACCTAACCCTATCCTAACCGACGCCCACACTTTTCTAACCACCTAAACCTAACCTAACCCAAAACCCATCCCAACACAGCACCTAAACCACCAAAGAGCCCTACAGTTTGTCCTCAACATAAACCTAAGCAAAATTTCGAAACAAAATGAACTTGGGCAACAATCGAATTTCTATCCATTATTGAAATTTCAACAATCTATCTTAAGTAAAAACTTTGTAAGCTTAATTTACAGGTATTTCCCATTTTCCAAACTCTCCCCCACCTTACGCCACTCGATCCGGTTAAAATAGAGGTTTCTTTTCCTGTGCGTCTCACCTCCCTACGACATGTACATCCAAAGTTATTAACCATTTTCTATATTTATAAGTAATTGTTGAAATGATGACCAACGGACTCCACAATTTTAAGATAAGTGGGATAACATAAAAAATTCTGCCCAAAACCTTTGACACCACGATTACAGAACAGTAGTTGAAATTTCTAACTGGGGGTACCACTTAACCCTTTCAATCCCACGGTATTATTTTTTGCTGAGATAATTAAAAAACTTAGCTGAAACCAATTTTAAAAAAGATGTTGCTATTGTGAGCAATGTCCCACAAAAAAATTGAAATTCTGACAGATAACGATGTTAGATCAAAATTTTGACGATTCGATGGATGCTAGTATCTGAATCTATTCGGAACGGACAGAAAAAACTTTCATTTATATATTCGAATTTTTTTAGGTCCAAACGCAAAATTCGTCATTCAATGGTTTGCATCAGCAATAATAACATTAATTAAATTATATGCTTGTTATGTAATGGAGACTCACAATATTGTAATTCAATAGAAATTTCGTTTGTTGATATTTTGAGCACTTGACATTAAAACATTGGACCAAAATGTTATGAGTGTTTTTGGCATGTAATACAGAACATGCATACAGAAAAAAAACTGTCAAAATGAATAAGAAAATGTCAATGATTTGAAGTGTACTATATGCAATACTGACGTAATTACAAATGAAAACAAGATAATTCTATTTAACAACATTCGCAACGCAAACGTCTTGTGTAATCATCTATTGGACAGCAGCAAGTAAATTTTATGCTAAACAAATAAAAAAATGTCAATTTGACCATGTTAATTTGTCTGTATTCAAACTAAATGTCAACCGCACATGTTTACGTTTTTACTTTACATGTTTTAATTTGGTTGTTGCTGTACGTAGTATTTGCAATATTCTTGGTATACACAATTTCGATTAACTAAAATATATCAAGTTATACAGCTCACTTTTCATATTTAAATATCGTAGATATCGCGCACAATTTCGTGCAACTCATTTGGCACAAATGAGTTTCGGAAAAAATTGCAATACAATCTGCTTGTTTCGCCAATCTGTCCAAGGGTGGCCATCAGTGAGGCGAACTTTTGTTCGCCAGTGCTTCTAAACTTGAATCTAATGTACTTTTGCAACAAATGACAACAAACAGTGTGGTTATATCTGTAAGTGTATAAATAAATAAAAATTTGTTTAATTTTTAGCTTACTTTACAAATTCCCGACAGTTAGTGTTGTAGTCTCTCGGCTTAAACAGTAGCAGGGCAAATATCTTAGATTGAAAAACAAAATACAAACATTTTAACTGGCTATCAATGCCCAAATTACATACCAAATTGCGAATTGTGGTATCATTTTGCATCACATGCAGAAGAGGACGTGCAAAGCGCTGAAAAGTATGCGCGTCGATCACATTCGGATCGTTGGACATTTTCATTTGAACCAAAATTGTTTCACGGCTTGTTTCGTTCTAAACAATTTTTTTTGTTTACAAATTAATAAATATTAAAGAAAATTTCGTACAAGTCCCGCAAAACTAACGTTTTGCCTTTTGGGACTTGTACGAAACCGCTGACAGCAAGCTGCCAGCGGCGCCCCCAACCGCGCCCCGCTCTACTCCTACCACACAAATATATAATTACTTCACGAACGAACCAACACTACACCAAAGCGTCACCTAACCTATTTCAAAACCCATCCTAACACGGCACCTAACCTAGCCCAAAACCTACCCTAACCCAAACCCATCCAAACACGGCACCAACCCTAACCCAAAACCCATCCTAACACGGCACTTAACCTAACCCAAAACCTACCCTAACCCAAACCCATCCAAACACAGCACCTAACCTAACCCAAAACCTACCCTAACCCAAACCCATCTTAACACGGCACCTAACCTAACCCAAAATCTACCCTAACCCAAACCTATCCTAACACGGCATCTACCCTAACCCAAAACCCATCCTAACACGACACCTAACCTAACCCAAAACCTACCCTAACCCAAACCCATCCAAACACGGCACCTACCCTAACCCAAAACCCATCCTAACACGGCACCTAACCTAACCCAAACCCATCCTAACACGGCATCTACCCTAACCCAAACCCATCCTAACACGGCACCTAACCTAACCCACACCCATCCTAACACGGCATCTACCCTAACCCAAAACCCATCCTAACACGACACCTAACCTAACCCAAAACCTACCCTAACCCAAACCCATCCAAACACGGCACCTACCCTAACCCAAAACCCATCCTAACACGGCACCTAACCTAACCCAAAACCTACCCTAACCCAAACCCATCCTAACACGGCATCTACCCTAACCCAAACCCATCCTAACACGGCACCTAACCTAACCCACACCCATCCTAACACGGCACCTAACCTAACCCACACCCATCCTAACACGGCACCTACCCTAACCCAAAACCCATCCTAACACGGCACCTAACCTAACCCAAAACCTACCCTAACCCAAACCCATCCTAACACGGCACCTAACCTAACCCAAAACCTACCCTAACCCAAACCCATCCAAACACGGCACCTAACCCTAACCCAAAACCCATCCTAACACGGCACCTAACCTAACCCAAAACCTACCCTAACCCAAACCCATCCTAACACGGCACCTAACCTAACCCAAACCCATCCTAACACGGCACCTAACCTAACCCAAAACCTACCCTAACCCAAACCCATCCTAACACGGCATCTACCTTAACCCAAACCCATCCTAACACGGCACCTAACCTAACCCACACCCATCCTAACACGGCACCTAACCTAACCCAAAACCTACCCTAACCCAAAACCCATCCTAACACGGCACCTAACCTAACCCAAAACCTACCCTAACCCAAAACCTTCCCTAACCCAAACCCATCCTAACACGGCACCTAACCTAAACTAAACCTAACCCTAACGACGCCCAACACCCACCAATTCACATAAACTCGCTTCACCTAACAACTTAACATCCAAAAAGAACTCTACACATAAAACTAAAAGGAAAAAAAAATTTTACAACAATCAAACTGATTTCCATTCTTGTAATTTCAACAATCACTCACAATCAAAATTCTATAAAATCATAAGTTACAGGTATTTACCTCTACTTTACCTGTCCAAAACCCATACCACTCGATCCGGTTAAAATAGACCTTTCTTTTACTGTTCGTCTCACCTTCCTACGATCAATGCTTCTCAAGTTATTGACATTTTTCTCTATTTATATGTATCCAACAATCAAAATGATGACAAACATACGTACGCCACAATTTTAAGATAAGTAGGATTAATAATAATTTTGTATTTATGCTTACCAAAACGCGCACAGCATCCTTGTCCGCCATGTAGATAAAAGACATTTGAATTGCGCTCATTTCTGGATAGAACAATTTCAACAGTTGAAACTGATCTTGTGACTGCAGCAGCCGAAAGGACTCGAGTCGCTTGCAGAATTGAATTGTGCGCCGTGCGTAGTGTTCGGTCTGATTGACCAGATATACCAAATCGGCCGACTGGCCAACCAGTGGGAGGTGATGCTCGTTTGGAAAGATGTGCATTGCATTGTTAATTTCACTAATGCGCAGCAGGTCGTAGGATTGAAGCTCTAGTTCTAAAAAGAGGCAAAGTCAAGCCAAATTTTAATTTCAAAATGAAATGAAAACAGACAACTTTACCGGATAGAGCTTTTGGTATTTGACAATATTTTGTTCGTATAATAAATTTATAATTAACTAATTGCTGAAAAAAATAATTTTCGATTAATTTAATAATTTTTAAGTTAAAAATAGAAACACATTACCTTTTTCATGCCAATGGCTATGCACTTGTCCATTCGACATTTTTGACATAAATTTCGTGTTGATTTATCAATTGGACAGTTGTTTTGTTTGTTTTGACATTTATATTCCTAAACAAAAATTATCATCAAAAAAATATGTTTATCAAATTCACTAAAAATTTACTTTTTGATTGATGACACATCTGCGGAAGAATGATTTACACGATCCACAGGAAAGGCCACTGAAATTGAATCCGTGTGCAACATCTCCACAGACACGACAAGTCTTGGTTCGATTGATTGAACAAAGCATTTTTATTACTCATTTATTTTTCAAAAATTGTAAATCAATTTTTGAATAAACACCCCACAAACAAACTTAGAATTTGTTAACTTTCAAACACTTCTAAATACAGAAACAATCTGAAGAAATCGAGAGAAAGTGAATTTAGTAGAGAGAAATATCTGGTTGGACTTCTCTAGCCGAGCTGGATCGGTTAACTGGCACGAGCTCCCAAAAATCCAGGCTATATATTCGTGTGTGTGTGTGTGTGTGTGTGTGTGTGTGTGTGTGTGTGTGTGTGTGTGTGTGTGTGTGTGTGTGTGTGTGTGTGTGTGTGTGTGTGTGTGTGTGTGTGTGTGTGTGTGTGTGTGTGTGTGTGTGTGTGTGTGTGTGTGTGTGTGTGTGTGTGTGTGTGTGTGTGTGTGTGTGTGTGTGTGTGTGTGTGTGTGTGTGTGTGTGTGTGTGTGTGTGTGTGTGTGTGTGTGTGTGTGTGTGTGTGTGTGTGTGTGTGTGTGTGTGTGTGTGTGTGTGTGTGTGTGTGTGTGTGTGTGTGTGTGTGTGTGTGTGTGTGTGTGTGTGTGTGTGTGTGTGTGTGTGTGTGTGTGTGTGTGTGTGTGTGTGTGTGTGTGTGTGTGTGTGTGTGTGTGTGTGTGTGTGTGTGTGTGTGTGTGTGTGTTTTTTTGTCAATCAAATTGCAAATTTGGAAAACAAATTATTTTTAGCTGGAATATTTCCAAGAATTGTATTTGTCAATTTCATGATTAAAGCAGGCCAGGATTTTGCCTTTAATTTCAAACAATAATATATATTTTTTGCAAAATTAGGAATTTATTGAATACTGACTATTGTATCTGATTCGTATTTCGAGTGTTAAAAATGTATAAATGTTGTTTAATGTTGAATAAATAGCGAAAACATTTTTACCTTATCTTTTCCTTAAATTTTTCCATTCAACTCAACTAAAAGTTTACTATTTTAGTCACCTCGTGTAGATGTAAACCACACTATACAACATTATTTAATTTAAATTCGAAAATCACTAGAATTCACTTGAAAAACGAGCCCATAAATCACTAATTAGCTAGTGAACATAGTCGCAAAAAGTTTTTGTATTTTAATTAATTAGCTAATTAGTTTGTACAGCGACAGTTTATTTTTCAAATAATCATTTTGTTAGCCAAAAATTCTATTTATTTAATTAATTAGTCACCCTGCACTTCACCAAAAAAATAAACACAAATTACAATGTAATACAATCTTCAATCTACACAACTTATGCCAATTATAAAACGACATTGCAACGCAAACATTTAATGAAATCATCAAGAACATTACATCATCATTAAAATTGCCCAAACCTGTTTAAATCTTGTTAGATCATTATAAATTATTGCCTGCATTCTCATTTCGATAGTCAAAATCATACATACCAATCAGACAACAGCACTAATGTATTGCATTTGCAAAATACTAAAGCCAAATAACTAATTTGAAATAACCCAATTACCATTACAAATTTGTTGTTGATTACACCAAATTTGTGCTCACAAATCAACCAAATTCAACAAGCAATTGCTGTACCGATGCTGAAACGAGTACTTCCAGCTTTACAAAAATAATCAAAATAATAAATGGGATACAGTGTTTTACGAGCTTAGTTGTCACATGCCACACCAAAGGTGTCAGTTAGGGACCAAAGGTGTCAGACTTGCAAAGCAAAGGTGTCACAGACCTACCGAAGTTGCCAGTCCCACAAAGCAAAGTTATCACACTAATGAGAAAAGGTATCACTCTGCACAACAAAGGTGTCAAATGTTAAGTAATGAAATGTAGACAACAAATGATTTATTATTGGCTTGTAATTAATGGCACAATAAATATACTTACCTTTCCAATAAAAAATGATTATTTCGCAAATACTGACTTACCCAATAATAATAAATTTGAAATTAGGCTTTTTTACTGACTTCCCCAATAAAAATACTTTCCAATATTGAGGTAACTAATTGCCCAACTTGGGTAGATAAGTGCCTAGCTGGGGTAACCAATTGGGGGTAACTAAGTGCCAAGCTGTGATAACTATTATACCAAATGGGGTAGCCAATTGTCCAACTGGGGCAACTACTTGCCCAACTGGGTTGAAAAATTACGATAATTATCGTTCATTTGATAATATGATTATAATTGTGATGCTGATTTTCATTGGAATTGATAGCAAAAGATGATGTCGCTTGGAGATGTAATTCGGAATTGTTATGAGAGAAATTTTCATTATGTCGATCATCATATGATTGTTGATAGTCATGATACAAAACGCTTTCTTCGTTATTCATTATTGACGATGATGATTGATGACTGTTAATTCAAAAAAGGCAAGTCAACACAAGAAACAGATCCAAAATGTAACAATAATGTAAACAATGATCGAGGTAACGAATCGGACTCGAATGAATACACTCGAATGTGTGCTCGATTGTGTTTGGTAAGTTACGCGTTCGAAAGAATGCTCGATTCTGATTGGCCAGTTGAGTCAGTCGTAATGTTGGAATTTGGTTGAATAATAATAGTTAAGTAATAGCAAAAATTAATTTAAAAAATTCACTGTTGTATATTTTTCAAAAGCTTTATTTACCTATAATATCAAATTGATTACAGACAAACAAATAAATTACAAATATAAAACTATTCACACAGAACTATTTCACAATCATATTTTATTACGTCCAGAATGATGTTCTTAGTATACAACTCGCTGCATGGAAGACTTGGAGTGATGATTTTAATTTTAAAAAAAAGATGCGCTCTAAGTTCTGATTATAAACTATACGGTCATTAAATAATAAACATATTAAGAATATACAATTCACTAATAAAAACACCGTCAAAAAATGTAAACAAAAAGTTGCCTCCTGTGACAGGAGTCCTGTCAGCTGACAGTTACTTACTACTCGTGTCTGTCTATTTTAACATTGTATGCATAAGACTATTTCAAATTGAATTGAATTGAATTTACAGAGAGGCAAATTTAAAAAGTTTTTCACAAAACCAATTCTATTTGAATTACTACTTTTTAAACAAAAGCAAAATATTTACATTCATTATGATTATGACACCTTTGTTGTGCAGAGTGATACCTTTGCTCATTAATGTAACAACTTTGCTTTGTGAGACTGGCAACTTCGGTAGGTCTGTGACACCTTTGCTTTGCAGGTCTGACACCTTTGGTCCCTAACTGACACCTTTGGTGTGGCATGTGACAACTAAGCTCGGAAAACACTGTATTCTGTATAAATAATTTTTTTGGACAAACACACATTTCCATCGTGGATTGATTTACAAAAATTTGGCCTCCTTCTCAGATATTTTAAAATTCATCTTTTCATACGCATATGGTACATATATATATATATTTATGGTATGAATATTTTCTATTCAAAGAGTGAGCCTCAAAAGAAGCCATTAAGCCAACGTATATATGCTCGAGGCAATTTTAATTATGCCATTTGTGCTCAAAGTTCGATAAATGTATCAAACATGCACTGTTTAATTACGACACTGTTTTTTTTGTTGCTTTTGACAATTGTGATTTGTATTCGGAAACATAAAACATTTTTAGTGTTATTTAAAATACTATTCAATCCTATTCAGATATCTACATGCGTTTTCTATATATAAATAACTAAAAATTAATGTAACATTAAAGAAACACGTTCAAAGCAATAACAGAAAGACCTGGAAGAGCAAACACACCGAATTGAATGAAGACAAAAAGAAAGAAAGAATCCACTTGTACATTGAGAGTGTGCGATTGAAAATGATATACAGTCAACTCTCTATAATTTATAACTCGCTAACTTTGAAACCTTTCATAATTTATAACTTGGAAAAAGTTTGATTTAAAAAATTGGTATAATTAATTACCTTTTACTGTATACAAAATCCATATGTAAATTAGAAAATCCTATTCAATTTATAATTTAGAACAATATTTGATGTTAATTTAGAAAGAAAAATCTATAAGGGGTCACCAAGGTAAAATTTTATACGGCAAGTTAGCCCAGTTTGAGAATAATAACCTAAAATTTCTGTATTTGAGATCAAACTTTTCTATGATTTAGACTTATTATTGATTTATTTCACTACAATCTACTTATTTGTGATAATTACGTAGATTACCAATTGTAAAATTTTGTAAACCAACTTTTCAATTTAAGGCAAATTATTTACACTTTAACCCTGATTTAACCCCTTTGTAATTTATAAATTAAAAAATAATTTCAGATTTTACTTCCAAAAATTCTAAATTACAGAGAGTTGGCTTTATACGACTGTATATATATATATATATTCAAAAATGCTCTGCAGTGCAAAAACAACCACAGAAAATATTCAAATCTCAGAAAATTATTATTCATTATCGAGCCAATTCATTAGACTGTAAAGGCTGTAAATCTCGATCAAATTCACAGTTATCAGCCACATATATATTCTGGAATTAATCGAAATTTTTAGATCAGATCATTCAAATACGCAACTGAATATGAACTTTTCTTTAAAGAACTACTTTTAGGCAAAAAAAACATTTTAATTTTGGCAAGTAATTTTGACGAGTGGAAATTTGATCATTGGGTTCATGTATTAGACATTTTTTCAACAAACGTTCCGCTTGACGTTGGTTTTGAAAAAGAAAAGAATTGGAAAATGTTTATGAAAATGAGTATTATCATTTCAAAAAATTTTCTGTAAAAAAACATTTAAGCACATTCTGCTATTCTGTTGTGTGAAAACTATTTATTTATTTTAAAATTGTCTTATTCATAACTTTGCGAAACGTTCAATTTCCCATTCCAAGATGAGCAATTTTGCGGAATATTCCAGGACCTCTCCAGTGGCCTCTGTAAACATTTTTAAAAATGTTTAGAGATACAGTGAATATCAAACAAACAAAGCACTTACTTGAGCATTGCATTCCAGTAAATAAACGGCAGTGCATCCTTTTTCATGTAATACATCGAGGTTCGTTCAACTGCTTGACTCAACGGGAAAGTCTCCAACGGTTGACCGTTGTAATCAAATTCTGCCAGAATGCACTTGTTGAAGCCCGTAACCAGTGGACAACTCGTGTATCCATCGTATGATTGAGGATACTGTTCCAGTTTCTTTACGATTCCATTTTTCATCACTTCCAACAGATTTTGTTCGAGAATATAATTCTGTGAAGCAATTGCTGCTGCAGTCTTAGACGTGGGCAGTGATGAACAGTCGCCCAGTGAGAAAACATTTGGATACTCAACATGTTGAAGACTTTTCGGATCTACAGCAACAAAGCCATTGCTTGTAGCGTTGGATAATGATGCAAGAAAACCGGGTGCACTCATGGGCGGAGTTACGTGCAACATCCGGTACGGATACTCAACTAGAGCACGGTCAGGATGATCCAGCTGTTGGAAGTATGCAACTTTTCGCAGCGGTTCAACACGAACGAGATTGAGTCGAGTGTTCACATTTAGGTTACGATCAGCACAGATTTTCGTCAATGCAGTTGCGTAATGCTTCACTCCAAAGATGACAGGTAGAGAAGTGTTGTAGAAAATTGTAGTTGAATTTCGATTTCCGTTCTAAAAGTGAACAGAAATGGTGAGTTTTAAAATCCAGAAAATTAAAACCGTATACCTGTCTCAAATGTGCGTCCGTGAGATACATAATTTTCTGTGGTGCACCAGCACATTTAATTGGCGTATTTGGAAAGGTGAATATGGCATTTCCATTTCCCTCGCTCAGCCCTTGAATTGCCTTGAAAGTTTTGTTCACAGTCGCAGCGGAATAATTGGAACAAACTCCTGGTGTTTCCAGGGCCTCTGCGAGACCCTCAATTTTGTTCCAATCGAGTTGGATTCCTGTTGCTAGTACAAGATAGTCGTACTTGATTGCACCCGAACTGCCAGCAAGACGGATTTCGTTTTGTTTTGGATTAATTTCAACACAACGGTCCTGAATCCAGTCGACATTTTTTGGAATTACGCTTGCGGTGGGTTTTCGAGTTGAGGGTAGTTGTTTGATACCGGCGCCTACTAGGGTCCATAGAGGCTGGTAGTAGTGATCCTAGAATTAAATTTTAGTTTCAAATTTCATAAAAATCTCAAATTTCAATATCTCAAACTTCAAAACATCAAACTTCAAAATCTCAAATTTTCAAAACAAAACTTACATTCGACGGTTCAATCACAGCAATCTCACCCTGCTTGAGACGACGAGCAAATCTTGCAGCAACCGAAATACCACCCGCACCTCCGCCCACCACTACCAACTTGTAGGATTTCTTAGCATCACTAGTGGGCGTTGTGATTGTGCTGAGCATTCTATAACATATAAACGACTCACGAGATAGTGAAGATGATGATGGAAACACATGATTTTGTTTCGTGAGAAACTTTGAACAAACTAGTTTTGACTTGTGAAACATTTTTTGAACAATATCATACGGTCAGTATGTCAAAACAAGCAATATAAAGTGGAGCACTTTTTGAAATGAGGCACTCGAATGTCGAAATGAAATGATGATCAAATGTACACTCGCATTCGTCTGTAATCAGCTGTAATCAGTAAAAAACAGCAAACTTTGGAGCATCACTATGGTTTTACACGTGTATATGATGCGATTTAAAATTGCGACTGTTGACTAGTGTGTCATAGTAGCCTGGCCGTCTCTATCTTATATTACAATCTATCTCTGCCTGTCTGTGACTGTTTGTTGAACATCGCCAGCGCATACTGCGCAAATGTACTAAAACTTCAGTTTAGTTGTTGTGTGTGTGTTCAAACACGAAGTACCAAATGCACGATGACATTAATTGTTACCTTGGTTACGGTGATAAACAGTTGGAGTAGTGGTAATACTGTTACTGCATGTACAATTTAATGTACAATGTACATCTACATTGTACATACGGCTTTCCTCACTACCCATCAATCAATCGTAGATGTACTTATGAACTTGACATCCTTGCCAATCGTACATAGAGAGATCTACGTGATCTTTAACGTTGTGTGCCACTACTACATTGTATTACTACTCGTACAACGATAGGAAAAATGTAAGAGAGAACAAACACTACATGTGCATGAGCTTAGAATACTGTAAAAATGTAAACAAATCATGAAAATAGATTTTTAAAAATTTTAAATCATTTGATTTGATCTGTGAACGATTTCAAGCTTTGCAACATTTGGATGTTGGTTTTGCTGAATACGTGAGTTGATTTGTTTACTTTTTACTTTATATTTTTGATTTTTGATTTTTGATTTTTGATTTTTAGACTGTTTTGAATAACAGAACAATTTTGCACAAAAGACTTTCACTGAAATGAGCCTAGTAAAATTGTGCAAAGTTTGTGGTGACAATGCTTCAGGTATTAAATATAAAAGCAATAAAATTATTAATATTATTTCTAATTATTCTCAAATTTAAGGCTTTAATTATGGTGGTCTGTCGTGTGAATCGTGTAAAGTATTTTTTCATAGAAATTTTTCGCGATATCAAGTACGTTTGTGTGAATTTCGGATTAACAATTGAGGAGTTTTTTTAATTAAATTTTTATTACAGAAAATAAAATGTAAAAAAGAAAATTCGTGCTTGATCAACATTTCAAGCCGAAGCCGTTGCATGAAATGTCGCCTGGCCAAGTGTTTAGCAAATGGAATGACTAAAGAACACAAACAAGAAAGTGAACAAAATGTTAAGGCAAATTACAAAATTGCACATGTTGAACAAGGAATACAGAATTTGATAGAGATGCACATTTTGAAAAACATTTTATTTGTAAATGATGATGAAAAGCACAATGATGACGACTTTAAGATTACTGAAAAAATGACAAAGAAAAATTATTCAATCGAGTTGAATCAGTACGAATTGGCCAAAATATCCGAGATTAAAGAGGCAATCAGTGTTTTCATTGATGAAACGCAAATTCCCCACATTCGAATGGCTGTTGATTTTCTCGATTGTACACCAGAGTATTATGTTAAAATGATAGTTAAATTCTGCAAAAAGTTGCACGCATTCAATCGGCTGAGCTCGCAAGATCAATTCATCCTATTCAAGCCATTTTGTTTCAATGCTGCGACAATACGGTTTGCTTACCTCTATGACATGGACAAAAATGGATGCGTTTTTATAGATGTTGGTTCTTTTGATTTTGACTTTAATTTTAAATTATTTTTTTCTTCTTTTTCATAGGACGAATTTGGAAATCAAGGAATATTTTTCCCATATAACCACTTCAGGGCTGATGAAACGGAGGATTTGCTTGATTTTAATATAAGGTTTACAATTGCCCTACAAAACGAAATGGAAAATGATCAAACAATTCGAGATTTGGTAATTTAAAAACATGAATCATTATTTTATCCTTTTGATTAATCAATATATACTTTACTTTACGCTTTAAGCTCACGGTGCTTCAACTATTCAAACCACAAAACACTGTTTCATGTGGTGAATTCATTCGTTACAACCAACTCTTCTACTCACAACTGTTGCGCCGTTATCTCGAACACAAGTACCACAGTGTACGTTTGGCTCAAAACAAATTCCACTCACTCATGAATTTGTTGAACAATTTTGAACTGCTCAAAGACAATGAGGCAAAAATATTTTGTGCACTTGGCAAAGAGAAAATCTGTCATGTATTTGTGGAAATGTATGATCTTTGTTGACAGCAACAGTTAAATTTTTAAAAATTTTTTAATCAAATAAAGTGCAATCAAATTGACAGTGTGACCACATCACCAGTGGATCCGTCATATACGATAATTTGAGCACCAGTACATGCTTGACTTTCAGGAATAACAACCTTTGAACTATCGATTCCATAATACCCAGGACTGTGTTCGGCTAAGGGATACTGAGAAAAAATCCAGAATCTTCTGTACAATCTCCTCAATTTGGTCAAGACTCAACAGTGATTCAACAATTTAAGATGAAGAAAGTTTTGACAGAGAAGAAAATCTGAATTTAAGAGCCTCAATCATATAATGGAACTCATAGGCGCCCTCCTTCAGTGTCCGGTTGTCATCATTGCACACCTCAATCGCAGACTCATTACAATCCGCTCGAGTATTGAAATCATTTGACTCAAAAACTACGCCAATAGATGGCGGTGGCACTGTCAGTAAGTTTTATTCTGTTGGCTAATTTCCATCTATATTGCCAAAAAAATTATATTGATTTTAATTTTGATTTGATTTTAATTGAAGTGTTATTTTTAACCATGGATTTTTGGACACAGGTTTGATTAATTCCAGTAGATTTTTGATTATTTTGAAAAAAACGAAAATAAAATTCTTATATGTTTGCAAATATTTGGCGATTCATTAACAATTAATGTGTTTTTTGTGCTTATATGTGCTTCCAATAATTATCTAACTACATTAAAGTAATGAATTTGTTATTTTGAAATTGAAATTTCCGTTTTCAATTAATCATATTTTAGTTTTGGGATGGGGACTGTGCGACTGGCAATAATAAATGTATGAAATTAATGACAATTCGTACAAGTCCCGCAAAACTAACGTTTTGCCTTTTGGGACTTGTACGAAACCGCTGGCAGCAAGCTGCCAGCGGCGCCACCAACCAAAAACCCATCCTAACACGGCACCTAACCTAACCCACACCCATCCTAACACGGCACCTAACCTAACCCAAACCCATCCTAACACGGCACCTAACCTAACCCAAACCCATCCTAACACGGCACCTAACCTAACCCAAACCCATCCTAACACGGCACCTAACCTAACCCAAACCCATCCTAACACGGCACCTAACCTAACCCACACCCATCCTAACACGGCACCTAACCTAACCCACACCCATCCTAACACGGCACCTAACCTAACCCACACCCATCCTAACACGGCACCTAACCTAACCCACACCCATCCTAACACGGCACCTAACCTAACCCACACCCATCCTAACACGGCACCTAACTTAACCCAAACCCATCCTAACACGGCACCTAACCTAACCCAAACCCATCCTAACACGGCACCTAACCTAACCCAAACCCATCCTAACACGGCACCTAACCTAACCCACACCCATCCTAACACGGCACCTAACCTAACCCAAACCCATCCTAACACGGCACCTAACCTAACCCAACCCACACCCATCCTAACACGGCACCTAACCTAACCCAAACCCATCCTAACACGGCACCTAACCTAACCCAAACCCATCCTAACACGGCACCTAACCTAACCCACACCCATCCTAACACGGCACCTAACCTAACCCACACCCATCTTAACACGGCACCTAACCTAACCCACACCCATCCTAACACGGCACCTAACCCTAACCCAACCCAACACACCCATCCTAACACGGCACCTAACCTAACCCACACCCATCCTAACACGGCACCTAACCTAACCCAAACCCATCCTAACACGGCACCTAACCTAACCCACACCCATCCTAACACGGCACCTAACCTAACCCAAACCCATCCTAACACGGCACCTAACCTAACCCACACCCATCCTAACACGGCACCTAACCTAACCCAACCCAACACACCCATCCTAACACGGCACCTAACCTAACCCACACCCATCCTAACACGGCACCTAACCTAACCCAAACCCATCCTAACACGGCACCTAACCTAACCCACACCCATCCTAACACGGCACCCTAACCTAACCCACACCCATCCTAACACGGCACCTAACCTAACCCACACCCATCCTAACACGGCACCTAACCTAACCCAACCCAACACACCCATCCTAACACGGCACCTAACCTAACCCACACCCATCCTAACACGGCACCTAACCTAACCCAAACCCATCCTAACACGGCACCTAACCTAACCCACACCCATCCTAACACGGCACCTAACCTAACCCACACCCATCCTAACACGGCACCTAACCTAACCTAAACCCATCCTAACACGGCACCTAACCTAACCCACACCCATCCTAACACGGCACCTAACCTAACCCACACCCATCCTAACACGGCACCTAACCTAACCCAACCCAACACACCCATCCTAACACGGCACCTAACCCTAACCCACACCCATCCTAACACGGCACCTAACCTAACCCAAACCCTCTGGGGAACCAACCACTGAACTCATCACAAGCTGATGCATCGACCACCACAAAATCAACAGGCTCATCACCTACTCAACCACCTATTCCTCTCTCAAACGTGGACACTAAAAACTTGTTCATCATTTCCCAGAAACAACTGTCTGACTTCTATTTGAAGGAGAAAAGCTATAAGAACATCAACAGTAGCTACCAGAAGGAAGTTCGTCAAATTCTTTCGGATTTTCTCGAAAGACTGAAGGTTTTGAGTAACGATTCTGTTACTAATCTGTTGACGGAAGTGAAGGAGCAGTTGAACTCGGTCAAAACAACGACCAATCAAATATTGGGTGGACATGTTGCGGACAGAGCCACATTTACCTCAATACTCTCTGAAATAAATGGCAATGTTTTTGCTTTCGCACCACACTGCCCAATTTAACCAAAAACCACCAAAACTTAAACCATCTTCAAATGAAATCATCAAAACCAAAAACAAAGTTTTTGTGAACTCGACCCATCTCTCTGACATTCACTCACGCAAGGTGTACTCGACCCTGATTGACAATGCTATTCCTATGGATGGACTTGTCGGTATGGAGGTGACCAGGTCTGGGTGCGTCTTGTACTTTGAAACTGTCGAGCAAGCAAAGACTTTGGCCAGAAGAGTTAATTTCTCTTTGACCCTTACGGGAAGACTGTCCGCAAAAATCCACAAACCCAAGCGTCCCACTGTTTTGGTTAGGAATGTGAAGCGAGCCTATTTGATTAGTGGCAATCAAATGAGGGAACAAATCATCGAAAGGATCAAGACACACACCAAATATCTGAACAATGCTGCTTCTCATGAAATTGCTAATGTTCGTGAGTTTGGTCGAGGAAATGACTTCAACATGAACATCATTCTTGCTGTTTCTCCTCGCGTGTTTCAATTGATGGCTCATCACCAGTTCAAACTCAAAACAGGCCCGAATATAGAGAACAACATCGAAAAGAAACTTATCGTCACTCAGTGCCAGAAGTGCTTCAGATTCGGCCACAAATCGACCAGCTGTCGTCCAGACACACCAAAACGATGCGTCCAATGTGGGGATAGACACACAGAAGACCATCCAAACCCGTGCCGTAAACTACAGAAGTGCTGCAACTGCCGAGTGCCACTCTTCCATCGCCCAAACAGCATCCAATGTCCAATCTACCTCAAGCATATCCAGATCGCCGAAGAGAACACCGACTTTGGTTGTCCCGATATGATCAATCAACCTGCACCACCTGAACTCCAACACACACCACCTACTCCACCTACACCACCTACACCACCAAACCCTCCACAAAATCTACCTGCGGACTCATCTCCTGAAGTGAACCAACCAACATCTCCACCATCACCCTCAATGGGCAACATCTCGACCACTCAAAACACCCCACCTGAGCCGAATGCAAGTCAAAGTCATCTATCAAGTCCCTCAGTGGAAAACCGCACTCGATACAGTACTCTGACTGAAAACAACTCAAGTGAAAATGTTGTACCAATTGTTCAAACCAAGCCATCTGACGACGAAATTGCTGACTTTGTCTCGAAATTGAAAAAGGTTGGCCCTGGCGGACGCAATGAGGCATTCAAGCAAATGGAGATAGATCTGTTGGCAAAACATGGAATGGTGCATCCTTTTCGGTCAAATTCATTGGCTCCTTTTTCATCAAACCCACCAAAACTCGGTTCCGGCAATCGGAACTCCGGTGAAGATTTAGCCAAACATGAGAAGGATGGCTCCGAGGTAGTATTCGATAAGTACAGGCTGCGCCATAAGAAATAACCACCTTGTAAATAATATTTTTCTATATATAGTTATTGTTTTTGTTTTCATTTTCTTAAATTCACAAACCACCAAAACTGTTTAGCACACCAAAACTGTTAAACCTTTGTCTACCACTAATCTCTCTGAAATCAACACACCCTCTTGGAAATTTTTGTACTACAACTTAAAGCAATGTAATCTTGCACTCGTGCAATTTGTTTTGTCAAAAATACTTTGTACGATTTATTGATCAATAAACTTTTCTGAAAAAAACCTAACCCAAACCCATCCTAACACGGCACCTAACCTAACCCACACCCATCCTAACACGGCACCTAACCTAACCCAACACACCCATCCTAACACGGCACCTAACCTAACCCACACCCATCCTAACACGGCACCTAACCTAACCCAAAAATTTGCATTGTTGGCATTGTTGTTACAGTTTCCGCAACAATTACACAACAATCATTTGTCTGTTTTGTATTTTTCAGTTACTTCTTTAGTTTGCACCTGTCTATGCAATACACCATTCGATCGGAAAAAATTAGCACAATCTTTTTGTCTTTTATCTCATTTCTCTATGTTCAATAGTTTTTGAGTTATTCGAGTTTTTCTTTAATTGATACATAATTCGATTTGGTGACAGACGGACTGACACACATTTCCAAACACCCCCTAAAATTATTAATGACAATTTGTGATTGATTAACAATTAAATTAATGTCACTCAAATAGCAACGAAAGCGCGTTTGAAATAAGTTGGTGAACGAGTGAATTATTATTGAAGTGTCGTCTTTAAAAAACATAATAAAACTAAAAAATCAATCTTTTTTGTTACAACTTACTAAACTATAAAAAATTGATACCATTCCAGCAAAACCTGTTCGACGTAATTTAAAAAAAAGGATATTTACAAATATTTTTAATGTCATTGCTAATGACTAACGACTTTCATATTCATAAAATTTGTCATTAAGAATAGTAATTTTGAACATTTGACACAGTTACATTTGGCAATGTCCATAATTTCATTGCTGATTACAAATTGTAACTACTACAAGCCAATCGACAAAAAACAATGGCTTTTGTTGGCAATTTGTTCGTAATTCTGATGATCTCGAGAAGAGATCAACTAACATGTATATCAAAGAACATCAAAGAACAACCCAGACGGACTTTTGGCTCACTTCAAATGATTTGAAGTTAAATTATACAAGATGTATTGAAATGATTGCAGATACACTGTAAATGAACAAAAATAGTACATTTCAAATGCACTTGGCTGAATGCACTGAAGCAGCATTCAGCACTATTCATATAGTACGTCATGATTTATTTACCTCAAATAATTCAATTTATAATTTTAGAAAATCAATTTAATTGACAAATAGTTAAAAAAATTATACAAAAAATTATATTAAAAAATAGATTATAACTTGAAATAATTTCTGAGGTTAAAAATCGCCTAAGATTGATTCTTCTACATCTTCGGCTGATTTTTCATTAGAAAGGAAGGATACATCAGCATTCATATTTTCAAAAATTCCTAAAATGAAAAATATATTAAAGTATAACTAAATTTTGTCGACAATTTCCCGCATTCAACGCACTCAAGCTCCAAGACAAACAGTTTAAAACATTCACATTAGTTAAAATTTGCTTGCCAATTAACGATTTTTAGGAAACATATTTGATCAAATTCAATCTCAAATTCAAAACTCAAATTCTCAAATCTAGTTTTTAAAAAGACTCAATAATTTGTAATTTAAAAAGTTTTATGATTAGGATATTAAAATTTTTAAATTAACTAGACTTTATCGTATCAAATAATTATAGAGATTTATGAAATTTTACATTTTTTAAATTTTATTAATCAAGTAAAAAATAAAGGAAGATTAAAAAAAGTGTTTATCACTTGAATCTTTTAATCGCCATCTGAGAAACCATCAGCAGCCCTGTAATCTGTCATCGAAACAAGCTGAAGCTTATAGTCCGTGGTAGAATTGGTCGCAATGTTGGTTACATTATTAGTCGCGTGCACAACTGACGAATCATTATGAAATGCTGTACAACAAGTGCTGTACTGATTGAGATGGTAAACTGTGAAAACTTGTGACTTTTCCGGTTCCGCTTTTCCACTAATAGCTCTCATATTGTAGTGGCCAAACATTTTAGTGAGCAAATCAATGTACGCCTGTGGGAAACTCTGCTCGTACTGAATCTGATCACGTGCCGGATTGTAGTAGAATCGTGATTCGTCCGTTGCCGACTTGAGCTCCTGACAATTGTAGAATATTTTGTACAGGACCTGGACTAGGCCGGCGAGGGATTCGGAACCCGATCCGGTTGAGGCTAATCGTACGGATTTGGATGCTGAATCCACGAAGAGGACTGGTGCTACTTGATAAGCTGTTTGATCGAGTTGATTTGGTGATGATGTTTTATCGAGAATTATTCCTGTTGATTCCGAGAGGATTTTCTCACCATCAAACAGATCGTTTTGATTGAGCGTTGACAGAGTGACCACATCTCCAGTGGATCCGTCATATACGATAATTTGAGCACCAGTACTTCCTTGATTTTCAGGAATAACAATCTTTGAACTATCGATTCCATAATACCCATGACTGTGTTCCGCTTCTGGATACTGAGAGAAGTCGAGTATTTTCTGAACAATCTCCTCTATCTGATCAGGACTCAACAGAGATTCCACAATTGAAGATGAATTTTGATTTTGTGTTGATGATGAAAGTTTCGACAGAGATGCAAATCCGAATTTAAGAGCCTCAATCATATAATGAAACTCATAAGCGCCCTCCTTCAGCGTCCGGTTGTCATCATTGCACAGCTCAATAGCAGACTCATTGCTCATTACAATCCTCTCGAGTATTGAAATCATTTGACTCAAAACTACGCCACTAGATGGCGGTGGCACTGTCAGTAGATGCAGTGTTCCGTTCAGTAGGCTAATGTTGAGTGGAGCTTCGATTTTTGGGATACTATCGGTGATTAATAGGGATATGGATTCGTTAGTTTTGAAAGTTGTTTGTAGATCATTAGATAACTTTTGAAAAAGTGTTCCATTGGTCAATTCAGAAGATCCGTTGATTGCGATAGAATTCAAGGTTTTACCAAGAGACGAAATTCGGAACAAATCTCCCGGTTCAAGTGGTACTTGAGTGTTATTTTCTCCACGGGTTTGAAACAAGCTTTGAATTGGTAAACTTTGGTTTAGTAAGTTCAAATGTTTTGCGTTTAGAAGACTGTTGAGTGCTTTTGTGACTGGTGCACCGTTGGTTGCTAGTTGTATCGAAGGTTCGAGTACCTGTGCCCAGGAAAGTTGACCAAAACGTCGGTGAAGAAGTTCTGCTGTCCGTACAAGAGTTGGGTTGCTTATTGAGACATTTTCTGGTAATTCACTACGTGATGGAAGCGATTGAATTGAGTATCCCGAACCGTTTCGGTAATAGATTGCCGAAATTCCACTATCAAATCGTGTCAAATGAGGCGATGTTACAACGGAACAGAATAGCGCAGCCAGCGCAGCATCCATTGCAGTAGAACCATTCTGTCGTTCAAGAACCGATTCTCCAACTCGTGCACATTCAGGTGAGCCCGTCACCAGTACCGCCCTCTGGTGGTACATTTTTTGTTCAATTGGTGATGAGTAAAATTGAGCGGCATAATACTCCGATCTTTTAGCATCCAAGCGAGGCAGACCCAGTACGAGTGTTATTGCAACAGCACCAGCAAAAATCAAGAAAGCAATAAACGCAATCGTAAATTGTTTTCGGGTAATATGAGTGCGCGGGTAAGTGTCCACCAGTAGGGATCGTTTCATGCCCGCAGAAGTGTCCAGAGTACCGTACTTTGTGGAAGGGAGTCCATAGTCGGGTGGACTTTGACGTCGGCGAATTTTGGCCAAAACCGATGGGCCAGGAGGCTGAGAAACGCCAATAGGCACAGTATCCGTTTTAACTTCATCATCCTCCAAGCGTTCATCAATTTTCTCAATTGGACGATTGTCCTTGTCGAGTAGTCGTTTCGTTTCGGACGACATGGTTCAAGCTGGTCACAGACTGTAATGAAAAATTTTCTAAGTCAGCTTAGCTGTAAAATGAACAGAAAATTAATACGCACATTAAAAAACGTACACGGAAAAGAAGTTGCAACGTTTCAAGTCAATATCAAAGACAACGTTTCATCTTGTTGGACGTACCAAGTGTACTAAAATCCAAACAAAACTGTCAACTTTAAGTGACGAACTGAACAGAGAGTAGACAAGATGATCAAGCATATAGACGGATAGGACACAAAAAGTGCAATTGTTTTCATATGTTGATGGAAATGTCTGTCTAATCACGAGGATTTATCATCACAAAGACGAATAGGCATTCGAGGCTTAAAGCAAAGCGATCATGACTTTTAGAGACTAATCGCTCACTCAAAGTTTAAACACATAACACACAAGACACATCTTTCTTAGTCAATAAGGCGATGGTTGATAACGACTTGTTTGCTTTCGTGGGTTGCTCAATGAAACCGAAACTGCGAGTCGTATTCAAGGAGAAACGCTGGACACAAACACACTATGTTATCATCATAGGCTTATCAATCAATACTTATTGATAGTAGGCAAATGCAAAATAGGCAATAGTATATGATCATGTTGCACAAATACTATACTATGTCGTAAACCCCCAAAAGTTGACAGTCAATTTTGTGGTTGATTTGTTTTGTGACAAACTAATTTGCCAATCGATAGATTGATTGATTGACTATCGACGACACATGTGTCTGGCCGATTGTGATTAATAACTTTATCGATTGATTTAATAATCTTAGACAGACATTCACACGAGTTACATAGAATCAATTGAGTAAAAATAATCAATTAGCAATAATTAGGTAATCAACTTTAAGTTTTTTTATTGTGTTTCCCATGTTTGTCAAATTAGCACAGCAAATGATCAATATCGATAGATCTCATGGAAATTTTGGGCATTGATGTAATCGTAATGTAATTTTTTTCTAATGAAACTTTGTTGTTGTTGCTGTATTTTGTTTTCTTCTTCAAAGATTGTCCAACAGATGGAGTGTGTATGCGTTGCATGCGTGCGAACGTAAAAACGAAGGTTGGTATATAAAATGTAAAATGGCCTCTAACTTGTATCATAAATATTGTCCAAATATTGACAAGCCATGTCCGAAATCTGTAATCGATTAGGAATGCTCTGTGCCATCCCGTACACAACACTCAAACCTGATTCGAATTCGGTGCTGCCACTTTTGGCTGCTGGCTCACTCAAACAAGCTGCAGTCTTTGCAGTCACTCACAAATTCCTGGGCAACTACAGCATTCCGTGTAAAAGATCCGTAGTAGTCAGTATATAAGTGTTATTGAGGGAGGAAAATATATGTTAACAAAAATGTTTATCAAAAGAGACTTTACTGATAATTGACATAATTGTAATCAAGATAAGCAATGCAATACCGACTTTCTTAGAGTGAAATTCTAATAAACTTTGAATCCAAGTACGAGAGATGCAATCAAAGTGGCAATCAGCCCAAATGATGGCGTCAAGCCAAACGAGCTACCACTGGTACTACCACTTGTGTCCCATTCGACGAGCATTGGACTAGCTGTCCAACTAAGGCTAGACTGTCCGTTTGGAACGGAAACAATGCAATCATACTTGCCGGCGGCGTCTTTCGTTTTAGGATTGACATTCACGGTGGTTGAGGTGCTAGTGATTGTGCCCACTGTTGCTTCAATTTCGGCTGGAACTGGAACAATGTGCCATATTGCTCGATTGTATTCTGTTTAAAGATTGAGAAATAAATTAAATTTCAACTTCAGTCAACTTTTTATAATTTATAACTCGCTAACTTAGAAAACTTTCATAATTTATAACTTAAAAAAAGTTTGATCAAAAATTGGTATAATTAAGTAGTACTTATTAGTAGTAGTATTAATAAGTACCTTTTACTGTATACAAAATCCATATGTAAATTAGAAAATTCTTTTAAATTTATAATTTAAAAACAATATTTGATGCTAATTTAGAAAAAATCTATAAGGGGTCAACAATGTAAAATTTTATACGTGAAAAAATTTGATAGGCAAGGAAGCCCAGTTTGAGAATAAAATCCGAAAATCTCTGTATTTGAGATCAACCTTTTCAATGATTTAGACTTCTCATTGATTTATTTTACTGCAATCTACTTATTTGTGATATTTACTAGATTACCAATTGTAATATTTTGTAAATCAATTTTTAAATTTAAGACATAATTAATTACACTTTAACCCTGATTTCACCCCTTTGTAATCTATAAATTAGAAAATAATTTCAGATTTTACTCCCAAAAAATTCTAAATTATAGAGAGTTGATTGTATTGCTTCACCATGCACACAACACCTTACTGACCAATGGAGTAGAGAGCAAACACTGTTGAATCCTTAGTGAATGACACATTGAAGGCAGTCTTGCCGGCTGGCTTCACCTGAGCCCCACAATTGGCAATAAACTTTTGGCCAACTTTGAATTTGTTGGGAAGTGCGGCAAATGTTGGCCATGCCACATAGGGAATGGTCACATTGTCCGAGGATGTGCCATTGATTTGACAATTCACATCGGCGAATCTGGTGAGCTGTCTTGTGGTGATTGCGGTTTCGCTAATCTTCTTTACTCCATAACCTTAAAGATTTTACAATTTTTAAATAAATTGATAATTCAAATTCAAATTCAAACTTTTAGACTTTAAAAAAGACAACAAACCTAAATATCCACTGGAAGAATTGAACACCATTCGGTCGGCAATATTGAAGATTACCTCAGTTTCGGCATCATAATTGCCACCTGTACAGTCGAATCGAATCTCAGGATCTTGATAAGAGACAATCAGCTTGCTTGGTATTATGCTGATGGAGTTGACTAGCACAAAGCTCAACAGGACACAGCACGCCAGTCCAAGGATTTGATTTGAATTATGCATTTTGAATACAAAACTATTTAGCTAAATAATACATGTAAAATGTTGAAAAGTAAAATATATATAGAATTTGACTTACACTAAATACAACTCGAGATTTTAGCCATAAATATTTCTAATGCAATAAATTGACACTACAAGTAGCAATGAGTGCTTATGAAATGCACTTAAAGATGACCGAAAAGTGACAAATGAAGCACAAGCAACATTTCAGCAATTTCGGCGTTTGCAGTGCAACACAGTTTAGCTTCGTAATAAACTTTATGACAGTGGCAAAGGTTTACTGACAGAAAAGTGACACATTACATTGCTTGGCAAGCCCAAACAAGACAACGCACCGTACCTGAATAGTCAAATATACTTTTGGTTGGTTTTATCTTTAGAACTTGTCAGAACTTTGTTTTGATCATATGTAATAACTTTGACTAGTGTGTTATCAGTATATTGTGTAATTGCTGGGGGAAACGTTTTATGCTTCAAAATTTTTGCAAAATTTGTTTGCTATGTCAACACATCCATACAGTCAACTCTCAATAATTTAAAATTTTTGAGAATAAAATCTGAAATCATTTTCTAATTTATAAATTACAAAGGGGTGAAATCCGGGTTAAAGTGTAAATAATAATTTGCCTTAAATTGAAAAATTGGTTTATATAATTTTTACAATTGGTAATCTAATTATCACAAATGAGTAGATTGTAGTAAAATAAATCAATAATAAGTCTAAATCATCAGAAAAGTTTAATCTCAAATAGAGACATTTTCTGTTATTATTCTCAAACTGGGCTACCTTCACTATCAAAATTTTTCACGTTTAAAATTTTACTTTTGGTGATCCCTTATAGATTTCTTCTAAATATTCTTTTAAATTATAAATTAAAATGGATTTTCTAATTTACATAAGGATTTTGTACAGTAAAAGTTACTAATTTTTGATCAAACCTTTTTAAAATTATAAATTATGAAAGGTTTTTAAGTTAGCGAGTTATAAATTATAGAGAGTTGACTGTATATGGGATATGATCCAACTTGATCGATCAATTTGCAATTGGAGGGCCAAATGTGGGTAAATGATGGTAGACGGTAGCAAATGAGGGGGGGGATTTGAAACCGTAAATTTATTTATTCAATTATTAAAAAAATTATAAAAAATCTCAATTTAAAAACAAATTCATTAAAAATCGTCGCAATTACTGAAAGAAATGTTCAAATCTTTCAGGCAAGCACTAAACTATAAGAACATCTCACAGGCCAATTCGGGCAACTGAGCGTAACAAACTTGTTTCAACAGTGTTTGACAATTTGCTTTAATCAACAGCAACTGCTCAATCAATTGCATTAGTTGGACAAATTTGGAGTTTGCGATTTCAATGTTGCCATATTTTTGGCCCAAATATCTTTTCAACAGATGCGTGTACAGGTAGTGCTGATATCTACAGGTCGGTAGAAATTGGTTCAAAATTATAAAACAATAAATTGTTTGTATTAATAATTGTAATAATTACTTGATGAATTCGTTGTTCGATGGTTTGTTTTGTGGATGAAACAAAAGTTGGGCTATTAGCTGAAAATTATAATATTTTATTAAATATATTATTAAAAGCAAAATACCAAATCTCGAATTATGACATCATTTTCCATTTGTTTATTTAAAGCTCTGGCGAAATGACGATTTTGTTGTTGTTTAACTTTTCCTTCGGAAGAGCGATGTCGACCATTCTGATTGTACTGTAGCATATAGGACTTTGTTCCAGAGGACTGTAAATTACCGAAATTTTATATATTTAAAATCAAATTGATCAACAATTACCTCAATTATCAAAAATCCATTTTTGTCATCATCCCACAGGAAAGACGTCCACACCATGAGCAGTGAATGTACAAATCTACGCAGCACCATCAACTGATCATCTTGTGGCAACATTCTGAATTCGATGATATTTTTACAAAAATTCACAATTCCCCTCGCGTACATGTCAGGCCAGGACAACCTGTTAACAGCGTCAAAATTTGAGATGTATCCGTTGAAAGTGAGATTTCGTTCATTTTCAAATGCACAATCAATTGCATTTTGAATTCGAATTATTTGATCCGACTCAAAGCCACTGAGCACAAATGGACTGGAATGTTGGCAAACTTTCCGAAATTTTGAAATTTCTTTAGAAAAATTAAAGTTTTCAATATTTTCAAATGAATGAAATTCTAAGATTGGTCGAAGTGAACTGATTTTATTTGGAATTTCTTCTATTTTTGTAGGCATTTTCTCCATTCCAACTGAGAAGCACTTGTCAAGGCGACATTTTTTACATTGAGATCGAGTCACAATAGCAATTTTGCAATTGTCATCACCTTTGAGACATTGAAATTTCTACAACAAAACAATAAAAAAAATTTCATAATAAATAAATAGACAAACCTTTGAAACGTAACGAAAGAAAAATATTTTACACGATCTGCAGCACAATGCAGAATAGCTTACACCTTAAATCAAAATTTTGTGTTATTTTTTGTATGAAATAATCAGTGAGCGAGGTTCACTTACCGATAGCAGCATCACCGCAGACCCAACATTTGTGTGGAATTAAAGTGGAAGACATGTTGAATACACAAAATGTAAATTTTAAATGTCACAAAACCCTAAAAACTAAACGTTTGCTTTGGTTCTACTCAACAACTCAACTCACAACACATCAGAAACTCACGCTTTAGAAGTACAAGTACACTAATGTGAGATACCAAAACCAGTTTTGGTAACCTTGGTAAACTAATAGAAGATAACGCAAAACGTTAAACAACGTACCAAAAACATAACCTAAACTGTGAAAAATTGAGTTTCAATACAAAATATTTATTCATAAATTCTAAATATTTGTTTTACATTTAACATTCAACATGCAATCATCAAGATCAAAGTTCAGAGTCAAAATTTAATTTAAAATTTTAGGTTTTCCTTAGGCTAGAATAGTTCTAGATAATTCTTGGAGCAACGAAATGAAAATGGTTTCAAACCGAAAGCAACCTAAATGAACCGAAAACAAACTTGAAATTTGCCTAAAAATATATTTGGGTTTCAATAAACAAATATTTATTTAATAACCAAAAATTCAAATTAATTGTTTTTACATTTAAGAAAAAATAAATAAATAACTTTTTGTGACACTCGTCCAAGCAAATAAGACAGAATGTACAAAATTAATTTCACTAGAAAAAATTGCTTGATACAATTTTAATAACTTTCTCCCGAAAGTAAACTTGAAATTGTTTGTGCGTCATCTTCGAGAACATTCGGAAATTTATTTTCTGTAAAATCTATAATTGTTTTGTAAAGCTTTAAAAATTTCAAACAGAAAAAACTAAACCACAAAACATGATTCAAAGCATAATCAAAGAGAACTTGAGTCCAATCAAAACGCTCAACTCAATTCGAGTTTACTTTGAAAGGACCGAACAGTTACGAGTTTATCACAATCGCAATCTATTTGCACAGCTTTATCTAATTCTGTTCATATCGATCTATGCGAATCTCCATTTGTACTATGTTGATCAGAATTCGAGCCTAACCCATCTTGAGCAAGTCATTCACGTTGACTTGGTTCGATTTCTCTTCCCAATACCAAACATTGTCACAATTCTGCACATATTCACACTCATGACTGTTTTCTTCTTCTATCGACTCTACTTTCAACCAAATTTGAAACTCAACTATTTGTTTGATCAATTACTGTTTCATGATAGGAATTATTTCTTCACTGAAGAACAGTACAGGGGTGTGTCCGTTTTTAAGATGCTAAGATTCGTTTATTTGGTCATTGGAAATGTCCTTCAAATCATCTTTAACACGGTTATAGATTTACTTTTGCTTTATTTCCATGCGGAAATTTGTGTTCAAACTTATACGTTTCGCGCCTTTTTCTTTGGGTCGTTTTATGGATTTGGATGTTTTGTCTTTCAGACGGTCACTTTACTTTGTTATGATTTATGTTTCATTTACTTTGCTCACATTTTCCTGTTGGCTGCATCATACTCCATGTCTGGCCTGTTTGCACTGTTCATTTTAACAATTCAAACCAATCAAATTCTGTCCCAAACGAACCGAAAACGAAAGTTCAATTGGCTTTTTGTGGATCATTTCATTTGTCACAACATTCGAGTGATCCGTATCATTCAAATTGCAAACGACACTTTTGCTCAACTGTTTTTGATTTTCATTTTCATTAACGTTCCAATCAGTACCTACTTTGTAATGTTGATTGTAACTGGACAGATTTATGGTATTCAGTCGTTCTTTATTGGAGTTCTAGCATTGATGGAATTGAATATTAGTTTTACTTTGCATTATTTCTGTGCACGCTATACAAAACTTTTGCATAGACCGGCAAAGGTAATGTTGAGCTTGGCTGCACAGAATCAACATCGTGTCGGTAACTTTCATGCTCGAATGAAGCTTTTGATTACGATTTATCGACTTCATACTGAACACAAGTATGGCATTACGTATGGAGGCTATGGATTGATTACTCTTACATCGTTTGGAAAGGTAAATTTTTTAATTTAAAATTTTAAAATAGTTTTCTTTCTTTAAAAACGATAGTTTCTACTCATTTATTGTGAGCTACTTATGTATGCGTACAAAATTGTCACGAATTCTTGAATAAGTAAAAAAAATCTTTAAAATCATTCAAATCATTCAAATCATAGAAAATCATTTAAAATCATTTAAAATCATTTAAAATCATTAAAATCATAGAAAATCATAGAAAATCATTTAAAATAATAAATTAAAAAATTCGAAATTTTAAAACTAGAAAATTAAACAAAGAAAAATTCTTGGCATTTAATCCCATGTAAACAAATTAACATTAACCTAAACTTTATTATGTTTACAAATCAACACTTTTTTCAAACACATTAAAACATAGCAAATGCGTAATAAAAGTCAAGAGTGTACGTATGCGTCTGTGTGTGGGCGTCTACTACTACATTAAAGTTGGCGCCCTGTGATGACGCTCAACAGTTTTAAAAGGTGATTTAAAAATGAGAAAACACGAAACAAACTATTAACTTTTGCACTATTAGACGGTTTCGACATTTCGGCAAAACACAAATGATGATGACATTGAAGTGAACAGTTTTATAGTTTTGGTTCACTGCCAAAATGAAGTATCGACAAATTCTGTTTAAACTAAACACAAAATGATGAGTTTTGTTGGTTTTAGTAGTTTAATGAGGATGAAATTCTGGCCTCGAATTATTATATACTTCACTTGTCAAATAGAACACACAAGCATGAATGTACAAGGATGTATAAAGTCAATCAACAAGTGAATGCATTCAGACAACTCATATCACAAAATTTGAGTGACAGAGTCTACAACGACTTGGCAGTCCCACTTTAGACATTTTGATGATGATGATGATGAGCGATACATTCATAGACTTTTCAACCCCAAAACATATACGAACTGTCATTCACTAATCATATCACACACATAAAAATGTCCAAATTATGAAAAGTCAAACAGAACAGAGCTCACTCTTTCATTATATTGCGAAAGTGCAAAAAGTGTCTTTTTCGCTATGTCAATCTCTGTCTTCTCGTTACTGTGTCTGTGTTAATGAGGCGACACGTGTTAACATACAGAAAATGTTGTGTAAACGGGAACGAATGCGATGCGAATATGGATAAGAAAATATAGAAATATGAATTATGAAGTGGTAATGTTTTAACGGGATGACATATAAGTGGAGGTGTTTTGCAGGGTTACGCAATTTGCAACCTCTAATTTACAAAAAATTATTACACCAAAAATCTAAACCTAACCGAAATTTACCAAAACCTAACCTAAACCTAACCTAAACCTAACCTAAACCCAAACCTTAAACAAACACACAGGAACACACACAAACATCATGATTATGTACTTGTTGATGATGATCTGTTCTGTTGATTTTGACCCAAAAATAGTATCGTACAGAAATGAAATCGCGGAAAATTTTCCACTCATTCAAAAGCTACTCATAAATCAAAGTCGACTTATCGTATTGCTTAAATCTTGCTCGAATTACTCTTCCCTTGTTTAATGCTGCAAATATATGTATAAAATAATCCTTCAATGCTTCCTACTCTATCTGTCTGCCTTTCACTCTGTCTCAGTCTTAATTCTAGCACACGAATTATTATTGCGTGACAAGTGGAAATATCTTCTTCTGGTGGGTGCGGTAATTTTGGGGCTTCGTTTTGTCGTGTCTGACTTTGCACTCCAATTATTCTGGTAGTGGTAAATCTACATTTGTGAACCATTATCCCCAACCACGCAACTGTTTTTCCTGTTAAATGCTTTCGAAATTGTTCTCAAAACAAAAACTTGAAAAATTCATTCAAAAAGTGCTTCAATATTCCTAAATATCTTCTCAAAACTAATTTTCTTCCAAAGTGATTTATCGAAATAACACAAACAGCAATCGGAAATCTTATAGAATTAGTTCAAAGAATCTCTGCTTACTATCATGAATAAGCGCTACGATTTTGCATTTTTTGAGTAAAAAACCAAAACTATGCAAACAGTCTATAGTCAAATGCCAAATTGAATTTTGTTTCGAGTTTAATTTTGTTCTGCCCTTTTTCGCGGAAAGTTGTGAGTTCTGCTTCATGTCTTTCAGTTGTGGTTGTTTTAAGGAAAGCACATAATTGCCTTCATGGGTTTGGTGTTCTTTTTGTGGTTCTTTTTACGCATCGTTGAATTTTACGTTGTTTTGCTAAAATTCATGCGTACGATTTAAGATTTAGCATACAAAACGGTGGTTAAGGCTTTAATAGAACAAATAATTTCAATAATTGAGTGCAAATTTAGCGAGAAGAAAACACAATTTGTCCTTTCCAATAAATCACATCAAATTTACAAATAACAATTTCGTAATGGAACAAAAAAAAGAAATCCAATAAAACGTCATAATGCAAAAAAAACTAAATTATCTAGAAAAAACTAGATTATCATCAGCCTCTGACATTTAAGAACAATTCATATTTTTAGCTTAATAATAAATGCGGAAAATTCCGATTCTTGAACAAAAAAAAATCTACAGAAGAATAAATCAATTTGCGAAAAAATATAATTGAATATTTCCAATTTAGTACAATTTACTAGAATAGTAGAATGCAGAATACCGAATGCAAAGAATCGAATCAAAGTTAATCATAATTAAATCTAAGAATATACATTCTTCTAGGAAGAATATTTATTTATGCAATCATAATTCTACATACGTCAGAAACTATTCACGTGTGCCACATGTGGCCCCAATCCTACACCACCAGTCTCTACACATTATTATCATCGTGTGTGCGCATGTGCGCACAACCAACCAATTTTCGCTAAACGTTTTATCTCTAAACTAAATCATCGTAATCATCATTTTTCCCCTTTTGCATGGAAAACAGAACATTCTGTGTCTGTACGTATAAATGTAAGCAGCAGTAGTCATCATCAGTTAGTGAACCAGTCAGTCAGTGTCTGTCTGTATACGAGAGTTGAACGCACAGAATATTCTTTTCTCAAATGCTGTCTGTTCATCAACACAACACACAACAACTGAATCGTAATACTAATAAAAGTGCGAGTCTAACGTGACTTTGGTCTCACCACAATCGCAAAATAAAATACATTTAAAACAAAAGCCAAAAGCTGATGATGATTGGATTGATGATGTGATGATGATGCAAGAGACAGACGAAAGACAAATATAAAACGAAAGACGCAATCCAGAACGCAGAATTCTGCAAACAAAAAAGATCTCAATTCCATGGAATGAACGAAATAGTAATACCAATCGAATTGCACCGACGAGACTCATCATCGCCATTATAGCAACCCGCATTGAACCATCATCATCATCATCACCCTAAGAATATCTCTCTCCTCTCTCAACTTTAAACTTTTCTACGAACGTGCTCTATTATAAACAACACAACACAGAATTCTAAATTGTCTGAATACAACACACAAAAGTGCAACACTGCAATAATAATGCTAATACCCAAACTGCAATAAAACTGTAGGCGGAGTTGCGTATGTACGAACCTGCATAAAGCTGAGAGAATACGAGAAAAGCTAACCAGAAAACAACATCAACATCAACGACGACAACAACAAGGTCAGCGCAAATAGAAAGTGAAAGCGAAAGAGAAAAGACCAGAAATAAGTCGTGTCTGTATGTTTAAGGTTAGTACACACAAACACACAATCGTAGAAGTTGCTCAATGAAGCCAATCATTTAGTTGTTTTCGCGTGCATTCGGTGAATCACTCATTCAGTGATCCTTCGCACCATTAACGCGCCGAACTCGCGAACAATACAAAAATACAGTCTGGTGATTGTGTACACACATTTGGGTACGGTCTTCTGTGGTTTGTGCAAATTTGTGTCTGTGTTTGTATGTTCTTGCCTTTGTGGTATTCACGATTTATGGCTTTTCTCTTCTTCTCAATGTTGAAAAGAGTTGAAAGAAAGAAGATTTTTGCATCAAACTGTGTTTGCTTTTGGCACTACTGAACCAGTGAACTTCTACTTTTCTTGAGTTAATCGAAAGCTCTCCTTCTTGTCGATTCTCATTCTAACTTTCAACTCATGTTCAATTATAACATTTTTTTGTTCAACAAATAGATCAAAAGCGCATCTTTGTTTGTGTTATATTGCGTGATTGGTTCATTCCTTTTGGTTGTGTGTCTGTGATGTTCTCGGAATATTCTCTACTCTAGTCATCATCAATGTTCAATCGACGCTTTTCACAGACGTGTGTTCAACATTCTCTTTCTCGCCAGAAAACTAACCATAAGTTCATTTTCATAACTCGTCATGTTTGTGCTTGTGAATAAACTAATAACTACTCAAGAATTTTTCGGTTTATTCGTTAATGATCTTTTTCTGTGTGTAAATAACGAGCCACAACTTGAGGAAGAATATTCATGATTTTTTCTTTTCATGAATTTTTGGTTATCAAATTTTTTTCGCTTTGAATTTTATCGTATTCCAATTTTTCATCTCTCGATTCTTATTCTCTTCTTGATTTTAAATTATCGTGTTCGTTCTAATTTCGTTTTTGTAAAATCTTTAATTTCGGTTTCTTCCTTTAAGTTTTTACTTCTTTCTGTGTTTGTTTGTTTTTTTATTTCCTTCAATTTCTCTTCTACATTTTTGTACAGCAACAGCAACATAAATGTCGGAAAAGTAGACAAACAAACAAACACAAACACACAAGACCAATAAAAAACAAATTAAAAATTGTGAAATTGCACATTTTCGTACACTCAAACAGAGACAGAAGAAACCAGCACACACACACACACGACTTGTTGCCTTGTGTCACTCTCGTTCCGTCATGTTCATTTTGTGTTTAAATGTTCGTTCGTTCGTTCATTTTAGTTTGTTTCTGCATATGCAGAGGCGCCCACCGAATGCGATTTATAAATAACACTACTATTCCACACTCCATATAATATCTCCGTGTCTCTCTGTCAAGTCAATACTACCAACAAAATTCAAACAAACCGGCAAACTAGCTCAAGACCACTGTGAACACAGAACAAAAAGTCGGTAGCAACCGAAAGATCTCTCTCCCTCGTTTTCATCTTCATCATCATCATCATCATTCAGAAAAGACATTTTGTATTACCATTTCTCAACAAAATAATAATAATCGTATAAATTATAAAACAAAGTCAACTGCTTATCAAGACAAATTAAGATCGAGAACGGTCGAAATAAAAGTGCTCACTCATTCAAAAACTCAACGAAATCGCAACTGGATTCGCATGATGAACTCTCCAACGAACGCACTCAAATATTACAACGACAAAAACGATTAACGAGATGAATTTTTGAGAGATTAAGTTACATTTAGTAGTAAATTAGTGCGGCGAAAATTGAATGAGTGTGGGGGCATGGGGAGTGAGATGATGAACAAGATGAGATGAAACGAACAAAAAGACCCGTCATATGTAGCATAAGAAACCAATTGGGCTGCTAACCAGATTTTTTATTTGCAAAAGTCAACCAAAAATTTCTTGTTTAACCAAAAACTACGACCAAAACTTAATTTCTATAATTCGTGATAACTCCAAATATTGTGATTTACCGTGTTAATAGTCAATTTGATCTACTATTTAATCAATCGTGATATATCATCATCTTTTTTGCAAGTCTGATTTATAAATGTAATTGCCAAAATGTCATCCAAATATCGACGTCAAAGTATCTATCTTCAGAGAAAGTCTTTTTCTCGTGGTAAGTAAAATTTAACGTTTTTTTTTTGCTTAGAACCTTTGAACCTTATAATCTTAGAGCTTTAGAACCCTAAAATCTTAATACCTTATAGTACCTTTTAGTACCTTAGTACCTTAGTACCTTAGTACCTTAGTACCTTAGTACCTTAGAGCCTTAAAGCTTTAGAGCTTTAGAACCCTAAAACCTTAGTACCTTAGTACCTTAGTACCTTAGTACCTTAGAGCCTTAGAACCTTAGAACCTTAGAGTAGGTTTCAAAGGGAAGCTATAAAGGGGTCACGCAAATGTACGTACTGCGACACTGTGAAGTGAAGCGCGTACGTACATTTGCGTGACCCTTTATAGCATCGTTTTGAAACCAACCTTAGAGTTTTAAAGTTTTAGAACAATAGAATCTTAAATCTCACAAAAAATGTCATTAAAAAATGTTTCAGGAATTTACTAACATTTTGTTTCTGTTTAATCCTTTCCCATCCCAAACAGCCAATTCCTCAATCGACCCATACGGCGATGACTCTGACCACTCAGTCAGTGGCATGGGCGGCAGTGCCTCAGCCCTTGCCCAGCAGTGTCCACCACCGCCCAATCTCGAATCCATGAAAGTGATCAAAGGCTTCGAATTTGTCACTTTTACCCCCGTGGAAATTCGTCCACAGTTGTGCGTGGGCGTGCCCGACCAACTATCCTATGAATCTCCAAACAGCGACCAACAGTCTTCAGGACTAGTGAGAACCTATTCTAGTGCACACTCGACCACCAATACGATGGTCAAGTCGTTTGATCTCGAACGTATGCCCGAGTAAGTTTTGTAAGGGACTAATTGGACCTAGTTTGAGTCCAATTGAACCTAGTTTTAAGTTTTTGCTAATCTAAATTGTGTAGTAACATTGCGACCAATGAAATCACCGATTCCGAGGCCCGAGACGCCCTGCACAACTATGTGAGCAACAAGTTTTGCTATGGAACCAAGGCGGCCCATCGAATGACCATTCGTGATATGATACCTTCTTTTGTGTTTCAGGTAGGTCTTGTTCATATACAACGTATGTACTCAAATAGCTTTCTCAAAACTATTCCCAAAACATTTCCCAAAGTATTCTCTGGAAAGTTTCTGTGAGAAACGTGAACTCTGTTGGACCTATGAACCGTACGCAGATGCGTGCATAACCTTTCCTGAGAGCTGTGGCATGTCCGTGCCCGAGAATGCGTGGAACATTGAAGTGAACGAAATCAAACATCTCGAGTGGTTCATCGAGCAGCAACAGTTGCACAACAGTCCTACAGATTCCCAAGTTACAGCAGGTCCAAAACTAGCTCCATCCGTATCTTCCCTATCGAGAGCCGCTTCGAAACTCAACGGAAAATCCGATTCATTTCGTAAGGCACTCGAAGCCCGAAAGTTGAGACGCAATTCATCCTCAAGTTCACCAGCTCCTCTAGATCTATTCCAGAACAAAGTCATCAATGTTATCGTGCCGGGCACTGTGTCCATCCATTCGTGTCACAACTGTGGTGGAGTGGGTCGTAAAAGGTGTACTACTTGTGCGGGCTCTGGAACGGTAAATCAATTTTTCTAGTCTATCCATAAATGACGTTACTTTTTACATATAGAAATCGTGTCAATCCTGTACCGGAAATGGTTACTACGGGGGTTACTATCACAAATCGGCGTTGACTAAATCCCTGGAATCGAGTGATTACTGTTGGAGATGTCATGGAAGGGGACGATTGCGGTGTTACAACTGTAATGGGGATGGTATGATCACTTGTGCTGCCTGTCTTGGAAGTGGTCAGATCAAGTGCTATATAAAGCTGATTGTTACGCTGTAAGTCTTAGTACCTTATTATCTTAGAACCTTAGTACCTTAGTACCTTAGTACCTTAGTACCTTAGTACTTTAAAACCTTAAAACCTTGGAAATCTTATGTAACATTTTGTAACTCGTTCAACCAATCACAAATAGAAACAACCACCAAGACACTGTACTGATTCGGGACCACAATTCGGCGGAAGTGCCAATGGACGTACTCAACATGGCAGACGGAGACGTCGTCTTTGAAGAGGAGGGACACAACGTAAGTGAACATTCCACATAGTTTGTTACTTTAGTGTATCTTCTCTTAATCACTTTCTATTCTTCTTCTTTTCTCTAACATATATCTGTCTATTAATCAATCATTCTGTCAATCTCTGTGTCTGTCTGTCTCTTTTGGTGTCTTAAACAAACAAAACTGAACAACTTCTTTGAACAAACAAACAAATAACGCTCAAACAGTCAAGAAGCAAAGGCAAAGCTTTTACGAGCAAGGCAATTGTGACTTTTTTGTTTCTATTTTACTTCCAACTCTTCTTGTATATACCTAATTCGCCTGTTGTTTGACTGCTTGCCCAAATGCCACAAACCTCGAATGCTTGCACAAAATTGCCTTAAAACAAACAAACATTGCTTTCCGTTTTCCAATACTTTCCCAACATTGTAGTGATGTTCACAATTCCTCAAATCACTCAAACTCCCCTTGAATTCTTCAAACTATGATTCTAATCTCTTGATCTTTCTTATCACTACTAGTTGTACCACATCACCAACTACATCGATGAGAGCATCACCCGTGAGAGCGAACGCCTAATAAAACTACACGAGGACAGCTACCTTCGAAATTGTCGACTAATCCTGCAGCGTCATCGAATCAAGGTGATACCCATTGCGAAGGTTATCGCCTTCTGGCAGAGAAAACAATTTCACTTTTTCGTTTTTGGTTCTCAACACCATCGATGCTACACCGCCAACTATCCACAAAAGTATTCGTGCTCCTGCTGTTGTATCATCTAATAATGTGTGGAACATTCACAAATAGCGTAACGAAATCTCTCTTTGGTTACCAAAGTTTGGTAGACCTCGATTTGAAAAGTATTGCTGCTATATGCTAAGACATTGCTATTATTTTTGTATCTATTTTTGTTTGTCTTAAATTTTTGATTGAACAAATAATAAAAACAGTCAAGGTTTTGATTTAGTTATTTATTGGGTTGTAAATGATTAGAATACAGAGCTCTTGGCTGAAAGTACTCGATGACTGATCACTCGGTGAATGGGATTTGAACCATCTTTGCTTGATTAAACCTCGATTGTACTCACCACTGCAGCGAGTGAATTCAACTTTTGTCTCACAATAGCAGTACGAGCAGCCACAGCCACATAGCCCACTTTGTATTTCTCCTCCAAACTGGGATCCCTCAAATTGACATCAATCTGTGTGCACTTGACTCCTTTGAGTGTGCTGTCCAACTCTTTAGCCTCGCCAATTTGTCGTTCAAGTTGGGCCTTCTCTTCAGCGCTGTGCTTCACACCAGCAACTGTGAGTCGTTGAATAATGTTTGCCATTAGGGCCTCGATCTGGTCCATTGCCCAATTGCTGTAGCGTATATCGTGTCCTTTCGATTCCATTCGGTTCACATTCCAGGGATCTGGGTCAATACATTGGCCGTTCCGATAAACTGCAACCGCTGTAACACACAATTGATGTGCCACAAATAAATGTAAAATTAGAAAATATCCCCAAGAGAATATTTTAAATTCTCTACTTACAATTGACCAGCACAACAAGGTGACAGACAAGCACAACAATCGTGCCTTTCATGGTAAGAAACAAACACAAAAATTGTGGCGTAAATGATGAGCGCAATTAAAATGATGTATTATAAGAAGTGCCATCGGTAAGTGCACTTTTATACACACACTTGTATACCAATTATTGTTGATGTGCATTTAATCAATACGTCCTGGTATACGATGCACTCTACTGTATTGTTCAATTGATTAATATATCCGGGAGCGAATCTCGATTGGTGGATTTGTTAATTAATGCACGCATCGTATAAAGTACAATCGTATAATGTTAAAATCTTTATATGTCAATAAATCTAATGTCAATAATTTAACAAAATCAATCACAAATCAAACATCTTAAAAGATTGGAACAAAATTGCCTTTTTGACTCAGGGCGATTCAGTCTATGTTACCAGATCAGTTTATCATCCATCCATTTAGCCAATATAGTCCTTTCCCCATGATCTCCAGTTGGAAAATTTCCATGTACGAGGATCGGTCAATAAGTTCCCGAAAATGGTCTGTATTTCCTTACTGTTTTTAGATCTCAATACGTTTATTGAATAAAAGTAGAGTTTACAAAACCCAACTGCGCTAGGCTGTCGGGGAAGGGTCAACTGGTAACCCGAAAACCCTAAAAAGAGTCAAAGACTCCCTACTGACTAGATCCAGGATAGAGCCGATTCGACTGATGCTCATGTCGAGATTTCGCAATATGTTGAGTGTCGTGTTGTGTATAGCCCCTCTGGCTCCAAAAATGAGGCCAAATACTTCAAAAGACACTGGTCGAAAATCGCTTCCAGCTAGCTTGGTCTTGATTGCAGCAAGAACAGATTCTTCTGAATACTTTTGTCTTTTAAACATGTCCCTGTCATGTAAAGTTGTCTTGTCTGACTCAAAGGAAACTTGGACATCTAGCACCAAACAGCTGACTTTATCCGGACTCAAGGCAACAATGTCTGGGATCTTCTCCAAGCCTTCGCCATCAATCACAGAGTAGTTGGTGAATACGATCCAACCTGTTGACTCGAGGTGGTCGACAATGATCTTCTGTGCAAGGTTGTGACGCTTCCGGTGCATGCCTTCCATGTGCTTGCATTCTGACAATATGTGCTTTAGCGTTTCGATTTTGCCGCAGTGGTGGCGACAGTAGACTGGAACTGGTTCGTAGCCGGAAGCTCCAATTGTGCAAGTTCGCATTCGCAGATAGCTGATAAAGAGGCGGCCTGAGAACCACGTGTTGCCACGGAGATGACGATTGGTCAAGTTTCCTGCAACTCCAAAGCAAGTTTGGCCTTTAAAAGTTTTAATCTTTTCGAGATCGTTGAGTAGACGAATCTGGTTATCTTTGTAACGGGGCAGCAAGTGCTCAAGTTTGCGCATTCTTACATCGAACCAGTTAGAGGCGACGATGTCTTGAATTATCCATGAGTTGGAAAATCGAAGCTTGGCCAATCGCTTGTATCTCATCACTGGGATCTCGAATCGAAACTCCTTAAGACCAAGTCCACCATTTCTGATTGACAGGTGAAACCAGCTGTTAGCGACAGCATCGGGCAAATGCAGAAAATCTTTTGCACAGTTACGAACAGCTCGATCGAGATCGCTCAGAATGGTTCCAGTCGTGTCTTCGTTTGATAGTCGATGCAGGAATTTGGGGATTAAATGGGTCCTAAGCATGTAGAGCTTTTGATTTGGACGCAGACTTGAACTTTTAAGTTTGGCTAAAAGTGGCGCAATGACTGCCCTGTTCATTCGATGCTTGTTTTCGCTATCGATAGTGACGCCCAAATAGGTCAGCTTGTCATCACTTGAGATCTCCGAATCGCCTATCTTGAGCTGCCTTGCGTTTCCAACTGTAAGAGACTTGTTCGAATTTGCACTCAGACCGACCGATTGATAGAAAAGATTCGTCATATTGATTAGTTCTTGTAGGTCGTGGTCATTTTCGGCAAGCAGTAGAAGGTCATCGGCATAGGCGAGAGAGGCAAGTCGACCAGATCGCAAACGAACTCCGAGTCCCGATAAATTGGTTTCCTCGAGGAGATCGTCCATGACTAGGTTGAACAAGAATGGTGATAGGGGGTCCCCTTGTTTCACCCCTCGCTTGATGTTGATGATGTCACTGGTCCACTTGCCGACAGACAGAGTTGTGGCGCAGTTCATGTAGAGATCACGAAGAAGATCGACACTGTTATCGTCCAAGCCTTTGTTTGCACAGGTGATGAAGATTGCATCTTGACTCAGCGAGTCGAATGCTTTGCTCACATCGAGAGACGCAATTCGCGCTTTCCTGTGGTTCTTCACTAGGTAGTTGACCGTAATGATGGCTTCGCATACCACACGCTGTAACACACAATTGATGTGCCACAAATAAATGTAAAATTAGAAAATATCCCCAAGAGAATATTTTAAATTCTCTACTTACAATTGACCAGCACAACAAGGTGACAGACAAGCACAACAATCGTGCCTTTCATGGTAAGAAACAAACACAAAATTGTGGCGTAAATGATGAGCGCAATTAAAATGATGTATTATAAGAAGTGCCATCGGTAAGTGCACTTTTATACACACACTTGTATACCAATTATTGTTGATGTGCATTTAATCAATACGTCCTGGTATACGATGCACTCTACTGTATTGTTCAATTGATTAATATATCCGGGAGCGAATCTCGATTGGTGGATTTGTTAATTAATGCACGCATCGTATAAAGTACAATCGTATAATGTTAAAATCTTTATATGTCAATAAATCTAATGTCAATAATTTAACAAAATCAATCACAAATCAAACATCTTAAAAGATTGGAACAAAATTGCCTTTTTTGACTCAGGGCGATTCAGTCTATGTTACCAGATCAGTTTATCATCCACCCATTTAGCCAATATAGTCCTTTCCCATGATCTCCAGTTGGAAAATTTCCATGTACGAGGGTCGGTCAATAAGTTCCCGAAAATGGTCTGTATTTCCTTACTGTTTTTAATCTAAATTATGATATTGGTACATTATGTAGAGTCACTAGTTCTAATAAGAAAAAATACCAATTCACATTATCCGCCTGTTTCCTGGAACAGATACGATTTGTTTAAAAACCTTTGTTTTGTGCACACCGTCGCGTTGGGGATTATCTTGGAGATGACTGGATATCTAAGGCTAAAATTTTTTATGGGTACTCACCTCGTAGACACTTTTCAAAATATATATTGAAAATGTTCCAATTGGATCAACTTCCGGTTAATTAAATTCAACCAAATTTATTATTAATAAAATTAAAATCAAGTATTGACTATATATTATTGTTCATTAAGTATGATAATAATTTTTAGAAAAACGGAAATGCTTGTTCCAATTGGAACTACCGGATCCCAAACAGAAAATTAAAAAATAGGTTAAATTTTAAAACTGACAATACTATTGTGTTCAGACGAAAAAGGCACTGCGATTTGATACCAAGATTGTCAAAAATCGGATATGAGATAGCTGAGATAAAGCTTTGATAAGATACCAAAAACGCATGTATAGCTACTCAGTGAACAAAAGTGACTATTTTTACCAAGTTTAAAAATGCATTTTTACCACTAAATCTTATCAGATTTTTACTGTTATTTTTTTATATAAGATCTACATTCCACGCTGATCAATTTCTGAACTTAAAAATGCAAATTTCCCTAGAAAACCGGAAGTTCCATTTGGAACTGATAATTCCGGAAACGATCCAAATGGAACTTTTACGCATATATCTCAATAGGGGTTCTCGGGAGAAGTTCACATAAAAATTTTCAGCCCTAGAAATTCAATCATCTCCAAGATAATCCCAAACGCGACGGTGTGCACAAAACAAGGTTTTTTTAAATAAATCGTATCTGTTCCAGGAAACAGGCGAATAATGTGAATTGGTATTTTTTCTTATTAGAACTAGTGACTCTACATCATGTACCAATATGATAATTTAGATCAAAAACAGTAAGGAAATACAGACCATTTTCGGGAACTTATTGACCGACCCTCGTACAGCACCGACATCGATAGAAGGGATACTAGCTAGCAGTTCCCAAGTTTATCCTACCAACTTGAAGTTCTTAATCTGAGAATCAATAATTGGTCGAATAAGGGCGTTGAGCATTGTTCGGATATGAGTGTTGGCATGAGCGACGAAAGAATCCGCAATAAGACCTACCAATAGGCCCAAAACAGACAAGCCGTGCACATGAACTTTCACATGCTTCAATTGGTCAATGTTGAACACGCCAATCGATGGCTTACCATCGGTGCCAATGATCACCGAGAAGACCAGCGCAATGTCCCCAATGTCAGCATCGATCTTCATGTTAGGATGCAGTATGGTGCCCAAGTTCAGGCTAACATCCGAGTGAATTTTCAAATTGGAATCGCCCAAATGGAGCTGTGCCGAGAAGTGGCATCCTTCCTTGTTGTCTAGTTTGGCATCGCCAATTCTTCTAATGTGACTCAGTCCAGTGATTAGTGTGTTTGTGAGCACAATGTCGCCCTTGATGTTGATGCCCCAGAGCTTTTCGTTAATATCGAGCTGTTGTTCTGGTATGTTCAGTGGATCGAAGCCTTGCTGGGACTTGAGGGCAGTGACAATTTGGTCCACAAATTGGTTGGCGTTTAGCATTGTCGGTGAACATTTCACAATATAATAAACACAAATCATTCACAGAGCACAAAGTGGCACACCAGTCCAGTTCACATTCTCTCACTCACTACCCAACCTTTGTATAACAACAAATAGTTTGTGCTTGTGTCTGTGTCGTATGTCTGCTCACACGAGGAGCAGCGGAATTATCTCTATATAGTATTTATACCACAACAGCAAATATATTTTTATTCTATATATATAGATATCTCAATATACATTTATCCAATTAAAAAAATGCATTTTGATTGTTTCCAGATTATTTTGATTCAAAAGAAGATTGCCTAATTTGAAATTCAGGATCAAACTCTTTTTCGCTTGTTCAATAAAAACAGTTTTTTAATTATTCAAATTGTTCATCATAATCATCATCATCAACATGAAACAACACAATCGTGAAAACAAACAAGTCAATCAATCGATCAAAATCATATGCTCGATTCAAAGTACATGTATTATATATATTCACACCTGGGAGGGCTGTACACAAAGGACAGAACACACACACGAAAACACATAGATAGTATTAATTTGGAGGGGGATGAGAATTTTGGGTATATCATAATCATAGTAAAAGGTAATAATAAAGATAGGTAAGATCTAGAGGGGAATAAGGGGGGATGTTGTTCGTGTTTCTCAGCATATTATACCTGAGTGTGTGTGTGTGTTGGTAACTGTTGTTGTGGTTATTGCTTTTGGGGGGCAGGCTGCCCCTGTATGGCTAAATGCACTATCTGGTGGTGATGGAAATAAATGTAATAACAACAAAGAATGTAAGGAATATCATAAATAAAATAAAATAAATAGACCAAAACAAAATTGCGCGAGATAATGAAAATGTATTAATAATATAAAGTTTATACGAAAAAATAACCTATTTTGGGTGGTAGTTTTATGCTTAGGATAAAAAACAAAGAATGCACATTTGGTTGGTGCTTGTGCTGATGGTGCAAGTGTTGATAAGAAGAAGAATAAAGCAAATAGAGCTGCAATCACCAGTCCTTCTTGTGATTGTCAATGGAGAGGCCACCGGGACCGAGCAGTACAATCATCAGTAGACCACCAATCACCGACAGGGTCTGGAAAAAGTCGTACTTCAGGAAGTCGTGCATTGGACGGTGCGAGTCAATGGTCCAGAAGGCGTTCGTGTACAGGTTCAGTACTAGAAAAGGATAAAAAGAAGAGAATTAGATGAAATAACCGATCAATTCGTTCATCACTTAAAATAGTAAAGAAATTCAAATCTCAATATTAGAATTCTCATATTAGAATTAGGCTATCATTCATCGAAATGCAAAAAGCAATTAATACTCAAAAGATATTGATAAATTCGTCCATCACATTTGACAGAAAAATATTCCCGCCTAATTCAAACTTGACACTAAATCCAAATAATAAAAAATAAATAGTAATGAAAGAATAATTCTATGTTAACTATCTATATTCCTGAATCCACAAATCTAAATGCCAAATCGATTAAAAAATACAATTTAGATCGATTAATTCGTTCATCACTAAAACTATGAACAAATTCAAATCATACATTCAATTCTCAATAGAATCGATAGTATGTATTACAGTTCAAATTCGTTGATTGCTTATAATGGAGAAATTACTCTAACACAATTCACTCTAATTCAATTTCGAAATCCAACTGATAATATTAATCAAAATAAAGAAACTATAGCAATGAACAAATATCGAATTTGATAGCATAATATAATCGATTAAATTCAAATGAAATCGATTATATTATTCGTTCATCACTCAAAAATTGAAAACAAATTCAAATCATACATTCGGTTCTAAATATGGAATCGATTTGGTGAATTCAAATTAATCCTATCCGCGATGGACAAATATAACCTCGAAATCCAATAGTCAAAATAAAGAATCAAAAGTAATGAACGAATGCCTAATTTTATAAATCGATTAAATTCGTTCATCATCTACTACAGAATGGAAAAAAGCAAAAAGTATACTTACATGAGAGCCAAAGAACGAGCACCAGTGCACTCAACTTGGCCTTGAAGCCGACCGTGACAGCGGCCATCAGTACAATAGCGATAATATTTTGCAGAATGGCAAATGGATGAAAGTCGAGATGGAGCACAGTGATAAACATGAACACCACCAGAATGCGGCCAGTCAGTTGCAAATAGGTCTTGGGCTTGTTCTCGCCCAGGAGGGAACGCCCGCAAACATCGAACGACCCTCTACACGGGACTCGGCCAAAATCAGTAGCAGTGCACCACAGAGGGACATGTTACGGAGTAGGAATTTGAGATCCCACAGAATCGAGTACGCAACAGTCTAAAGAGAAAAGTAAAAAATGTTAGGAACTTAGGAACATATAGAACGTTCAGGAACGTCTAAAAGAACGATCCAAAAGAATGTCCTTACGAACGATCCAAGAACGCCCCGAGAACGCCCTTTACGAACGCCCCCGCCTCCCCCACATACCTGAAGACAAACAATGCCAAACAGAATACCACAAGCAGCCTGTACATAGAACCGGGTCAAGACCAGTCCCGAGCCCACCAACTGTCCCAACATGTTCAAAATCACAAACAGAGTAGCAATAAAGTAGCCACAACTCCACTGGGCATTCATGTAGTCACGCTGTTCGCCCCACTGCAGCCACATTCGGTAGCCATCCTCCAAGAAAGTGGACACCAGACAGGCCCGGGCAATCGTGGGCAGCACTGTCTTCGAACGTCGAAGGAACTATAAAATCAAGAAAAACAAAAATCAGAAACCACTTGTACGAGCCAAAAATCAAAACAAAATCAAAAAGAGAAACAGAATCCTCTTCTTACCTCATCGGCAAAATCCTCAGCACGAGATATCAATTCGTGTCGGTTGTTGATGTTGATACGATCCATTGTTGATTATTTAAATAATAATAATCCAGATCCACTAGTAGTGGCTAAAGGTGATATACGTGTAGAAGAAGATCAGAACAGAACAGAGGCGACGATCGAGGATTGCGAAAACTAGGAGATTAAGAGAGTTTGAGAGTTAGATTTGTCGAGATAAGGCACTAAATGGTACTTAGAGTACAGTACAGACAGGAGAGGATACTCAAAAGTCGGTCAACACGAGAGAAAAGTCTGATCTTTGATGATGAAGGAGAAAGAGAAAGTTGACCACCGATCACTATCACAGCTGTTTACATTATAAGAGAGAGAGAGAGAGAGAACGTGTGTACGAGGGAAATGATGACGAAGACCACGACCACAGAGTGCAGAGTGAGAGCGGTGAGGAAATCCAACAAGTTCCGCGTTAATAAATGTAATGTTCAGATTTGAGGTAACAAAATACGGACAATTTTCGCGTAAGGTTCGGAAAATCCAGGATTAACCACAAAGATTGTAGGATTAACCGATAGAGGGTAAAAGAAAAGAAGGGTTAGGATATTATTTAAAAAGTTAGGCACAGACGAACCTGTTGGGAAGTATCCTCAAATGCACACACACGCGAGAGTAGTATCATATGCACACGTAAGCATCAGCAGAAAAAGCCACCAAAACAACTCTCGACACTCGACTGTAGTACAGTACAGCAGCTGTCTGTCTCTGTATGAGAGCGCACACGCATAAACACGTAGGCCTGTTACGTCCTCTCAGGAGGGCTCAAAGCCGCTAAATTTTTGCGCGTTGTGCGCTGCTTCCCACCTTTCGCAAATACACTACTGTGTTTTATACGATTACGTTGCCTGTGAATTGGACTTTTATTTGAACGGTGCTACACACTCGTATGTTTTGATGTTTTGAATTGTGTTTTGGTATTGTTGTTTTTGTTTTGGAATATTTTGGGTATTATTTTCTTGTTGTTGGTGTTGTTGAACTATCATTATATAAAATTACGATGGTCTAGATTATAAATATTGAAATTGGCATCTGAAACTGAAAATATGCTGAAATTTTAAATTTTAAAGAACCAAAATATTTCAATTTTTTCGCTCAAATTTTGCATACTTAAATGTTAAAATTCAAGAATTATTAACTGTACAATAGAACAGATATAAACAAATTATGCTCATTTAATAAAATCGTAGTAATTCTGTATTGGAAAGGAAAAATACACACAAATTATCTTATTTTATCATCCAGTGTTTTTAAAAAATCAATAGTTTGATTCCCTATCACGAGATGGCGGCACCATCGTCAAAGGAAATTTAAACAAAACAGCTGTTTTGTGGATGTCACTCTCGCGTTAGCTCTCACCATCAAAACAAACCACACAAACCGCCACATTTTCTGTAAGTTATTTCATATTTTTTGTCCTGAATTTGGTCTTAATTCTGATTTTCTTATTATCCAGATTGTCATGAGTATCTGATGTCTTTTCACGTCTACTTCTACAGTTGATATTTTCTACATTTACCATTTTCTACATCAAGACAACTACATTAAATCATAATGGAAGAGGCCAGCAGCTACAGTCGTGCCGTCTTCAAACGAATGCTCCTCTATCACTGGTATCGGAAGGGCAAATCGGCTCGTGAGGCCACCGAACTACTCTGTACTGACTATGGACGAGGATTTGTGTCGGAGCGTGTCGTACTGCAAGTCTATCTCTGTTTGGCCGATAGGGCAAACTTTAAATTTGATTTCTACTGTATGGGTAATGGTTTGGATAGTTTGGTTGATGATGATGGTAGGGCTCGGCGTGATGAGTTTGAAAATCATAATCAACAAGAACCGGTACCAACTTATCATCACCAATACAACAGTCATCAACATCAACAACATTATTACGAACCTACATCTTATCAAGTACCATCTACCGTACATCGACTTCCCTCTACGGTACATCAACTTCCCTCTACCGTACACCGACTTCCCTCTACGGTACACCAACTTCCCTCTACGGTAAATCAACTACCATCTACAACTGATCACAACTGGCCACAAAGTACTTCTACTTTCAATCAATCTACATATGAATCTACGAATGTTTATGATGCATCTTCATTTCTAAATACGAACCTCATCCCATCTACATCTCATTCAACATCTTCTACCTCAAATAACTCACGTAAAAGTAATACGAATTTGGAATCCTACGATAGCAACAAATTCCCTCAACCATCTCAACCGGCACCCCAACCAGCTTCTAAACCGGCAGTTCAACCAGTACCCCAACCAACTCCACCCCAACCCCTCTACACCGTCGAACGTAAACTCCCGCCCGACTACCTATACGAGGATGGCACCGTCGTACCCCGCCTAGCGAAACGTCATCTAATTCTCCGCTGCTACAAAGCCAACTACACGGTGGATCAGTGCAAACGCTATCTCGTGTCCCTAAATCTACCCATCAACATCTACCGAAAAACAATCATCGAATGGTACAAACGATTCGAACATGAGTCTACAATTGCGGACAAGTCCAAGCCTGGCCGAACCCGAAAGGTGTCTGATGAAGCCCTGGAGCAGTACATGGCTGCGCATCCACGTGCACGAACAGCTCGAATTGGTCGTCATTTTAAACTGGCAAACGGTACCATTTGTAGGAGGTTAAAGAATTTGGGTTATGATTTTAAGTTTGATCGATTTGTGAAGTTGGCGCCCGATGAGCCAGAGAATGAGTTGAGTGATGAGCAGCTGTTTGAGTACAAGTTTGCCCATCCAGAAGCGAAGGCAAGTGACATTGGGGCACATTTTAATGTACGACATATGTGGATTAATGAACGATTGAGGAGGATGGGTTTTGTTATACCAAAGTATATCAAAAAGTCTAAACCCACGAAAAGACCGAGAACTAATGCAGAAAAAGAACAAGAAGAAGAGGATGGATCTAGTTCAAGTTCCGATTCCGAAAGTTCTGATTCAAACTCCCGTACTACTCGAGTATTCCCTCAACGAAGACCCAAAACCCCGGGTCGGCCCAAAGGAACCAAGAATATTGAACACAAGGGACTGCTACTACATCCCAAACTGGGCACACCCGTCACCGATATTCATGAAGCTCGACAGATTCTGCGTCAGGCTCGAACCCTAACCAAAGAGGAACAAACTGTAGGATTGCCTTCTGTACCGAAAGAGGGAATTCACAAGAAGGATCTCAAAAAGGCGGATTACACCAAGGATTCATCTATTGCGATTAGTTTGACCGAAATACTGTTGAATTCCCCGGTGAATATTCCACTGCCTCCGCCGCCCCCATCTCCGAAGAAAGTAGTAGCTCCACTACCTTCACCACTTCCAGAAAATGAAACTCCAATACCATCTAAACCCAAACCTAAACCAGTGAAAGTACCTCCGAAAGCACCCAAACCTGCTAAACCCCGAAGACCAATGCACTTGTACAAGCGGCTACTTGAACAGAATCCTAAATTTGCTCTTAAACCTCAACTTACCACTACTATAGAGCGGGAAGAAGATGATGGTCCAGAAATAATCACCATTGATATTCCATCTATAGATTTACCGGAAAAGGATGAAAGTTGTTTAAAAAATGGATCAAATAGTCGTGATGATACTGTCCTTGACGAACTGAGCTTTGATCCACTGTCCAATTTGGAGTTGCATTATAAATGATCGATGATGGATGGAGGGATTGTACATTATATTTAATTTTTTTCTGGAATTATCTTTTGTAATTAATAAATTTTTTGTTATTTGATCATTTTTTTGCGCTTCCTAAGTTGAATCGAAATTAGTGTACAAATAAAATAGAGAAAATAATCAAGAATATATTGTGTCTCATTTTCAAAATGACATTTTGAAACGATTTTCAGTTTTAAATAATCAATAGTTTGATTTCCAACCACGAGATGGCGGTAGTATTGTTTTGTGCAAAACAGCTGTTTGTGTACTACTGCACTCGTTGTGTTCCCTCTCAACATCAAAACAAACACAAACCGCCACATTTTTAGGTATTTCTATACCTTTTTGTTCTGAATTTTGTTTTAATTTTGATTTTTATTATTATCTAGATTATTATCTGAATATTCTGATGTCTTTTCGCTTCTACAGTTTGCATTTTCTAGTTTGACATTTTCTAGGTTTACTTTTCCTACATTCTACATCATAATGGAAGAGGCCAGCAGCTACTGTCGTGCCCTGTTCAAGCGTATGCTACTGTATCACTGGTATCGGAAGGGCAAATCTGCCCGTGAGGCCACCGAGCTGCTCTGTACCGATTATGGACGAGGATTTGTGGATGAACGGGTCGTACTGAATGTGTACCTCTGTTTGGATGATAGGACAAACTTTAAATTTGATCTCTACTGTATGGGGAAGAATTTGGGCCATTTGGATGATGGTGTTATAGCTCGTCATGATGAGTTTGGCCATCATCAAGAAGTATCAGCACCAACTTATCATCACCAATACAACAGTCATCAACAACATTATTACGAACCTACATCTTATCAACTACCATCTACGGTACACCAACTACCGTCTACAGTACATCAACTACCCTCTACGGTAAATCAACTACCCTCTACGGTAAATCAACTACCCTCTACGGTAAATCAACTACCCTCTACGGTACATCAACTACCATCTACCATACATCGACTTTCCTCTACGGTACATCAACTTCCCTCTACGGTAAATCAACTACCCTCTACGGTAAATCAACTACCCTCTACGGTAAATCAACTACCCTCTACGGTACATCAACTACCATCTACCATACATCGACTTTCCTCTACGGTACATCAACTTCCCTCTACGGTAAATCAACTACCATCTACTGTACATCAACTTCCCTCTACGGTAAATCAACTACCCTCTACGGTAAATCAACTACCACCTACGGTAAATCAACTACCCTCTACGGTAAATCAACTACCATCTACGGTACACCAACTACCGTCTACAGTACATCCAATCACATCTACAACTGAGCACAACTGGCCACAAAGTTCTACTATTTTCAATCAATCTGTACCACCTACATATGAATCTACGAATGTTTATGATGCATCTACATCTCTAAATACAAATCTTAATCCACATATCACTGCTACTTCATTTCAATCATCTACATCTCATTCAACCCCTTCTACTTCAAATACTTCAAATACTTCAACTACTACCCCTCGTAGAAGTAATACAAATATAGAATCCTACGACAGAAACAATTTCCCACCAACATATCAACCAGCACCCCAACCAGCACCCCAACCCCTCTACACCGTCGAACGTAAACTCCCGCCCGAGTACCTATACGAGGATGGCTCCGTTGTCCCCCGCCTTGCACGACGTCATCTAATTCTCCGCTGCTACAAAGCCAACTACACGGTGGATCAGTGCGAACGCTATCTATCCAGCCTCAATCTGCCCCCTGTCTGCAAAGTGTACAAAAAGAATATCCAAAAATGCTACAAACGATTCGACCGGGAAGCGGCCGCAACAATTGCGGACAAAACCAAAACTGGCCGTCCGCCAAAAGTGTCCGATGAAGCCCTAGAGCAGTATATGGTTGCGCATCCACGCGCACCATCACTTCGAGTTGCTCACCATTTTAAACTATCAAACAGTACCATTTATAGAAGGTTGAATAGTCTCGGCTATGAACCACTGCATGATCGATTTGTGAAGAAGCGAGCCGATGAGCCCGATAATGAGTTGAGTGATGAGCAGCTGTTTGAGTACAAGTTTGCGCATCCAGAGGCGAAGGCGCAAGATATTGGTGCACATTTTAATGTACGACATATGTGGATTAATGAACGGTTGAGGAGGATGGGGTTTGTTATACCAAAGTATTTCAAAAAGTGTAAACCCGCGAAAAGGCGGAGAACAAATTTGGAAGCAGAAGAACAAGAACAAGAAGAAGGATCTAGTTCAAGTTCCGATACCGACTCCGATTCTGATTCTGATTCAAACTCCCGACCTACTCGAGTATACCCTCAACGAAGACCCAAAACCCCGGGTCGTCCCAAAGGAACCAAAAATATCCAACACAAGGGTCTGCTACTACATCCCGTACTGGGCACACCCGTCACCGATATTCATGAAGCTCGACAGATTCTGCGTCAGGCTCGAACCCTAACCAAAGAGGAACGAGCCCCCAGGTTGTCCTCTGAACCGAAAGAGGGAATTCACAAGAAAGAGGCCAAAAGGGCCGATTACACCAAGGATTCATCTGTTGCGATTAGTTTGACCGAAATACTGTTGAATGCTCCCCTCAATATTCCTCTGCCCCCACCGCCACCAAAATCACCACCAAACAAACAAACTCCAAGAGCATCTTACTCAGCCCGAAAACGTAAACCAGTGAAGCCACCGAAAGTATCTGCTCAACCGCCGCGACCAATTCATCTGTACAAGAATCCTAAATTTGATTCCAATGCTACGCAACTTACCACTACCATAAAGCAAGAAGTTGATGATGATCGTCCAGAAATAATCACCATCGATGTAGATTTGCCGGATAATTTAAAAAGTGAAAGCTGCGATGACACTATCCTGGTGGATGATGAACTGAGCTTTGATCCACTGTCCAATCTCGAGTTATAGTACCCGTGATCGATGATTTGAGAACTTTACATTTTTTAAACATCGGGTTTTCTTCAATAGAAATCAATAATACAATTTTTGAACTTGAATTCGTCTCTTGAACAAACTCTGAATTTGAAATGCTCCATGAGGATCTATGTTATAATCTAACTGTACATTTTACATTTTAAAAGCACTTTAATTAGTTTTTTTAATCAATAAAACGAAGCTTTTTTGTCATTCCTTTTTTTGTTTTGTTTGTTGCCTTGATGATAAAGTTTCTGGACTTTGGACGCTAACAATAAAACATACAGCCAACTCTCTATAATTTAGAATTTTTGGGAGTGAAATCAGAAATTATTTTCTAATTTATAAATTACAAAGGGGTGAAATCAAGGTTAAAGTGTAGATAATTTGCCTTAAATTGAAAAATTGATTTACAACATTTTACAATTGGTAATCTAAATATTACAAATAAGTAGATTGTAGTAAAATAAATCATTAACAACTCTAAATCATGGAAAAGTTTGATCTCAAAAACAGATATTTTCTGTTATTATTCTCAAACTGGGCTACCTTGTCTATCAAAATTTTTCACGTATAAAATTTTACCTTGGTGACCCCTTATAGATTTCTTCTAAATTAGCATAAAATATTGTTCTAAATTATAAATTAAAAAGGATTTTTTAAATTTACATAGGGATTTTGTACTGTAAAATGTACTTTATTATACCAATTTTTGATCAAACTTTTACCAAGTTATAAATTATAGAGAGTTGACTGTATACGACACTTGGCATGGTATGACAAGATGTACTCGAAAAGATATGATACTCGCACACAGACTCGACGATATGACAAGAAATTTGTGTGTTTGTCTGAAGTGATTAGAGAGTGAGTGATTGGAAAGTTTCTATTTTCTTTGCCGAAAGCACCATTAGAGTAGCAGCATCGTTCACAATATTATATCAATTAAATACTCAACTATTTTGGTTTGTCTCAAAGTCAATTACGTACTATGCACACATATCTTCCCTCTACCGTACGCCAACTTCCCTCTACGGTAAATCAACTTTCCTCTACGTTACACCAACTTTCCTCTACGGTACATCAACTTCCCTCTACGGTACATCAACTTCCCTCTACCGTACACCAACTTCTCTCTACGGTAAATCAACTTCCCTCTACGGTAAATCAACTTCCCTCTACGGTACATCAACTTCCCTCTACGGTACACACTCGTACAAACCGATGATGCTCACCGTCAACTCCTATTTCACTGTGACACTGCTCTGCATTGCAAATGTGCTCAACTATATGGACCGGCTGACAGTGGCAGCCATACTCGCGGACATTGAGGCCTACTTTGGCATCACCAATGCCACCAGTGGACTACTGCAGACTGTCTTTATCACCACCTTCATACTATCGGCTCCTGTGTTTGGCTTTTTGGGCGATCGTTACTCGCGCAAAACTATCATCATTTGTGGTGTGTTGTGCTGGTCACTGGCCACACTGGGCTCCTCCTTTGTGCATCCACACTCGATTTGGGCCCTCTTTGTATCCCGAGCACTGGTGGGCATTGGCGAGGCAAGTTACACAACAGTAGCACCGACCATTATTGCCGATCTGGCTGGGGGCCCGACAAGATCGAGAATGCTTGCACTGTTTTACATTGCCATTCCGGTGGGCTCTGGTCTTGGCTACATTGTTGGCTCTCAGATGGCCAAACGGTTCGGTGCCTGGCAGTGGGCACTCCGATTTACGCCTCCAATTGGCTTCATCTGTGCAGTTTGTTTTGCATTTGTGCGTGAACCAGTGCGTGGCGCAGTGGATGCTGTAACAAGTAGAAATGTACCCAGTAAATCATCATTACCATCATCACCATCATCACCATCATCACCATCATCACCATCATCACCATCATCACCATCATCACCATCATCCCCATCATCATCATCATCACCATCATCATCATCATCATCATTCTCCACAAGCATTCGAGATATAATAGAAAAGATCAAAATGGATGTTCACTATCTTGTGACGGTGCCTTCGTACATTTGGGTCACCTGTGGCTTCACTGCTGTGAGCTTTTCTGTGGGCGCCGTCTCCTGGTGGGCGCCCTACTTTATGGAACGCGCCCTGGTCGACAGTCCACCAGGGCAGGTGAACCTAATTTTTGGTGTAATCGCCTGTTTGGGCGGCTTATTTGGTGTGGTACTCGGTTCGTTGTCATCTCAAATGCTACGGCCTAAATATCCGTCAGTAGATCCGCTGATATGCGCAATTGGTGTGCTGCTCAGTATGCCTTGTGGCATAATTTCACTTGTATTTGCTCGCACTCAACCAACGCTTGCCTGGACGGGCCTATTCTTGTCGACCACTTTTCTCTCGGCCAACTGGTCAGTGGTGGGCGATATTCTACTGTACGTGACTGTGCCCAGCCGACGTGCCACAGCTCTCGCAGTTCAGCTGTCGATAACGAACATTTTCGGTGCCGCAACGAGTCCCTTCATCATTGGTGGCCTGTCGAGTCTCATCTCAAGGCAACACAACAACCCTACTGATCCTGATGTGGCATTCAAAAGTCTTCAATGTGCACTTTATTTGGCTTCGTTTGTGCTGCTTTTGGGTGGCTGCTGCTTTCTCAACAGTGCACGGCATCTTGTCAAAGACGAGAATCGCTGCAAAAGTGCAATCCCATCGGCATCATCATCTGCCAATGGAAGCCACGATTGTACGAATGAACAGTCGGAACAACAGCCTTTGGCCTGAAATGTAGGACACTATAGTGGAATGGGAATGTTTTGTTTTGAAAATTTTCTTGTTTTACTCTACTTTTTGTATCTGTCTGACACTCAAAACAGTCAAAAATCATCATAAATAAATTGTTGATATTTAATCATTTTCTTTTGATTATTGAAAGTGGAGATTAGTGTAAAAATAAAAGAAAGAAAATAACCAAAAATATATTATGTCATTTTGGAACGAAATTCTGTTTCAAATAATCAGTTTGATTCCTTTCCATCAGATGGCGGTGGCATAGTTTTTTGTGTACTCTACTCAACTGGCCACTACCATAAAGCAAGAAGTTTATGATGATCGTCCAGAAATGATCACCATCGATGTAGATTTGCCGGATAATTTGAAAACTGAAAGTTGCGATGACACTATCCTGGTAGATGATGAACTGAGCTTTGATCCTCTGTCCAATCTTGAGTAATAGTATACCCGTGATTGTATATTACATTTTAAACTTTTCCACCTAAAATTAGCATTTTGTAAATAAATCAATAAAACAATCTTTTTACAGTTTGATCACACTCTTGCTTTGTTTATTGGTGCATATATAGTAGAAATTGGAGTAGAAATTCAAAATTGTACAATCTTTCTCCAGCTCAAATCTCGATTGAGTTCACCCGTGCAGTGAGTGAGCTCAGCTGTTGCCTCAGAACTGCAGTACGAGCCGCAATCTCAGCAAATTGTACCTTATATTTCTCCTCCAAATTGGGATCCTCCATATTTGGATCAATCAGCAAGCACTTGGCCGCTTTGAGAGTAGTGTCAATTTCAGTGGCCTGGGCAAGTTGCTGCACCAACACCGCTTTCTTCTCACTGGTGGGCTTCAATTCAAGCGCTTCCACAAGGATGGTAATGTTGGCTAATTTATCTTTGAGTCGACCCAACTCAAAATTGCTTCCAGGTAAAATTGGTGCAAGAGTACCCGGCCTGTTACTTCTCCAGGGATCGGGATTGAGACATTGGCCGTTCTCGAATACAGCAATAGCTATATACAGTTCATTTGTTAAATTGTTGTTTCAAAAAAAAAGTTAAATATCACTCGAAAGTGTGATTGAGGGTTACACTTACAATTGACCCCAACAAGGAGAGAACAGACAAAGACAATCCAACCTTTCATGGCTAGAACTGTGTTGATGCGTGTGTTTGAGTTGTGAGTGTAATGTGCTAATGATATTACAATTTGGATTGTGCCATCAGTGGTAATATTATCGAAATCCATTTCTAATGTGATTATCAATTATCCTATGTTGATTAGCAAACGCACTAACCGAGCGAGTGCACTTGAGATGTTTGTTTGACCACAGTTTGATCACGCAGATGTTTTGTGTGTGTGTTGGATGTGTCTGGCGTTTTTGCGCATCCAAATGCACTTGATAACAGTGATTGACTTTGCTTTGATGAACTTTGGAAGGGTTTGATTATGTGAGATAGAGATGTCTAATTGATACCTTTACGTCTGGCTTACGTCGCCCCTGTTTGATTGTCTGCCTGTTATTCAAGAAGTTGAGGGAAATGGCCTGAAAAGATAAAGAAATACTTCAATATGATTCAAGACCATTTTGTGGCTTTTTCCAATTAAACCTCGACCCTATCAAAGACAGTGTCTCTGAGAATGAAATTGCCATAATTGAAAGCGAGCCGGCCAATTTTTGGAATAAGAATTTTATCTGAAAAATCAATTTGTGAATTTAAATTTTAAATCAAATTAAATGAAAATTTTATTTTATAGTAAAAAACATAAAACACGAGGAGAATAGTGTTTTTGAAATATTGTTCAGAAATATGATGCAGTTGTAAGGCAACAGATAAAATATTATAGTTTTCGGTGAGTATCAATCAAGTGCTTGCACTTGGGACAGTAGTGTTCGGTGTCCTGGCAGCCAGTGATACAGCACGGAATAAAACAGCAACCGAGCCAACATCTGTTGAAACAAAAAATCAAAGCAATATTATTCTGGATTTTTAAAATTTTTTTAAAACTTGCCCATGCAAACAGAGTGCACCCGAGATGAGATAGGTGATCAAGCCCTTCACTGGTTTAATCTCAGTCAGTATCACATTTTGACAGGGCAGCTCATCTGCTTGGGATCCTGTCCTAGTGGAGCTTGTGGGACATAGATAATCTGGGAACCTGGCTGTGCAGCTACAAAACTGGCTTGTGGTTTTGCTTGTGGTTGTTGAGACATGACTGATTTGGAACTTGGTGAGATGGAACCGAAAGTTTGTAAAGAAATACACAAACAATTGAAAGTCAACCGGTGATGAATGTCAAATGGTTCAACATATGCAATGTCCTTATATCATACATATCCTAAATCCAAATACACAACTTGACCAAACCCATTTTACCATAACCACTCGTTGTTGATTACATAGTCACGTATACTGCTTAAATTCGTACTATAGGAATTTGTAATTTTTATGGTTACTTTGATTCTTGAGATATTGAGGTCCTTGACATAAGAGTGTAGACAAGTCTTTAGACTAGACAATTTACTAGAAGGGTGTTCCACTTTTGATGATCAAAATTTGATCTCGCCGACTTAATAAACCGCGGACTGTTTGTTTAACACCACACTTCAATAAAAGAAGTCTTAATTTGGTGCTATAAAATTTATAGTAAAGTTAACATTCTGTTTGTTTTACTTAATTATATTACTGAACACACATTTTTACAAGTGATGCTTTTTTAAATTGTTTTATTACAATGTGTACACAGGTATGACCTTGTTGGCACAAAGTGTTAATTGTTTTATATTAAGAGATTATAAAACAAAGTGAGTTTTTCTTCTTCTAAGAATTTGAGCAATTAACTGACAAGCGACATTTTCAAGAACAAAACATTGGCAAATTGTGTCCCACTAGGCCCAATTTTGACATTGCCTGGAAAATGGACGGTATATTTTTTACGGCCATAGGTGAACAAGTTTTGTTTTGTTTGAAAATGTTTAATCAATGCTAACTTGATCGACAGTCTTTGATCGAAAGGGTTTGTTCCTAATGATCTTAGGCTCACATTAATTACCACAAGGCACAAATATACCAATCAAGATGCTCCTTGATATGCTCAAACAATTGAACAAAACACAGTAGAGTGCATTGTACCAGGACATTGATTAAGTGCATTGATTAAAAAACATTGATTAAATATAATTATTTATAGCAATAGGATGTCCAAGTTTGTATATTAAGTGCACTCCTAGTGTATAATAAAACCATTTGATTTTGCTCATTATATACATTTTTGTTTGTCTTTTCTTAAACCATGAAAGGCGAGATTGTTGCGTTTGCCTGTTGTTGCCTTGTTGTTGTGGTGAATTGTAAGTAGAATTGAGAATTGATCTTTGTCTATTATATCTAATTTGTGATTTATTTGTGTGCAAACAATGATGCAGCGGTTGCAGTTTATCGGAACGGCCAATGTATTAACCCAGATCCCTGGAATGTGAACCGAATGGAATCGAAAGGACTCGATATACATTACAGCAATTGGGCAATGGACAAGATGGAGGCTCTCTTTGTCAACATTACTCAACGACTCGCAGTGGCTGGTGTGAAGTACAGCATTCAAGAGAAAGTTGAACTGGAACAACAAATTGGCGAGGCTAAAGAGTTGGACAGCACACTCAAAGGAGTCAAGTGCACCCAGATTGATGTCAATTTGAGGGATCCCAGTTTGGAGGAGAAATACAAAGTGGGCTATGTGGCTGTGGCTGCTCGTACTGAGATTGTGAGGCAAAAGTTGGAAGATCTCAGTGCACAGGTGAGTGCAATCGAGGTTTACTCAGGCTAAATGATGCACTGCACATTGCATTCAGACATTAACATTATTATTGATTGCTGTTCTTTACTAATAAAACGGTAGTTGGTTAATATTTACTTGAATTTTTGTATTTTTGCTTAGCAACTCCTTTGTGCATAATATCTGTTCATTTACTAATGCACAGAATGTATAATTTTCAACTTTTGAAAAATTTGTGAAAATAGAAAAATTGTTAAACAGAAATTGTCTAAAATTGTTGGAATTAATTATTAGATAAGAATGCAATTTGAAAGTTGGCAAAGAGATAGGATTTTTTTAGTGGATTCATAGACTGTAAAATCGCGAAACAAACAAGGCAAATTGGATGCAAAAAGAGAGAAAAACCGACGGACCAAGGAGCCTGAGTGCGGATGCAGTGAAGTGACTGCTTTTGGGTAGATGTAGTAACAAATCTAACTAGTATACCTTCCAGTTGACCAAACAGTCTGTCTTGGTCAGTGTCAACAGTTTTGAAGCAACACGAGTTGAACGTACGAGACGAACGTGACCCGAAGGTGAATGTTCGAATGTCGTGAGCCCCGACATTCGAATATTGTGCGTGATGGACTTGGAGACAGTTTTTGCACTACACTTGATCAATGTTTAAGTTCTTATCGTTTTCTGCTCATTATTACGAAATATTAATTTCAAAATTTAATCGAGAAATAATTATTTTATATATTATAATAGTTAGTGTTTTGAGGTAATTTTGATTATTTTTTTAATATTTAATTTTGAAATCTAATAATTAATGTTTAAGTTTTTCGTTCGTTTACGAAGAACGCTAGATTGAATAAAATATTTAATTTTAATACGAACAGGTTTTTTTTGCGTCGTGCAGGCAACGATTTATTGATTGCACTCATGTGCTTTCATCCCTGAGTGCACTTTAACCCTTTAACCATGGTGATAAAAGCCTGTAAACCGTGATGGCCCATCACTGACTGGGTGAGCGTACTTTTATGCCAAACAAGCTGCCGATAACAGAAAAGCACGTTCTTCTTGTCTTTTCGTTTTATCACTTTTCGCTGTTGAGTTGTTGTTGTTATGACTTGCCTGGAAGTGTGCTTCAAGTCCCACTGCTCGCACATTCTCAGTTAGGTACAATGTTAGTGTTTTGACATAGCCATTTCTGTCCTACAACTGAATTCTTCCCCAAGTGAATTTATTTTTCACCGGTTGTTATCACCAAATGTCCAGCATATCACCTCAAAACTGTGCTCATGTATTGTCTGGCTTGTTGGCCTCCTTGCTCGCAGGCGAGAAGGAACAGACTCGGAGTTGGTTGCGAGTCGAGATTGATCAACTCGTGGAGCCAATGCTCGATTCGCTCTTCAAAAGACTGATCAAAAAATTGATGGATAATGTTGATTTGATGAACCAATCGGGAAATGGTGATGGTAACCGGACGCTTGTTGATTCATCGGTTCAAGTTGAACCTCAACAATCAGTTACTTTAGCTTCCAAACCCTCAAATTCTGGCATCACATTCTTCAATCCAGATTACCATGATAATAATCAGAAACAAACGATAAGCAATGGACAATTATCGAATACACGATCTGACAAATCCGTGATCAAGACGGAGTTCGATGATGATCCAACAGGCAATGAGTTAATTGCAATCTCAAACCAGACACTCAATCCAGACATACATTCGACTAATCCAACAAATAATGAACAATCGAACCATCATCACAATTTGAGTTGTCAGGAAGTGGATAATCAAGTGAATCTTAACCACCATCATCATGAATTGCAACGTGAAGGTGTGATCGCTACTCGGTCAAACACCAAACGACCTCGACTATCCCACCCTACAACTTTGACCAACCAAATCGTCACGCTTCAATGTCCTGATCCTGATAGTTTAAATTTTGCTCCAAATTGTCGTGGTAAAACGTGCTTCTACAAAGGTTTCGAATATAATCGGGAGAGAGGATCAAAACACAAACTATATTACAAGTAAATATAACAATTTGATTTTTTTTATTAAACCTAACTTTTTTTGTCTTAAGATGTTCAATGTCAAAAATGGGATGCAAAGCTCGACTGCACATAACAGCGGACAAACAGAATGTTCTCAAAACGATCAACCAGCACAGTGGCCAGCTAGCCCATCCTAATCGATGGCAATATTTTGCTTTTATGGCCTATTTGAAGGAGCGCGCACTGAACAGCGATGAAAAGTATGAAATTGTTTTGCAAGAAGCAAGCCACAAGTTTGGCACTATTTCGAACGTTGCAGATTGTACCGCAGATTCTAGGAAAAGTTTCTTTCGTAAGTATCGTCGAAAGCAGAAAACATCCCGAGGATTTATTTCAAATTACTCAAATTCATAAAAAGTGTGACGTTCCTCAACCAAATGTTTCCTCAAGTTCATATTTAGTTTTCATTTATATGAAATTATAATCGGCGCCGATTTATTTTAACAGTTGCACAACAGCAGAATTGACAATTATATAAATTTCAATTTGTAGAAATTTTCAATATTAATCAATCAATTGAGAAAAGAGTGGTTCCAGTGCTTTTGCCCATTGGATGTAGCCCAGCACACTGAGACGGGACGAATCAAACAGACCGTAGAGTTGACGTTTTGGTTGACCGAGTCCGTTTTCGAACTGGGAAGTCAAGTCAAGGAAGTACACTTTGGTATTGTCGGCAAATTTCGAAATGAGTTGATTCAACTCTTGGACTCGAGTGTCTTGTTCCACACTGTCTTTGGGTAGAACACTGTTGAGAATGATGGCAGTGTTGGGCAGGTATCGAGCCAAGGCTTTGAGGATGTTTTGAATGCCTTGGGCAATGTCGGCCACTGCATCATTGTCGACAATATTTGCCCCACCAACCATCAGTACCACAACCTTTGGGTTAACATTCGCAATTGAGGCATTCTCAACTCTCCAGAGAACATTCTGGGTTCGGTCATCGTTGATGCCCAGATTGCCAGTGGGGAGGAATTGGTATTTCTCCAACCAAATGGGCAGTCCTTGCACTTGCCACTGTTGAATGAATGCATCGCCCAGGAAGGAGGCTTTGATCTTAGAACCAAACAATTCTGCTTCCTTCTCAAACAAATGGACTTTGTCCATCCAACCGGAACTGTTGCTCACCTCGGCTGTGTACGGATTTCCTGCCAGAGCTGTGCCAAGGAAAGCAATTGCTAAAGTCAATTGAAGAAACATGGTTATGAAAAGGTTGATGCTTTGGTAGATTAGTACAAAATAGTTGATTGATTGTTTGGGATTGATGAATTTAGAGTAGAAACCCAACAAGCTTATATACTGTTTTTTGAGCAAATTATTTAGGAATAAAACGCACCTGAACTAAACAATTTGCTTCTGATTATTTGTAAAGCTAAAACATCTGCTTTTGAATTTTACCTCTAATCAATCTGAACATTTATTTTGCCATCTACTCGAGAACGAATGTAACTATTTTAACATTTTTGCATTGAACAAAAACGAATGAATGTTACGTTTTTGAACGTTAGTACTGATTCAGTTATTTGTCAATTTTATTTGAAAGAAATAAATCAAATGAAACAAAAAACATAATTTATGAGAACGAATGTAACTGTTTTGAACTATTATGATTATACAACTTGGATTAAATATTGGGCATTGGCAGCCCGTTCAATTGGGTCCAATGGTTAAGGGAATCACTTTTTGGACAGAATTTTTGAACCAAGTACATCATAATGGCACCACTTTCAGTCACAATAAAACCATTATCGTTCAAGGCTGAAATTTGGTGATTTTATTCATTGAGCTGAACAAAATCAGTTTCAGAATTCACAATTTTCTCATTGAATTTGATGGATAAATGCTTTGCAGTGATCAGTGCGGCCCGAGATGGTGCACTTGCTAGATACAGATCAATTGGCATGTCCTTACTTTTTTCTCCAACAAAAATGATTTGATTTTTACTTGTGTAAAAATATATTTTCTGAATTGACGAAGACTAAGACATTCATACTCGTATTTATACCATCTAACATTTGTCATGATAAAACAGCTATCAAATAAGAAGAAGCTCGATATTTTCAAATATTCATCGAAATACAAGATTTTTTCCCCATCTTTACAAATGTACTGATGCATTCACTGCTATTTGTGTACTTCATTGCATACGCTGACATAGACATGTCAGGTTTATGATTATTTTCTGGGCTAGTTCTGATTCTAATATTTGAGAATTCTAATGGAAGAATAAATGCAGACGGGAAAATATTAGAAATTCAACCATTTTATTTGATATTCAAGTATCAACTTTGATATTGAGCAAGTTGACAAAGTTTTGAGTGTTTTGGTGTGTATTCTGTTGTCTGAATGGGAGTTTGGGTCAAGATCTCGAGAGATCTTGCCCTTGATTATAGGTTAAGGTTCTGCTTGGTTGAACATTGTTTACCGAGATGTATCACCAAACTCGGCTCACAACCCAACAACCATTACAATTGATAAACACAGTTTTATATATGTTTTTGTGTGTGGTTGTGTCGTGTTGGTCTGGGTACATCTGTTATGAGAAATATTGTACAAATAAAGTTCGTTTTCTGGTATAGAAAGGATGTTGTTACAGTTTGTGATTACAATTTGATGAGTCTGTGTAATGTTGGTGTGAATGATTTTGTATATGAGTTTTGTGTTGGGTAATGTTGTGTTTTGGTTGATTTAAATCACATGATTTTGTACAGTGACTTTGTTTACAAATTGGGTATTGTTGAGAGATGCTAGGGTGCACCTGAGGACAATATTTTAGGTGTTTTTGGTTGAGTTACAAAGCAATTAGTGTGTGTCTTTTGTTCTTATCTTATGGCAAGATCTTTATGTTTTTAGTGAGTGGAAAATCCTGGCATTTCAATGGAGTCTATGTGTATCAGAAAAAGGGGATCTAATCATCATTTGATAAATCATTGAATGATTGACAGACTGACTGGTTGGTAACGAAGAGAGAGAGAGAGAGAGAGAGAGAGAGAGAGAGAGAGAGAGAGAGAGAGAGAAGAGAGAGAGAGAGAGAGAGAGAGAGAGAGAGAGAGAGAGAGAGAGAGAGAGAGAGAGAGATATTGTCAAGAAAGACTCTGACTCATATTATGCTATTTTGGTTTTCGTACACTCGAAACAAACAAAAACAAACGAATGGACTTTAGGTTAATTTATTAATTTTAATTTTAATTTTAATGAAGCGAATATAATTGCTTCAGAACATAGACATAGTATAGTATACTCTACCATAGGAGGCACATTATTACCGCTACTGTTCAATCGGTAGAAACGTATACGTAAGAATTTATATTGGATTACATTTGTAACTACTATGTACCTAACTACTAATACACACACAAACTGAGTAAAATCAATATCAAATGTAAACTTTTCTATCATCTCCTACTTCTTCTCTTTGAAGTTCTTCTGAAACACATAAAAGCAGTTTGGATATCAGCTAAAGTTAAAGCAGAGAAGTGACTGCTTTTGGGTAGATGTAGTAAAGGTTTTGTTGTGACTTTTGAAGCTGTGGTGGTTACTATGACTTCCATAGGCCAGTGCGCACTTCATGTCCTGTACTGTACTCACTCATTCTCTGTTAGTGTTTTGACCGAGACGCATTTCTGTCTTACTTTATAACTGAACTTACCTCCGAGTGCATTTTCTGGCCACTAGTAATCAACATGTCCAGCATCTCTCCTCAACACCGTCCCAATGTTTTGTCCGTGTTGTTGTCCTCCTTGCTCGCAGAGGAGAAGGAACAAACTCGGAGTTGGTTGCGAGTCGAGATGGATCAACTCGTGGAGCCAATGTTCGATTCGCTCTTCGAAAGACTGTCCAAAAAGTTGATGGATAATGTTGAATTGATGAACCAATCGGAGGATGGTGCTGGTAACCGGACCCTTGTCGATTCATCGGTTCAAGTTGAATTATCCAATCCCCAAATGGAATCATCTTCCTATCTACAATCAACTTCTGGCATCACTTCCTTCAATCCAGATTACCATGATAATAATCAGCAGCAAACGATAAGTATTGGACAAGCGTCTAATACACGAATACCTGACGAATCTGTGACCAAGAAGGAGATCGATGATGATGATCCAACAGCCAATGAGTTAATCACAATCTCAAATCATCATCACAATTTGAGTACTCATAATGTGAATAACCAAGTGAATCTCAACCACAATCAGCAGCAATTGGTGAATCAACCATTCGATCAATTGGACGAAGAAAAAGAAGAACAGAACGTAGTAAACAATCAGGAAGACACGGATGAAGAAGATGATCATCATGAATTGCAACGTGAAGAAGTGATCACTGCTCGGTCGAACGTCAAGCGAACTCGTCTATCCCGCCCTACAACTTCGACCAACCAAATTGACAATACTCTTCACTGTCCAGATCCGGATAGTTTGAATTTTGCTCCAAATTGTCGTGGTAAAACGTGCTTCTACAAAGGTTTCGAATATAATCGGGAGAGAGTATCAAAACACAAACTATATTACAAGTAAATATTAGCAGCTAGTTTATATTTTTTTTTTAAACTCAACTTTTTTTGTCTTAACGTTTAGGTGTTCAATGTCAAAAATGGGATGCAAAGCTCGACTGCACATTACACCGGACAAACAGAATGTTCTCAAAACAATCAATCGGCACAGTGGCCAGCTGGCCCATCTTAATCGATGGCAATATTTTGCTTTTATGGCCTATTTGAAGGAGCGCGCCCTGAACAGCGATGAAGAGTATGAAAATGTTTTGCGAGAAGCAAACCAAAAATTTGGCACTATTTCGGACGTTTCAGACTGTGCCGAAGATTCTAGAAAACGTTTCTTCCGTAAGTATCGTCAAAAGCGGAAAACATTCCAATGATTGTTTTCAAATTACTCAAATTCATAAAACTCAACCAAAAATTTTCTCGACTAAATGCTGGCATGTTTAGTTTATGTTTTTTAAACTAGTAAATCAATTTACAGATTTAATAAAATTAACGATTTTCAGAGTCCATTTTGATCTAATTCAATAAAATATAGTCATTTTCAAATAGTCTTGATAATTGGTAATTTAAAAAAATTTAGGAACTGTGGTCTGTGCTGCCCGAGATGGTGCACTCGCTGGATTGTAGTTACTGTTACTGTTACAGTTCAATTGGCATGTCCTTGCTTTTTTCTCCAACAAAAATGATTTGATTTTTACTTGTGTAAAAATATATTTGCTGAATTGTACTGAGACTAAGCGATTCATACTGGTGTTTATACTATTTTTGTCATGATATAAAACAGCTATCTAATGAGAAGAATCTAGATTTTTTTTCAAATATTCATCGAAATACAAGACTTTTCCCCTCTGTATACAAATGCACTGACATATTGCTATTTGTGTATACTTCATAGCATACATCGGCGCATACATACATGTACTCAAGGTTGCACAACGTACATCATCATCATCATTAACGCACACTTTTCCGATCCAGCTTTGCACTTATACGTTGTGTTGTATACAGCAAAAGGCACATTTGTCAACACATTACTATCTCGCCTCTGATTTGATTTAATGTGCATAAGAAAAGTGTTTTCTTGTTATTTCTTTGTTGTTTCTAATTATTGTTACATCATGTGTTACAGTAGACACCATTTTTAACGGTAGTATATAAAGACTGTTCAATTTACCATTTTTAAAATCATTCAACCACTAACCATCGAAACCAACCAACCAAAAAATGGCCATCGATCTGTACATGTTCCTGTCGAGTCCACCATCGCGTGCCGTACTCATCACTGCGAAACATTTGGGCATTGAGGTGAACATTAAATCGATTAATCTATTTAAGGGCGAACAAAAATCGCCGGAATTTTTAAAGGTTTGATTATTTTTTGATGGAATATTTTTATAACAATTTATAACAATTTATTTATTGGATGATTCATTTATCAGATTTATCCAGGTGGTCAAATACCGGTGTTGGTGGACAATGGTTTTGTGCTCACCGAAAGTCGTGCCATCATGGCCTATCTGGTCAACAAATATTCCCCACAGAACAGTATCTATCCAGTTGATGCAGTGGCACGTGCTCGTGTGGATCGTTATCTGTACTATGATGCATCGACCCTCTATCCTGCTCAGTTAGCTGCAGCCGTAAGTTCTATAACTGTTTATAAATTTTTAAAAATTATTTTATTTCAACAAAAGGCTCCATTGATTCGAGACAAAGTTCAACCATCAGCCGAACTCGATGCAAATCTGAAGGAAAAACTAACACTCGCTGAAACACTTTTGGGTGATCAGAAATTTCTCGCTGGTGAAAATGCTACACTAGCAGACATTTCTTTGGCTGTTTCTTTTCCAATATTGAAACGATGGTTCGCTAAGGACTGGACCACGACCAAGTTGGATGCGTGGTATGAACGGGTTTGTGTTGCTCTGCCAAAGGTTAAGGAGGTGAATGAACAGGTGGATTTCGATGCGTTCTTTGAACAAATAGGCAAAAAGTGATTTCTTTGTGTATGTTAATTTTTGATTTTTGATTTAATAAAATATTTAATTTAATAAAAAAGCACAATTTGAGGGCCAAAAAATTTACTTCAACGCGTTTCGGGCCAAACTCCATTTCATTTGCAAAAATGCTTGGCCTCATTCAAAAATTATTCCGTCCATTGACTTTTGGGTTGAAATGTGACAGGAAAATGTTTGGAAATATTGTTTGAGTATTTATAAATTAATTTTGGAACACATAATTGTGAGGGTTTATAAAATTAAAATTTTTTTGAATTAAAAAAAACATTTTAAAAAACAATTTATTTTTAAATTTTTAAATTATATATTTTATTGTTGAAATTAGCTTTTGAGTTCTAAAATTGAGCTTAATATGCATAAAATAATTATTTTGCAACGTTATCAGTCGTTTTTCGATCAAAATGTCAATGGACAAATTATTTTTGCATGCATTTTCGCATGGGACTAAATATTTTTGCACAAAGGCGAATATATTTTGCAAATGGTTAAAAACGTCAAAAAAACGAAAATACTTGCACAACACGCATTGAGTGCAACTCAGGTACAGAATCACACTCAACGCGAGTACAAAATCACACTCAACTCGAGTACAAAATCACACTCAACTTTCACTTTAAAAAGAGCGCGTTTTGTGTTATTTGGCCATTTGTGTACGTTTTGGGCTCACTATCGTGTATGAAAATGCAACTCATCGGCAGTATAACCGATCCAACTGTAATCGAAATTGTCGGTCTCCTATCACTCGGCTATCTGTTTGTGTATAGATTGGCGAAATTTGGCCTCAACTGGCTACTGAACAATTGTTCACTTGCTTCCAAACGAATACTAAAACCTGGTCCGGGGGATTATGCTGTGGTCACTGGGGCGAGCGATGGCATTGGACTTGAATATGCGAGACAGCTGGCTGAGAAGGGATACAATCTGATGTTGCTCAGTAGGACTGAGGAGAAGTTGAAACGGGTGGCTCGAGACATACAGCAACAGTATCCTCAGTGTAAAAAGGTATTTCTATATTTTTCCCCACTGGTTTCACGACTGGTTCAAAGCAAATTTCTTATATACTTTAGGTTGAAACTCTGGCCGTGGATTTCTCCAGCACCGACATCTACGATCGCATCAAGCAGAAACTCGAACGCCTCGATGGACCAATCCACGTTCTGGTGAACAATGTTGGCACGGCTAATTCGTATCCCGAGTACTTTGCCAACTATTCCGCTGGATACCATCTACGTCTGATCAATGTGAACATTGTGTCAGTGACTGCAATGTCTGAGATTGTACTCAAAATTTGGACCACACAAAAGGGCCCTTCGGTAGCCAAGAGACCCAAGGGTGTGCTGATCAACATTTCGTCCACCGTTGCCAGTGTTGAAATGCCACTCTTTTCAACTTATAGTGCTTGTAAGTCCATCCAGAAATTATGTTTTTACATATTTTAAAAAGTCCAAATATTTTATATTCCTTAAAGCAAAAGTCTACATGAGCCATCTCTCAAAGATTCTCTCAATCGAATACGCGAGGGACAACATTTTAGTGCAGAATGTGACACCAGGTCAAGTGGACACTCGCCTATCGGCAACAATGCGCGACAAGTCACAAGTTGTACAGCCAAAAGACTTTGTCAAGTATGCATTGCAAACAGTCGGAGCGGAACAGTCCACAAACGGTCATCCAAAACATAAGCTCATCAACAATGTCTTTGGCATTCTGAAATCGCTTCTTTGGCAAAGTCTGTTTGATAAATTCATTTTTTATTTAACCAAAAAACTCAGAGCGGATTATGATAAAATTAAAGTCTAAGAATGGGTCAAAGTAATTTTTGTGCAACTTGCTTGAATTCAATGAGACGTTAGGTTCCAAATTGAAAGTTTGATCATTTATCTACTCCCTTGAGGTGCATATTTTGTACATGATAAGCATTTAAACTAATTAAAAATTAATTAAAAATTATCCCTTTTTCCGACTGGTTGTCAATAAGGATAAAGCTTGAACACAAACATGTTTTCAAATTCTCAGACTCACTCATACAATCAAATTTTTTTAATTGGTTTCAATGATATTATTATCTCTATTGATTTTGATTTTGATTGTCCAACCTGAAAGTCAGGTGTATAAAGAAGGAATGCAAAAATCTAAAGTTTTACATCATTTTTAAACTTGAAGTACAAACTTAAAATGTTGAACAATTTGTTTCTAATACTTGGGATATTTCTGCTTGTTGCGACATGCATTCAAGCAGAAAATGGCTCTATTCCTGAAAATCACTATTTGAAGGTGTCTCAAGAAGCAGAGGACAAGCCATGGGTGGCCTGTTCTGAACCCACAGACGGTGACTCCATCTACAACTACTCAATCCCGTACCTGAACGCATCATTGGGAACTCTGGATTTCTCGAAACTGCAACACAAAGCTATTTTGATAGTAAACGTTGCAACTTTCTGTCAGTCCAACATTGAGTATCCGGCTTTTAATCAACTGAAAGTGGATTTTGGTACACTTGTGGAGATTGTCGCCATTCCAAGCAATCAGTTCTTGAACGTATGTAAAAATACCACAAAATTAATTTCTAACAATTTTTATAAAATACAAAAACAGCAAGAACCTTCTAGCAATCCGACTGAAATCTTCAACGCTATTAAACACGTCCGACCAGGCAATGGCTTCACACCTAAATTCACTCTAACTGTCCCGGTGGATGTCAACGGTGAAAAGCGTGATCCAATTTTCTCTTTCTTGAAGGTAATGAAAAATAATGAAAAAATTATCCATCAATTAATCTATTTTTATATAAATAAAATCAAGCGATCCTGTCCATCCACTCGAACCCGATTCAGCAGTGACAAGAACCTCCTGTACGCGCCAAAGAATGCTCGAGATATTCGATGGAATTTCGAGAAGTTTCTGATTCACCCAACCACTGGGCTGCCTGTGAAGCGGTACGATCAGAATTATCATGCCGACAAGATTGGAGACGATATTCAGCGGCTGTTGCAGCAGATGGTTGGATTTTGAAACAAAATGGTAACCAAAGGTAACCAAAAGTCTATCCAAAACTCAAACTTTCATTATGGCTCCCCAGTTGGATAGGCTTATTCGATTTTTAATTAAGTAAAAAATAAAAATAAAATTTTTATTGACTTCAGGACTATTTTAATTAATATATTTTATTGTATAGAAAATTATTTTATTACTGTGTTTTGATGTGTGGACTGTTCTAGAAAGGATCTGTTTACTTGAAAGAGTGACTGTGTCTTATGACTACCTTCTTTGATAGATCAAAATGTACAAGAGCATAATGAGTCTTCTTCAGTGTAGATTCAGACTTCTCCCCAAAATTTTTACGATTGGCTGTTTCAGTTAAAAATGTTTAAATTGTTGATTTTATCCATTTTGGTTTCATTCAAACACATTACTAAATTCTTCAAAATCCTCTATATCCATCTGAGTGAATTCTATTTTGATCTCGACACGATCAAAGACTGCAATTCTCTGGACGAAATTGCGGCATTGAAGGCAAAGCGTCCACTGAGAAGCTTTTCTCTATTTCCCTGGCTCAAAATTAATCTACACTTTTTGCCGCCAACCCTGGCGATGCTGTACTTTCATCTGGACAACATTTATGTGGTCTTTTTCATGTATGGTCACTACAACAAGACTGGAATGCCCGAACTAATGAGCCACCATATGACGCCCTACGAATTATGGGACCTTTTTGATTTTGTGCTTTTGGGTGCAATCACTCAATGCCTGTTCACTTTTGGCTATCTAACCTTGAGACCAAATATTGATCCCGAGTACTTCATGTTTGCTGTGAGAGACGATTCGACTGGCAAGCGAACAATTTACTTTAGAGGAAAATGTAAGTTCATTTTTATCCTTGAAATGTATATTTCTTCTCGAAAGTTAACATTTATTTTTTAATTTTCTTTGAAAAGTTTGGAAACAAGACAAATCGGACATAATTTTAGCGAAACGTGCAATAATACGCAAATTCTATACGACCATGATGGTGGTTTCGTTAGTTTTGGTTTATTTCTTCTATGTTGGCTATCACTTGTACTATTCAATCCGGGATGGTAATCTTTTTACGCTTCGAAACCTGTGGCTCCTTTTGTACTATCATTTTTGGACTTTTTACAGTCCCTGTGGTAAGTTGGTTGGTTGCTAGTGTCATCGGACATTCGCGAAAACAGCCATTTCGCAAATTTCCAGACAAATCACCAGTCAAACTGCGAAATTGGTAAAATTTAAGACATTTTCTGTATTTTACCTAGTCAATTCGCAATTTTACAAGTCATTTCGAATTTTCCATTTTCGAGGTTTGACGGACATTATAGCTCGTCAAACTTCAAAATGTAATATTTTTAAAAAAATTTCGATATTTGCCTAGTCAATTCGCAATTTGCCTATTCATTTCGAGATCTGCCAAAATGCACGCCGGCAGAGTACATTTTGGATAGAAAGTTTCGTGATTTGTCGTGGAAATTCGCAATATGACTGGTCATTTCGGAAAATTGTAAATGAAATCCGTCAAAATGAATTTTAATTTTAATTTGAAATACAAATCGCCGAAAAAGTTAATATAAGATAATTTTGTTTAATGTGTATAAAATTTCTTTAATATAATCTGACGGTGTGCATTTTGCCAGATCTCGAAATGACTAGATCTAGAAATGACTAGGTAAATATCGAAATTTTCCAAAAATATTACACTTCGAACTATAATGCCATGGCGCCAGTCAAACCTCGAAAATTGCGAATTCGAAAAATATCCGGTGACATATAAATATATTTTATACTGTTGAATGCGCTAAATATTAAACAAAAATATTCCAGGAGTGGTTTTTCCACCTTTATACTTTCATCTTCTGGCGAATTACATTCAATTGAAACAACAATACCGCCTAAGGAAAATTGACATGTTAACTGAAAAGGTTTCACGAATTGTCGCAAGCAAATGCAAACCTTGCTTCCACCGGAATCAATCCCGCCATCTGATGAGTTCTATGGTTTGGAACAAGTTTCTTATGTACAATCGCAAAGCATTTGCCCTGTTGAGCGAGTTGAGTGTCTACAATCGATTCTGGAGCTTCCTTCTAACGAACACTGTTTTTGGCTATGTGCTTTTCATATGTTGCTTTGTATATTTTGCCATATTCAGTAAGGTGGATATGATTTTCGCTAGTATCGTCAATATATTCTACTCTATTGAATTGATCCTCATCGTTATGCTTGTCACTAGGCGGTGTTCGATTATTGTCCAACAAAATGTTGCTATTTACCGGGCAAATCTACGTTTTGCGTACACTTTCACGCGTACACTTGAGCCAACCAATACTCAGCGATTAATAGTAAGTGATAATAAACTCAATACTTACTGATTAAAGCTGTTGATTGATAATTTGTGAAATCTCTTTTTAGTTAAGCAAAATGATATCCAATTACAAAGGCTCTCGGTCTGGCTTTCGCTTTATCAACCACGGACTGATTGACTCACGAATGTTTGAAATTGTATTATCATATACGCTTGATTGTTTGTAATTTATTGATATTTTTTTGTTTTATTACAGTTGTTTGGCGCAATCACAGTGGTGTTCTTGAAAATACTTAAAAAGAAACTCTATGGTGTCGATTACATTGGATAAAAATGGGTCGTGTTTTGAGACCGAGAGTGAATCAACTGTCGTGAACTTCAGCAGTATTTTAGTTATATTGCAAAAATTATGGAGTTGCAATTGTTCTACTTGCACCCCCTTAAAATCACAAAATAATAATCAAATATTTAAATCAGACATTAAATATTTCTCTGAGCAAATGAACCAACTTATTTGTGTCCACTTCTCGAGTGTACAAATGTCGTACCGCATCCGTCACATCATCCATATCATCAATAAGGCTCAAAATATTTGAATATTTCAACTCAGCAAATTCTTTGTGTTTGTACTCGAAGTAGCGCAACAGTAGATGACGATAAAAAGTGAAATTGTATTGAATGTATTCGGTATTATTATGTTGAGATGATCTAGGCCTGAACAGCAATTGTATCATAATCTGTTTAAAAAATATAAATAAATTTCAATTACAAATAATGTTTTAATGCAAGAGAGCTTAACGCGCATGCGCATCGAGTCGTTACTCTTAAAAAAATAAACAAAAATTACCAAATTCCTCGTAAACGCATCATTGGCCATTTCTGTATATAGTTCGTGAATGTAACTTTTAAACTTTTGAATCGTTTCATGATTTTTCAACTCACAGTGCTCAAAATTAACAAACATTGAATTATCATATTCGTTCTAAAATTTTAAATTTTAAATTTACTTTAAAAAAAAAAAGAAAATCATACCGCAATTAACAGAATTCCATTCTGTCTGCTTTCATCGAAAAAGTACGCTATATAAGCGATCATCATTTCGAGTATTGAATTTTTGAGCAACATTTGCTGTGCCTCACTGTACAGTGATTTAAAACACGAAAAATATCTACTGAATTTTACTGCTTTTCTCACATAAAATTGGCCCAGATTTAGTATTTCCAACAGCTTCGGCTGCTTATCCCAAAACACAAGTTCAAAACTTTTGCCGTCAATTTGTATTGAGTTTTGTAGTTCGCGGATTTGATTGAAATTGAATGAGAAATTTGACTTTAGATGGCTGTTCAATTGATAATACTCGGGACGATAGATTTCGGTGAGTACTTTTGCTAATTGGTCTGTTGGGAAGAATGCGTAAACTTCACGGGTTACATGACATATTGTTGAGACTTCGTTGAGAGCGTTCATTAGGGAGGTGTATTTGGGTTCGACTAGTTGCTGATCGGGATATTGATGGACGAAATATTTGCGTAATAGTCCACTGTAGACTGAACGATTGGTTCTATAGAACGGAAAAAAATTAGTATTTACTGATTAATTCCCTAATTAATTAGTGAAATTGCCTGATAAATTCCGGACAGCTGACTGAACTTCGTTCGTTGAACAGAAAGTATCCAATGAGCTAGAAGAAATAGAGACATTAATTTAAATTTTTTGAAAAATAAACAGATACAACTTACTAAATTTCTCAAATTACAATCGTTTCGCATCTCCAAATTGAGTTTAGTGAAAAAGTCTCTGTAAATCGAAGTCAAATTATTTCTCCTTTGAAACTCTGAGTAAACTTTCATCTGAATCCAGACGGCTTTGTTTTCTTTTTCGTTCTAAAATTTTCAAAAAGTAAATAATTCTCAAATTGATTGCCCACAAAACTTACATCAATCACTCGAAAAGCATCTTTTTCTGCGTCAAACAAAAATGCAAATCTTAAATAGGAAATTTCACAATAAAATTCTCGCAATATCGTAATTTGATCATCCTGACTCAAACTTCGAAATGCCTCAATACTTTTGCAGAATTTAACAATCTTCCTGATGTAGAGAGCGGGCAAATTGAAGGTGTGCAGTAGATCACGTGCCTCGCCACTAGTAGGCACCTGAAATTCATCCGGAAAGTGACACATTGCACAATTGACTTCACCATAGCGAACCAATTCCTGTTCGTTAAATTCTGTAAAAATTGGGCGTAACTTCTCGGCCGTGCATAATACACGGTGTCCGGTGCATTTGTTAATGTGAGGTAGTTCTGGTGTTTTAAGAGGATTTGCTACTATTTCTACAGGTTTGGCTTTTTGGTTGTTTTCTTTTTTGAGACAAATCAATTCCTTCTTCATGCCAATTGCGAAACATTTGTTCATTCGGCAACGTTTGCACTTTTTTCGATTCAAAACAGAATTGATCAAACATTTTTCTGTGTTGGTTTTGCATTTGAGGCGCTTTAACATAAGATTTGGTAGATTTTAATGCATTCAAATTGATCAAAAAGTAAACTTACCTCATACTTTGGCGCATTTCTACGGAAGAATATCTTACAGGTCTCACAGGACAGACCACCAAAGTTGCAATCTATTGAGACAAAAAAAAGTTAATTTCAAGAATGATAAAATTTGTAACACATTCTAACTTACGAAAGGCTTTATCACCACAAATTTTGCATATTTTATTATTGGTTTCCATGATTTAAAATTGTGTGTCGTCGTCGTCCTGTGCAAGTTATAACTTATAAGACTAGTCTGCTATAGCTTGAGTCAACACCGGCACAGGGGAGGTGCATGTGTGGTCGTAGTCACGTTACTACATCTACACCGAACGCAATCTGTTCCCCCCCGGGCAGTCATGCGCTGTCATGTCCAGGACTGGACGTACTATAGATCTAAAAGTACATTTACAGTGCAAATCTAATCATCTCTGGTTGTTATGACAAACGAGTCCTTGAAAACACTACTTGAAAACAAAACATTGCAATTGCAATAGCACAGCGCATTTCCAACCAGAATAAAAGTACTAAAATAATAAATTTAAAAATAAAAATATTTGTTATAATTTTAAAAATTATTTTAAATAATTTACAAAAAACAAACAAATATTCTAAAATTAATTCTAAATTTTATTTAGTCAATAGCATTATTTAATCAAAAGAAGTTTTATAAGCCAAAATAACTAAAATACAATACAAAATCTATACCATAAAACAATCATTATTTGCACATATTGTCGCTATTGCCGCCTACTCAGTCGTAATTATGACGAACAACTAGTTTCCCAACTTCTCTACGTGGAAAAATTATTTTTAGCTTCAATACGAAAAGTACCTTTTGTTCTTAGAAAGAGGAATACAAAAAGTACCTTTTGTACTATACAAAATACAAAAAGTACCTTTTGTACTATAGAGAAGTTCGATTACACTTTAGCATATTACATGTAGTTTAGTTTGGAAATGTCTAGAATGCTGCAAAATTGAGTATATAAAGTCGTGCTCATGTTGTGAGTTTGTCACTTAACGAAATAATTATTTTTCTGTTACTTTTTTGACAGAAATTGACAAACCAAGTAAGCCATCATGTCTCCTAAACCAGTTGTAGGTTATTGGGATTTTCGTGGAGTAAGTTTTTGTAAATTATTTTATATATAATTTTTTATTAATTTTTTTCGATCCACTAGAGAGCCGAGCCAATTCGGTTAATTTTTAAATACGCCGGAGTCGACTTTCAAGACAAGCGTTACGCAAGCTCAAACCCAAACTTGGAAAAGTGGTCCGATGTTAAGTTCACACTTGGCTTTGATTTTCCCAACATTCCCTATCTGATTGATGGTGATGTCAAGTTGACTCAGACGATTGCAATTGGACGCTATTTGGGACGTAAATACAAACTGGATGGCACTACTGAGGTGGAAAAGAATCGAATTGCTGTACTCGAGCAACAGTGGGCTGATCAATACGCTGCGTATAATCGATATACATTCTCCAAGACAAATAATACTGCAGAAGACACAGCAAAGTTTGTAGCAAATCTTAAAACTCAACTTGAACTGATCAACAAATTTGTGAGTGTAGGAAAGTACGTTGCTGGTGACAGTGTGTCCTATGTTGACTTTTTCTTGTACGAATATCTACGCTTAGTTGACCGTAGTGCAGTCGCTGCTGGACTTGTGTCTAACTATGACGCATTGAAACAGTTTGTTCAACGAATAGAGGCACTGCCACAGTTGACCAACTATTTGGCTCAAATTAATGCAAAATAGAGCCGTTTTTGTGTGTATTTGATAAAGTTGCAAGTTTATCTTGCTGTAAACTAACTAATTGTTTTTAAATTGTTTTGAATTAATTTTCTTAAATTTAATTATTGTTTTTCTTCTTACATGATTCATGATTATATGATTTTGTTGAATAGTCACCTAGAAAAATTATGTTTTTTCACCACCGTTTCATATTAAAATAGTCAAATTTTAAATTGAATATTTTCTTAATATAAAATATTTAAATTATTCTATTTATTTTGAATCAATCTATGTATAAAGTGTCAAATCTATGACAAAAAAGTACATTTACAGTGCAAATCCAATCGTATCTGGTTGTTATGACAAACGAGTCCTTGAAAAGACTACTTGAACAAAACATTGCAATATTGCTATATAACACAACGCATTTCCAACGGGACAAAAGTACTAAAATAATAAATTAAAAAAATATTTATTAAACTTTAAAAAATTATTTTTAATAATTTACAAAAAACAAATATTCTAAAATTAATTCTAAATTTTATTTAGTCAATAGCATTACCTAATCAAGAGAAGTTTTATAAGCAAAATAACTAAAATACTGATGACTTTCATGACTGTTGATTCACTATGTCCCTGGTACTGTGTTTGTTAGTCATTTTGCACCTCCTCAAATAATTTCTGACTAACCCAATGGTTTAAAACCTAGACCAAAAAGAACTTTTTGTTTCTCATAAGCTTGACGTCAATTGTTTTTAATTAATGTTGATTGATCTGCTGCTGCTAATTTTTCTTTAACATATATAAAGCTGTCGACTCAAAATTGACATTCAACACAAATCCAAAAAATGTCTCCACAAACTTACCGCAAACTTCAAGTCCACACACACACTCATCGGACTATCGTGCAGCAACAAATTGGTTAAAGTTCCACTGATCCACTCCACAGCCAAATCAAGTTCAAATCAAAAATATTTATGCCGGTGTGAATGCTGCTGATACGATGATCGCTGCTGGAAAATTTGGCACTCGAACATCTCCGTTCGATATTGGAAATGAGATATTTGTGATAATTTAAAAAAAATATAAATTTAAAATTTTAATTTACATTATAAATTAGGCAATTGTAGGGTTTCCAATTATTCGGTTTTTCAAAACTTCGAATAGTCGAAGGGCCTTAACCGCAAACTTCGAAGCTTCGAAGCTTCGACAAAATTTTCCCACAACTTTATTTGATTGAAATTTTGCGTTTTCAATCAATTTACTAACTATTTATTGCATTAATGAAATTTTCCCAACAAAGTGCTTAGTCTATTTCATCTAATCCCTCCAATTTATGAACCAGTAAAATTTTCAAAATGAACTTTCAAATCTTTTTCTTCAATTAGAGATAATTGAAGATTCTCAAAATAGTAAAAAATCATATTTTCAATTGTTCGGAAGATATCACTATATTCGAATTTTGAAGCGAAGCTTCGAATAGTTGATTTCCCAAAAATGGCCGAAGCTTCGAAGTTTCGAAGCTTCGAAGCCTTCGATTGGAATCCCTAGGCAATTGGAATTATCGATGCACTTGGAGAATCACTTCCGGAAGGTTACTTTGATATTGGTCAAGTGGTTTTGGTTACAAAAAACGGATTTATTTTTCGGAATATTTGATTTGTTAAGTTTTGATATTTTATTGAATTAATTTCGATTGATTTAAGTACAAAGATTATGCCGATCTTATTCCCCTTCCAAATATTCGACCTGACTATTAGGGCGCATTTGTCACCGGGTTGACCGCATCCATTGGTCTGGCCATTGCAGGACGAATTCAACCTTCTGAAAAGGTGTTGATCACTGCAGCAGCAGGTGGAACTGGTCAGATTGCTGTCCAGTGGGCTAAACTCAAGGGTGCATACGTGATTGGACTCACTTCCTCTCAAGAGAAAGCTAACTTTCTCAAGGAAATTGGTGCTGTCATCAATTGGAAGGAACAAAATTTGGATCACCTTTTGACGGAGCATTTTCCTAAAGGAATTGATGTGATCTGGGAAACTGTTGGCGGGGAGACTTATCGTATTCTGTACAATCATCTCGCTCGGAAGGGACGTCTTATTCTGATTGGTTCTACTCACAGCTACCAGGAATCTTTGTATAGTATAGAGGATTGTAGCAGCCCTAATAGTAGTACTTATTTCTGCCACCAGATGGCGTTATTCTGTATTTATTCACGCGCCCTAGCGCCGCCATTTGTAACGTCATATTTGAACAGTCACACACACTAACACACATGAGTCAGCTATAACATGCTTGATTCTCCTCAATTGTATTCATTAACCACTCATCACTTGACCTGAATGGTCACGCTGTTCATTTAGCTATTCTTATCTAGATTAAATTCTCTGCTCCTTCAATAAACTCTTCCGAGCACAGCACACTACTACATTGGTGACCCGACGAGTATTGAACCATCTCTGATAATGGCTCCAAGTCGCCAAGCTCCGAAGCACAAATCTGGACGTGATCGACGCAATCCCAAAACCCGTCCCACCCCAATTGCTAATTTCGAAATCACGTTCGACACCCGTCACAAGTCATACAGTGACGATAACCGAAGTGAACATGATATGTTGAGCCCTACGGCTTCTCCACAACGAAACCCACATACCGATGTTGACTTCGTAATGCCACCACCGAATTTCTATAACCAAAATGCGAACACCACAACTCCATCCAAGACCACAAGCACTACCGAAAATGCTTTTGAACATTTCTCTCCCCAACTCATTCGGGAATTAATGAAATTACGCAAATCAAATGTGCGAATTCCTACTTTTTGGGAACATGATGCCGTGGCTTGGTGGAACCTCATAGAAGAATCATTTAACGCTGCCGAAATTACTAGCGAAAGTAAAAAGTACACTCAACTGATAAGTCAGCTGGAGCTGGATGTTGCTCGCCATCTTACAAGTATTACTAGCAAACCTTACTACGATGGTAAATGGCTCGAAATTAAGAACGAAATTATGCGTCAGTTCGTCAAGAACAAAGACGTACGCATTGCTGAACTGCTGACCAGTTCTCGATCGGTCGACGATCGCCCAACTAACGTTCTTCGCGACATCCGAAACAAATTGGGAAGTGACATCAAATGGGACGATTCAACAATCAAAGATGTTTTCCTTCGCCATCTCGAGACTAAAATCTCTGGCCCGCTCCAACCATTCGCGGAAGAAACAGTCGACCAATTGGCTATCCGCGCTGACAACATTTATCAGAAACAAAAAGTACAAAAAGAAATCGCAGCGATTGGTGCTATCAAACCGAAAAACACAAATACGTTCAAAAGCAAACATAAGTTTTTCCGTAAAAATGGAGCAAAGCGACAAGACAACAATCGGAACAGAAACGACAACAACCGAAAGAGCAATCACAACAACCGGAGCAAAGAAGCTAACAACAGCAACCCTTCTAATGCAACAGACATTTGCTGGTATCATCAAAATTACGGGCAAACTGCACGCAAGTGCACTCCTCCTTGCAGAATGGCAAAAAACGCCGACCAGGGAAAGTAGCGGCACTTTTCTCTGGTACTTCTCGCCGCTTATTTGTGACCGATCTCAAGGCGAAGAAAAGGTACCTTATCGACACAGGATCAGAAGTTTCAGCGCTGCCCAAAACAGAACGTTCTAAACCAAAATCACTCAACTTATATGCAGCAAACGGCTCAAAGATCCTTACATTCGGCCACAAAACTCGCAGACTCGACCTTAATTTAAAAAGACATTTCGACTGGAAATTCATTATTGCCGACATACCACATCCAATCATCGGTGCGGACTTTTTATCTCATTACCGCTTAGTACCTTACCTCAGCGAAGCAAAGTTGGTCGATATGACCACTCAACTGTCCACACAGTGTTCTACAACCGACACTACATCATTCGGAATTAGTACAATCAACCGCGCGCAAACATCTCAACAATTACTGATGAAATACCCCGAACTGATAAGGACAACAATCAAAATATGCGAACCCAAACATAATGTCCGTCACTACATCGAAACGACCGGCAACCCAGTCAACTGTCGGGTTCGACAACTTGCCCCTGACAAGTTGAAAGCAGCAAAAGCCGATTTTGAATTTATGCTCAAAGAAGGCATTGTACGAGTCGCGACTGGCAGTCAGTATGCTTCAGCACTGCACATGGTTCGAAAGCCAAACGGCGATTGGCGCCCGTGTGGAGACTATCGCCCGCTGAACGCCAAAACAAAACCGGACCACTATCCGATACCACTACTGCAAGACTGCACTGCCAATCTACACGGTTGTACGATATTCAGCACAATTGACCTGACAAAGGCCTACTACCAAATTCCAGTTGCAGAAGAAGACATACACAAGACAGCAGTCAAGACACCTTTTGGTCTCTTCGAATTTTTGCGAATGCCTTACGGTCTGAGAAATGCGCCGCAGACATTCCAAGGTTTAATGGATCAAATCACTCGCGACCTAGAATTCATATTCGTCTATTTGGATGATATGCTAGTTGCATCAAGATCCTTGGAGGAACATGTGAAACACCTCGAGATTCTGTTTGAACGATTACAACAGAACGGCCTCACGATCAATCTCGACAAATGTCAATTTGCAAAAACAGAAGTTCGTTTTCTTGGCCACATTATCTCAGTTTCAGGAATCTCTCCTTTATCAAACCGTATTGAAGCTATTCAAAAATTCCCGCTTCCAACAACATTGCGATTACTGCGCCGTTTCCTCGGCATGATCAACCATTACCGCCGGTTTATACCAGGCGCTGCGGCTATCTTGGCTCCAATGTATTGGATGACTAAGCCAAGGCAGTTTCATTGGACCGAATTATCGCAGAAGGCATTTGTCGCCGCAAAACAAGCTGTTTCCAAACTAGCTACAATGACGTACCCATCAATGGATAAGGAGTTATCTCTCGCTGTAGACGCGTCTAACATTGCAGTCGGTGCTGTTCTCCAACAACGAGATTCACTCAATTCAAGTTGGTTGCCACTAGGTTTCTTCTCGAAGGCTCTCGACGAGAAGCAGCGAAATCACTCAACATTCGATCGAGAACTGCTCGCCATCTTTCTAGCCATCAAACATTTTCGATATATGCTAGAAGGGCGTCACTTTGTGGTCTACACTGATCATAAACCTCTCACTCATGCAATCTCTTCGAACCAACAACGCTCACCTAGGCAATCCCGCCAACTTGACTTCATCGCTCAATTCACCACCGACTTGAGACACATTCAAGGCACTCAAAATGTCGTGGCTGATGCGTTATCTCGGATCGAAATCGATCCTTCACCTCAACCCGGTATCGCAGCCACTAGCACCACCGATCATAACATTTGGTCACTCGACGAACTGATCAAGGCACAGAAAGAGGACATTGAGCTGCCTCATCTGGTTGGATTACCGGAACTCAAGACCGTCGAGGTCTCTCCTGGTAAACGGATTGTGTGTGATACTGCACTTCGACCATACATTCCAGTTGTCTTACGACGACGTGTGTTCGATTCGTATCACGGGCTTGCTCACACAGCCTACAAACCGACCCAACGCCTAATCAGTGCCAAATACTTTTGGCCTCACATGTCGAAAGCAATCTCACGCTGGTGCGCATCGTGCCTTCACTGTCAACAGTCTAAAGTATCACGACATACGAAAATATCTCCTGCGCTTATTCCCATTCCTGACAGACGTTTTACTCATGTACATATGGATATTGTTGGACCTCTCAACAAAACTAATGGTTTCGAATATGTTCTCACTATGATTGACCGCTTTACTCGATGGCCTGCAGCAATACCAGTGGCCAACATCGAGGCAACTACAATCGCGGAAGCATTCTTTAAAGAATGGATCTCAAGATTTGGTGTACCAGAAGTAATCACCACTGACAGAGGCTCTAACTTCGAATCACGCCTCTTCAACAGCTTCAACCAAATACTTGGAACAGAACGCATCAGAACATCAGCATACAACCCTCGAGCGAACGGCATTATCGAACGATTCCACCGACAGATGAAAGAGTCACTCAAAGCAATTGAAACAACAAACTGGGTAGACGATTTACCTCTCATTCTTCTCACTTTGAGATGCACTTTGAAAGACGATATCAAGTCTACGCCTGCTGAGTTGACCTACGGTCAGTCATTGGCCTTACCTGCCGATCTAGTCACAAGGACTGATAATGAAGTGGAAGTCTCTGCCGACTACGTCAAAACTTTCAAAGACAGAATGTCTCGTGTGCGTAGTGCAACCTCTCGCTCTCACAACAAAATCGAGGATTATGTTCCTAAAGATTTACTAACATGCAAGTATGTTCTACTTCGTACTGATGCTCACAAGAAACCACTCCAACGACCATATACTGGCCCTTTTGAAGTACTCAAACGTACCCGAAATACCTACACCATCATGACCGCAAACGGACCGGACAGCGTCTCAGTGAACCGCCTCAAACCAGCCCGTATTGACGCCAACACTACTATTGAACCACCCAAGCGTGGCAAACGTCAAACGAATCATCGATCACCCAAGTGACCGACTGGTGAGGGGGGGATGTAGCAGCCCTAATAGTAGTACTTATTTCTGCCACCAGATGGCGTTATTCTGTATTTATTCACGCGCCCTAGCGCCGCCATTTGTAACGTCATATTTGAACAGTCACACACACTAACACACATGAGTCAGCTATAACATGCTTGATTCTCCTCAATTGTATTCATTAACCACTCATCACTTGACCTGAATGGTCACGCTGTTCATTTAGCTATTCTTATCTAGATTAAATTCTCTGCTCCTTCAATAAACTCTTCCGAGCACAGCACACTACTACAGGCTAAAATGTCATTGTTTACCATATTACAATTCTGTACATCACGCACAGTGCGTGTTACAAAATGGGCGTTATATGTTGCAACTCGATGGTTGTGTTTTAATTTGTTTGGATTGCAAACAAAGTAATTGATTTATATTTATTTTTATTTTGAATTATGCATAATTGATATTTATAAATTAATAATTGTGTGACAATGAATTCAGAAGGATGATTGAATCATTGGGAATGATATCTAACTTATTTTTTTGGATTAGTGAGCACATAAAATTGGATTTCAAATGTTTACTTAATTAATTAATAATGTTTACTTAAGTGAACAGTGTTCACTACACAACCTTTATAGTGAAAATGGTGAAAACTTGTTGAGGAAAATTTCCACTTTCTACTGAATTTCCCATCGAGATGCTTGTCCAGAAATTATTTTGGAACTACGGATTCAAAATTATCAATTTCTTGTTTTGACTTGTTGAGCACTTCAATATTGAACCAGGAATCTTTGGCTCGGAATTGAGGATAATTGATCTCATCAGGAATAGCATACACAGTTAGTAAATGTGTTTGAGGGTACAGATCGTTGGGAAAGCGTGGATAAGCCCATTTTCTAAAAACTGTCATGCAATTTTTGACAACGAAAATTTTTCCAACGTATTTCCGACCACTCGGCAAACTCGGATCGATCACCATCCGTTGGTAGACCTAAAAAGTTGAACCGTTAATTAATTTTTACCTAAATCACAAATTTAAACACAAACCCGATCCACCAAGAGGAAGATTCTCATCGTAAATGTTTGCCAGTGGCTGTGAACTTATGTTGAAGATCCACGGTATGCCCGAGTAGAGAATCGCTGGAATTCGACCATCGACATAGATCAAATCTGGTTTGAAGAGCGCAATCTCTTCTTTCATGTATTTGTCTTTATACATAAACATATCTTGCATCTCAGATCGATTCAATGCCAAGTTTTTTCCTTTTCTATTGGACTGTAGGGCATAGGTGCGGAAACTTTTTGAGAGAAAGTCCACTCCCCTACTTTGGTAGTTCAAAAATAGTGGACTTTCTGGAGCAAAAAGTGGACCGATGTCCACGGTTTCCGCATCCTTGCTGTAGGGCCCAATGATTTTTGCGGCTAAAAAGAGTTCGGCTGCAGCAACACCAGGATTTTTGCTTACTTTGCTTTGAAATTTCATATCCAACTTTTCATTTGTAGGCATGATGTACTCCTCGTACCCCAGCTTCGCAAGTTTACCTTCAAAACCTTTGCTAACAAGGAAGATCAGACAGTACACCAGCGCATGCATTCACATGACCCACACCTGGAGATGCTGAAACCAAAATTGTTAGGCGTTTCATGATTTTTTTCTAAAATGAGCCGAAAATTGTCACTAAAAACAAAACGCAATTCTCAGCGCCTTTATGCTCTCATTTCATCAATATAATCTGGTTTCAGCCAGATTGCAAAAAGTACTTTTTGTTCGTATAAAGTAGAATACAAAAAAGTACTTTTTTGCATTCTACATTATAAAAACAAAAGGTACTTTTTTGTATTCTACTTTATAATAACAAAAAGTACTTTTTGTACGACTTAGTAGGCGGCGCTATTGCAAATGTGTGCAAATAATGCTTAGCAACGTTGCGTACACAAACACGCATTGAGTGCTTCTCTCAAGTACGAAATCGCACACAACTCGACTGTCATCTTTTTACATTTTCATTGTTTTAAAACACTTTAAACGAATGTGTTTTCGTTTCATTTGAGCATTTTCCGTGTTTCCGTGCGAACATGTTATCGTATACAAAAATGCAAATCCTCAACATACACGACCTAAGTGTAATCGAAATCGTCGGCCTCCTCTCCCTGGGCTATCTATTCGTGTATAAACCTGTGAAATTTTTACTCAAGTGGCTACTGAACAGTTGTTCACGTGCATCGAAACGGATACTGAAACCGGGCCCGGGTGATTATGCTGTCGTGACTGGGGCTACGGATGGAATCGGTCTCGAGTATGCGAGACAGTTGGCAGAGAAGGGCTACAACCTGGTGCTGTTGAGTAGGACTGAGGAGAAGTTGAGACGGGTGGCGGGCGAAATTCGGAAACAGTATCCTCAGTGTGACAAGGTATGTTTTCTGGAAACTTTTTTATTACAAGAAAAACTTGTAAACAAAGTTGACTTGTTAAAGCCCACCTTACTATTCAATATTTTTTTATTTCTCTATTAATTTTTTAGGTTGAAACCTTGGCAGTAGACTTCTCCCGAACTGACATCTACGATCGAATCAAACAAAAGTTGGAATCCCTCGACGGACGAATCCACGTTCTGGTGAACAATGTCGGAACTATCAATTCATGCCCAGAAAAGTTTGCTAGTTATCCCTGCTGAAATATGCTCCTGTCCTGTTCTGTGTACATTCAAATGTATGACCCATCATCTGTGAACGTTCCCTTCACTCGTGTATATACTGTAGTACTTACCCTCTCATTGTTATTGTATGCTAAGACGGCGGTGAGTTTGGTGGTGAATTTGAAACTTTCTTGAAGAGCGAAGGGATTAATCACCAGACCTCCACTCCATATTGTCATCAGCAAAACGGTGTAGCGGAACGATCCATACAAAAACTGGAGTACACTACCAAGGTCTTGATGTATGAAAGTTGTTTGCCTGACCGTTATTGGCCCGAAGCTGTTCGCACAGCCACATATCTGGAAAATCGTAAGCCTCACATTAGGCTTGGAGATAAGACTCCTTTGGAAGTAATGTTTCGGTTGACTTCGAATGTAAATGTCAAGAATATGCACATGTTTGGATCTACTGCCATCTCTCTGATTCATCCAGAGAATCGGAAAAGACAAGTAAGGGGAAAATTTGAATCGAATGCTGAGCATCTTGTGTTTGTTGGGTATGAAATGAACGGAAATGGTTATCGACTTCTTGACCCCAAAACATCACGAATTGTACAGCAGAGAAAAGAACATGCGCACGTTCTTGATGGAGACTTCTACTTCTGTAAGAATCGACCGAGTGATGAGAAAGAATGCGAATGCCAAGCCGTGAGGGAAGACATCTTCCCTAGTTTTGAAGTGAGAGATATTCATGTGTCAATTGGGATTTCAGGGGGGGAGGTGAAACAGTCGGAAATCCAGTTGAAAATGAAGATCAACCTACCGAACCAGAACATACTCCAACGACTGAACCAGAAGCAAGTGACTCTGCCGTAACGGAACCTAATGCAACGACTGAACCAGAACGAACTGCCCCTACCGTACCGAAATCTATTGCAACGACCGAACCAGAACGAACTGCCCCTACCGTACCGAAATCTATTGCAACGACCGAACCAGAACGAACTGCCCCTACCGTACCGAAATCTATTGCAACGACCGAACCAGAACGAACTGCCCCTACCGTACCGAAATCTATTGCAACGACAGAACCAGAACGAACTGCCCCTACCGTACCGAAATCTATTGCAACGACCGAACCAGAACGAACTGCCCCTACCGTACCGAAATCTATTGCAACGACTGAACCAGGGCCGACTGCCCCTACCGAACCGAAATCGACTGTAACGACCGAACCAGGGCCTACTGCCTCTACTGAACCGAAATCGACTGTAACGACCGAATCTGAATCTACTGTTCTTACTCTGCCAGAAACTATTGCTATGACTGAACCATCCACTCCGATTGTACCAAATGCACCCGTTGAATTCAAACTTGATGAAAGTGTTTTGAAGAAATTTAAGGATGAAATTGAACAAACATGTGTAAAGACTTTAGAAACTTCTGTGGATGTTGACTCAACTGAACAAACCAATGAATCGAGTAGTGGAGGTGATGAAGGAGAAACGCTGCCTAGACGATCTGGTAGAACTAGAAGTAAACCTGACAGGTTTGGTGACACCGATTCTGATACTGATTCTGCTAAACTCGCCCGTGATGCCAAACAATGCCATGCTAAGGGAATTAAGATTCCACTAACGTTTGAAGAAGCCATGAACTCAGAACATGCAGACTATTGGCTCGAGGCCTGTAACGACGAACTGAAATCGCTGATGGAACATCAAACTTACGAATCAGTGGAACGACCCAAAGACAAGAAGGTCATCTCGACCAAATGGGTGTTTGACATCAAAGTGCAGCCAAATGGACTTGTTGATCGATTCAAGGCAAGACTTGTTGCTCGTGGATTTAAACAGAAGAAAGGAATTGATTACGATGAAACCTTTTCACCTGTGGTCTCATTTGCCGCAATTCGTCTACTACTCGCTATGGCAGCATCACAAAAGATGCTTGTGCATCAGATGGACATCAAAACTGCTTTCCTGAATGGTGAAATCGACAAAGAAATTCATGTTGAGCCAGCACCTGGATTTGTGGATCGTGGAAAGGTGTGGAAACTGTTCAAGAGTCTGTATGGTCTCAAGCAAGCACCGAAGTGTTGGTTCGAGAAAATGAACGAGATCTTCGCTAAAATGGGATTCCATCCGATTCGATCTGAGAGATGCATCTACGTGCGCAGGGATGGAAATGAATTGACGTACATTCTGGTATATGTTGACGATTTGCTGATCATAACGCGCAACATTGATCTATTGAACCAGATAAAGAAGGAAATAATGGAACTTTTGGAAGTGAGGGACCTTGGTGAAATCAGCAGATTTCTTGGTGTTAATTTCAAGAGATTGCCTGACAACGACATGTTCACTATGTCACAGGAATCGTATATTGAGGATCTTTGTGAACGTTTCGACTTGGATGGTGCCAACACAAGTGACAAGCTCCCATCAATGGATACGATCGACCTTTCGAATGAACCCATTGACGAGTACTTTGAAAGTGATACTCGAAGCATCGTTGGAGCGCTTTTGTTCATTGCAAACATGACCAGACCTGACATCAGTTCAGCTGTGAGTTACATCTCTCGTTATCTCCACAAGCCAAATCAGAAAGTGTGGAAATACAGTCGTCAAATCTTGAACTATCTTCAGAGTACCAAGAACTTGAGACTGCACCTGGGAAACAGAGATGACTCAAACCTAATGGCTTATGCGGATGCTAACTTTGCACCGATTGGAGACAGAAAATCTCAGTCCGGGGGGTGTTATTCGTTTCAACGGAACTACTGTGAACTGGTTCAGCAAGAAACAGAAAACCGTCAGCACCTCGACTGCTCAAGCGGAATATATCGCACTTGCTGCTGTGGCGACCGAAATACTTTGGTTCCAGCAACTGTTGGAAGAACTGTCCGTGCCTGTTCAATACCCGACGACCATTTATGAGGACAACAAACCAACGATCTCGATTGCAGAAAATCAGAAGGGAAACTCAATGGCCAAGCACATTGATATTCGAATGCACTTCATCCGAGATTATCTGATGAAGGGATTTCTCAAAGTGATTCACGTGGATACCACGAAACAGCTTGCTGATGGACTGACAAAGACGAAATCCGGATCAAGAGATGTAGCTCAACTTCTCGGAACTCTACCGAATCAGACAGTCCAGGATCAGGGGGTGTGCTGAAATATGCTCCTGTCCTGTTCTGTGTACATTCAAATGTATGACCCATCATCTGTGAACCTTCCCTTCACTCGTGTATATACTGTAGTACTTACCCTCTCATTGTTATTGTATGCTAAGACGGCGTGCTCGCTGGTCTGAATGTATTATTGTATTATTGGAATGATTGCTCATATTGATTGATTAAACGTTATTTAATCTATGTATTGGTGTTGATTCGTCAATCCCGAGGGATACAATCTCCGTCTGATCAATGTGAACATTGTCTCGGTGACTGCAATGTCTGAGATTGTATTGAAGATTTGGACCGCACAGAAAGGGAGTCCTGTGGCTAAGAGACCCAAGGGTGTGTTGATCAACATTTCGTCAATGGCTGGTTCGGCTCCGTTGCCACTGTTTTCAAGTTACAGTGCCTGTGAGTTTATTTTTAAATTTATTTTTAAATTTAATTAACACAAAAATCATTATTCTAGCCAAAGTATACATAGACTATCTTTCGAAAATCCTCTCAATCGAATACGCGAAAGACAACATTCTCGTCCAGAATGTTGCACCCGGCCAGGTGGACACTCCCCTAGCATCAACAATGGGCGACAAATCACAAGCTGTACGCGCAGCAGACTTTGTCCAGTACGCCCTGAAAGCAGTGGGAACCGAAAGATTCACAAATGCCCATCCAAAACACAAGCTCTTTAACGGGATTGCCGAATTTATGAAAGCGGTTCTCTTGGAACAGTGGTTCGACAAGTTGATGCTGTATTCCACAAGCAAACTGAGAGATAGGGAATTGAACCGGCGCCCCAACCGCCAAAGCCCAACTGGGGCACCCCACCCCAAGGTTGGGGTGGTGTGAGTTGGGGTAGGGGCGCCGGTTTAGAGCTCACCCCAACTTCGCCTCAACTTTCTCCCCAACTCAGCTGTTTTCCATTGTTTTAGGCTTAATTCAGTTAACTCTACTACTGCAAAAAATATAATTCATGCAGTAGGTGACACTGGCGACATATCTAGCGTTTAGTATCTAGTCAGACATTGCACTAGCCTCCAACAGCGGACTGAGTGGATGGAGGAGAAAGGATCGCGTATGCCGGAACAGCACTCTAACCACCAAAATACCGTGCTTTCGTGGTACGAGTATATTTCTCCAAAATGTCAACATGACCACACCCAAATGAGGCTGAATTTATTTTTACCTTGATTATTATAATATTCTCATTGTCTTTGATTTCATTTTCTTAAATAACTAAACCACCAAAATGCTTAACACACCAAACAAACACACCACCAAAACACAAAATATTCTCTGTCTTAAACTCATCTCTCCGAAACAAACCTAGGTTTGACCGAAATATTTCTCCGAAATCAATGTAACCCATATGAAAGTGTTATGAGTGACAAAGCTATGTGTAAATAGCATTACGTACTATGTGAATTATCACTAGACCAAAGCATGTAAATAGACTATTCCTATGTTCTGTTCCTCTCACTTGTTGTCCTGTCTGCCTAGCGCTCGGTCGCTAGCTCTTACGAATAAATCTGTCCTCATAATTGAAAGCAATGTAATGTTGCACTCGTGCAATTTGTTTTGTAAAAAATACTTTGTACGATTTATCGATCAATAAATTTCTCTGAAAAAACCTAAACCTAACCTAAATTGAACAAATTCGAAATTTCAATTGTTGCACTTCTTTAATTACATTTTGATTGTTGAACGCAACAAACAGCGTGACACACGTAAGTACATTGTACACCACAAAAAATAATTAGTGATATTTTACATAGATGTGTATTGAGGAATGAGTGGACGTGTGTGTCTGTCGCATGTCTTGCATGTACTGATCATTTACAGTAAAAATTGATTTGAATTAATGTTTTATAAACTATCTATACACCACAAGTTACCAAGTTAGCATCACTTCATAGTGTGATTGTATACGATGCATAAATGTACAGTTCACACAACGCTGTTTCAAATGTACACTGTGTAAATATCAATCAATAGAGTAAAGTTGTATGACAAGTTATAATGCACACAAATGTGCACATGGCAACTCTATCTCAAGGCCGTTTTACATGCACAAAATCACAACATTACATTGCATTTGATCATATGCACTCGGACATCTTTATGCATATGTCAGCATAACATTTTCTTTTTTGATTTTGTTTTGTTTGTCCGATTCTGTTCTAATTGAATTCAATTTGTAATAAGAACATAGAAAAATATGACGAAAAATAACAAACAAAGTAATGCTCCAATAAAGCTATGTCGAATCTGTGGCGACCGAGCGGTTGGCTTCAATTTCAATGTGCTCACTTGTGATTCGTGTAAACTATTCTTTAGACGTCACACGCTGCAGGATAAGGTTTGTATTTTTTGTGTACAATTTTTAATTTACTAAATATTTCTGTTTTAAGCCATTATTTTGCCGTAACGATACAAAATGTTCGACCATCACAATCGAAAATAGAAAAAATTGTAAACATTGTAGAATGGAAAAGTGTTTGGAGGTTGGCATGAAAAGGGAGTTCATTTTCAGCCGTTTTGATAGAATTAATAATAAGCAAACAAAAAACGTTATCACCACGAAACCTCCAATACTCGAGAATATTTCTCAAACCGAATTAGTCAAAAACTATCAACGATTTCTCCCCTTAGATGCATACGGCAATGATCTCTTGACTGAACTGCGCAATGCCTCCTCCGTAATCAATTACAAAAGTCAATTAAACATTAAAAGTGAAGCCAACTCTGTGATTGAGGTGTTGAACATTGCTGCGCACAAAATCCAACAAGTGATTCATTTTTGTAGAAGTATTTCGGCTTTTCGTGATTTGCGCTCACAAGATCAGTTGAACTTGCTGAAACAATTCTACCCGTACAAAGCTCTGATTAGGAATGCTTTTCTGTACTGTCCCAAAAAAAGAGGTTTTCCCGTACGACAGTTTGAGAATAGTAATGAAGCAGTGTTTATACATATGAAGGAGGTGCGTATGAATTTGACTAATAATAACAGATCACGCGATGATTATAATCAGTATTTGAAGTTCATTTGTTCGTTAAATACGGAACTGGAGAACGATTGTGCGATTCAAGATTTGGTATGTAGATTTTTTTCTTATTTCAAGTTTTTATCAGATTATTATCTTCATAGATATTGGCACAATTACTATTCAAAGGTCGTAATCCAAATCAACTGACCAATACGGAACACATGTACTATCATCGAAATATTTACCAGTTTCTACTGAAACGTTATCTCGAAGACAAATTTGATCAAAATGCGAGTAAAGTTCAGTACAAACTTGATACATTGAATAATCTAATGGGGCAAGTGGATGTAGTTTGTGATATTATACGAGATGGTTATGCACGGGCCGATTCGACACAATTGTCGGATGTGGTTAAGGAAATTTATAGTTTGTAGATTGTATTGAATTAAAAATTATATTTTGATCTGTTGCCATACCAACGGAATGCATATTTGTAAAGCAGTCGACTCTCTCTCTCTCTCTCTCTCTCTCTCTCTCTCTCTCTCTCTCTCTCTCTCTCTCTCTCTCTCTCTCTCTCTCTCTCGCAAATATTCGACCTGTTTTTAAAAAATGATATGATGTTATAAATTAATTTAATTTTTTTAATGCACCATCTTCACATACCTTTGCCAAATTTCGTGTGAGAATATTAACAGACAGAGAAATGTAAATATTGTATTTTTAGGAGTAAGTAGATTGTCGATTAATAATTTAATTAATATATATTTTAATTTAAGTTATATTTGACTGCATTTTTAATTAAAAATATTTAATACTGCTATATTAATATTTAAAAAAAATCTACAGTCCACAACTAGACACTGAACAAGATGGATCTCAAAATGTTTGCATTGCTACTGCTCAAGCCAACCCAAGGCATTGATTATTTTGTGCACTATTATTTTTGGATCGAACAAATCTGGCTGTTCCACAATTGGAAGATTTCCCGCTTGGTTAAATTCAATAACTTCTTGATGGCATTGGCCAGTGTTCACTTTTTCTATCTTACATTTTGGTGCCCAAACGGCGCACTGCAGCGTGCAATCCACTTTGATTCGTTCTCACTGATGCTTGGCAAAGAACAGATCAATTTGATCTCACTCCTTGGTTCGCTCATGCTGCTGTACTTCAATCACGCGCTCTATGTCACCACCAACTATCCACTTGTGCGCATGCTCTATCCGGTCATTGTCCACAATGACTGGCGTTCATTCTTTATTCGTGAAAAGTTCAAAAGCCAAAATGTTTGCAGTGTAACCCGAAAATGTTTTCTACTAATCTTAAACCTATTTAATTGTCTGGTTGTAATGTTTGGTAATTTGGTTTATTTTTTTAATCTTAAATACTTTTAATATATTTATTTAATAGAAATTATTCTAATTACTTCGTACATTTATTTCATTCGGATATTTGCTTCTATTATAATGCAAAATAAGATTTCCATTTGGCGTGCTCTATTTTGGATTTCTTTTAGCCATTTGAATGGATTCATATTTGGCTTATTTCTTCTCAATTTTATTCAATCTTTAGGAATAAACTTCTCGTGCACTTTCTCATTGTTGACGATGTTTTATCTCAAAATTCAGCAAGTTTTCTTGATTTTGACTAAAATATCTTTGGCAGCCGAAAAAGAAGTGTCACCTGTGCGTTATAATCAATTTCGACGAACATTCGTACAGTGTTTGAAGTACTTTTTCGCGGTCAATAGCTTTCACGGCAAATTGTTTTGCGCCTATTTGGTCACCTTTGTGCCAGTTAACCTAATCTACACAATGTGGATTATTCAAAACAAACTTCAAATTGTCGCCAAACTGATTGTTTGCATTTGGATTGTATGGATTTGCATTGCACTGTTTGTATTCCACTACATCTTTGCACAGTGCACCAGGCACATTCACCGACCAACTAAATCACTATTTGGCATGATAGTGCGCAATGATAAAGCTCGAATGCTGATGCCAATACGAATGAGAGTTCATGTTGATCATCAAATCGCTGCACTAAACACACAAAATAAATACGGCTTCACCTATGGAACATTTGGACTGGTGTCCCTCAATACATTCTCAAAGGTATAATATTAGATATTTAACTATTCTAATCATATTTCACAAAGTTTGTACTTTTATATGGCAAATATTGCATCATTTCGTATAAATTGATGAAGAAACTGATCATTGAATGAGTTGGTGGTGGTGGTGCGATTCTGTTGGACGTCAAACTGATCACAAGATAGTACGAAATTGAAAATATAAAGCAATTAAGAAAAAATTCCATTTAAAGATACCATTTGTGTGGCATTCATCTCCGCTAATGGCTTTTGTCAATTCGCTTCTTTGTCTCTAATGATAATGACGATTATTATTCATGTCAAATCAACAATCCACAATATTCTCTAGAACGATACACAGTGAGCCGAGTTGTGGAGCAATCGATATTAATTAAAAAATTTGCAAATAATTGCTAATTTAACAAGTCAACCCAAACCCTCCGCGCTCGCTTCGTTGCACTCCGCTCACTGCTTCGGGTTTGCCGTTGACTTGTTAAAAAACCCGCCCTTGGCGGGTTTACTCCCACCCCACACCCACCCCACTCCTCCACTTCATCTATAGAGTAAATGAAAAGTCTTGTTTATTGGGAAAAATAACAATTGGAAGTGATGCATCAAAATGGTTGTGTTTAGTTACAAATGATGTGAATGCATGTTGAAGGAATAGAACGTGTTACCAAGTTGTTACTGTTTGTAAAAAGTCAATTATGCGTATTATTCTTCCATGTGGTGTTTGCCAGAATTATCTGAATTAACCAATGCAGATTTGTAGACCACATTCTTAATGCAACCACCCGGAAATACGAGCAAATGGGATGGGTCTTTCACACGACTGAGAGCCACATAGCATTGACTTAGCGAAAATACCTGATTTTCAGGTATATACCCACATCAGTAAATGTTTGTCCCTGAGCGCGGTTGTACTTGGAAAATTTAGTCTAACTGGAAATTGCACTCTACGCAGCACGCAAGGTAAGCCTAAGTTCGTTGCTTTGGCCATGATTTGAATGTGTGGAATAATGACTTGCTGATCATTGAAGTGTCCATGTGCAATTTGCCAAAGCAATAGTCGAGTTCTATTTGTCAATCTACGTTCTACATCTAATTTGAGCAAAAAGTCACTATGCATTTTTTTAATTGAAGAATATGGCGTGGATATCCACTGGGAGTTAAGCTATTGATATATCCCATCATGAAACCCGCAAATTCGTCTGTGTCCTGTCTTGTTTTACTAACAAATGGATCTACAATCGCGAACTCTCAATCAATACCCGCTTGCTGGTCGAGGACAATGTCGTTCACTTCAAATGTGCATCATCATAGATGGTAGTCAGATCGATCTTATATTCAAGATTTTTACAGTTGGGATAGATCAAATTGATGAGCTCTTCTTTACTGGTAACCGAAAATCTTTCTGGTAATTTATGATAATTTATGCATGACTCTTGATCGGTGGGTTTGACTCCATTCCCGATGCGAAGAAGCCAATTGTGATTATCATGATTTTATCATTTGCAGTCACTGTTCGCATGTTTGTCATCAATGACATTTGGTCAAAAAGTAACCACAACGGGCAACTCACTTCAGACTCATTCACTATATCACTCTCAGTACCTAGCGGCAGAATAGGCAACACCTGACGAGAGTCACTACAAATCACATTTGGCCTAATCGGCCAAGAGAGAATCAGCGGCTATCAAGGCATACTTGGATACCATGCTGACCTCTCCCAAAATTATATCATTTCTGTTTGTTTGCGCGCCTCAACTGTTTGGACTCGCATTGAAGAAACTGGATTGCCACTGTCAATTAAATTTGACTCAATTTGAACAGGCAACTTAAAGATTGTGCAAAGTGCGACCGTTAGGCTTCTTAACTTAGGCAAGAGTGAGGAAGAAATGTTTGCCCACGCTACACAGGGCATAAATAGCTCAAATAGAATTCAATTACCGTAAATTCCCGAATATAGCCCGCGGGCTATACATAGGAAAATTTTTTTTTCTTATGGATTTCCGTAACATTGGCTGTACAAAAAAATGCGGGCTATACACCGGTGCGGGCTATATTCGGGAATTTACGGTACATCAATAAACACGATTTCATTATTCCAATGTAAAGCTGGGAACATAAACTTGAAATGGGAAAGTTTCCGGAAAAGTCGAGAAATTTCCCGAAAACATCGATTTTCCAAAACACACCTGGGAAAGTTCCCGGAAGTGTTTGAAAAATATTTCCCGAAACTTTCCAATGGGTCAAGGGTCATGCAATGTCTGTCTAACTTCTACAGTGGAACTCTTCTTCTCCTACCTCTACTGTACAATACCATCACCAACGACGACGACGACGACGACGACGACGACGACCACTTTTTTCATCTTTACTTTAATATAATGGAGATAATGGAGATCGTAAAAACAGTTATAATTTGTAGAACTTTAATTCATTTAACTTCAGGTCAACCCAGGGTATCAGGCGACCGAGTGCATCCTCAATGTCAACGCTCCCAAACCGCGCAACAACAATCAAAAAGTTATGCACCTAATATTCATGAATGCACTAAATGACTCCCTCTTGAGGTAAAAAATTCCTATAATTAATAACATAAGAGCAATACAATACAACACATGACATGCAGTGCATCAAACTCCAAATCACAATTTATCATTGATTAGATTGTCATCATTTGCGCCGGACAAACGACACTTGTGCCGCTCTTAAGGCAAAATTAACTTGACAACTTATTATTAAGCTAATTAAGGTTATTTAAGGTTAATTTTTTTGCACTTGACTGAGAAAATGGAAACTTGTATTTTATATTTTTAGAACATTTTTTTCTCATGTACCAACTCAATACAATTTAGTGCAATTGATACGCATCTTATTATGTATATAAATGGAATACAATTGACATGAAATGAACACTAATAATTATATAATTTAATCGATTGCTCAATTATTAAAACCTCAAAGTGGCACGAATATGAAGTCGACCATTTTGGCTTTGATTTTCACTTATGCGCTCTGTTACCAAGTTGGATGTTCATTTTATGGCCGTTTCAAGGGAGTTTGGGGTAATTGCAATAATATTTTATCTCAATTCTGTTGTATAACATTTTATTTTATCAACTAGACAACCACCGGCACTATTCGCAACAATATCCAAATTCAATCTCACAATATCATCCCCAACGTTGCATTCCATTTGTCCCATTCTACTACTGCCCAAAAAATGCGTCAAGGTGAAATGTCCATTTTGTTGTATATTATAGTTTCTTAAACCCTCGTAAATATTCATTCCTTCTAGATGGAATCTGTTCGTGGTACACACGCTCAGCTGGTGGCCTAACGGCCAGTGGCGAACCATTCAATCCTTCGGAAATGACCGCAGCCCACAGAACTCTACCATTTGGTACTAATGTTCGAGTTTCAGTTGGTTCACAATCGAGTGTGGTTCGCATCAATGACCGTCCTCCGTTGGTGCCTGGACGTATTTTGGATGTTACCCCTGCTGCTGCTGCTGTGCTTGGTTATATAGATCGAGGAGTTGCGCCCTGCACAGTCGATCCTATTTAATTATGTGTAATTAAAAGTACTGTTGAGCAATTTTAGTAGTACAATTAATCTAACAAAATAATGTCCAAAATTCATACCGATTGACCTGCTTTCTGTCCATACAAACTTGACCTCGTACTTGAAGTTGATTTTTCGATGCCTCGAATGATGACAAAAGAGAGATAAAGTTTAGATGATAACGATGATGAAGAGAATAATACGAAAACTCGTGCAGATGTGAAAGAAGAAAACCCAGGGTGCGAGGTGGAATCATGGAAGCGAAAACATAAACAACAGCTGACTGTGTGTAGTGAGCGCGGATGTCTGTCCATCTGCGCTCTACCCTTCACTGTACTAATGACACACTCTTTTACGCGAACACACAAACACGCTCTGTGCTTTCCTGTTGAATGAAACCTTCAAATGATTTTTTCGGTACCAAGGACACATTTTCGTATTGAGTACATGATATATCAATGTTCCTAGATTTTCACGACGAATCCAACGGTATTTTTTTTAGTTTATGAATCCAAAAACCCAAAATTCCAGAATCCAATTTTTAGTTGGATTGACTCGATTATATTTATCCTGTTTATTCTATGGTCCAATTAGTCTACTAAAAAATTTTCATGGTCCTACGATGTATAGTTTTGGACTTCTGAAGTTTTTGTTTACAACGACGTATTGGGATTTTAATATATAAGAGATTGAATACATTTAAATGTATTGAGTAAATTGGCCAAATTGAATTATCTAAAAATTAATGAATTGATGCAATTGATTGAGGATCAACTCAAGTACAGGTAAGAAAAGGAAAGTACTTTTCAATTACAAACACAGAGAGCACACTTTTAAGTCTTTTAAAGTACCAATTCAATTCAAGTATACTACTAACTTGGCGTGTCACCATGACAATGCTTTGTGTTGTGATACAATATATGTATATGTATAATACATTGTCTGTGTCTGTGTTATCGATTTGCTCATTGGATAGTCTCTACTCTAGTCGTGTTACTAGTATCTCGACATTGGTCGGCTCACACAAAATATATTTTGTGTAACTAAATGAAATACATGAATATCAGATAAAAGTCAAGCGGTGACCAGCTGGATTTCCAATGGGCCTCCAATTTCAACAATATTTCTCTAGATCAACGAGAGGATCAACCAGTGTTTTGTGTTTACTTATGAATCGACCCATTTCATATTTAGAAACTTTCCGTTCAATTGGCTCATTCATCAATCAATCACGTTACAATTTCAACACAATCCCAACCCCTCCACACATCAGTTTATCGTTGCATTAAAGAATTAAAGAATAAGAAGAAGGTGACAAAGAATGCTTCGAGAAATGAGATTGTGACTGTCTAGGCTCATTTGAAGGTCGCTGTAGTACCGCTTGATATGGTCTTTTGGGGCAAATATCTCAGTGTACATTACCGAGTACATTCGCAAAGCAACTCGCAAATAAAAGTCCCGGATGTTAATGTCAATCAAAATCGTTCTTTGAGTGCCATCGTCAACCTTAGTAAACTGTGTCACTCAAAGAACAACTTGATTCAACAAATTCGTGCTTAGACAGGCGAGTAGCTTTTCAAATGTGCTCGATAATGTACATTGAGGCATTTAGCTCAAAAATTCTGACAAGCCGTGGTAGTAGAGAGATTAGCAATAATAAAAAATAAAACAAAATCGGAACAAAATTTGTGTGTAGTATTTTGATTATTGTAACATGTTATAAAATAATAAAATTTGTTTTTTAATTTGCATAATGGTGCTTGTATATTGCTCATTCAATGACTTTTTCATCATCATAAATTTGTATATAATCAAAAAAATTCCGTACAACATAAGAAACAGTAAATAAATATGCTTAATTTTTAATTTTTTAACTTCGAACAAGTCCCAAAAGCAAAACTAACGTTTTGGAACATATCAAATGTCATTTAATGCAACAATTTTATCCTTGATTTAGTGTACTATCCATTAATATGTCAATTTTATATCTAATCATGTCTTAATGAGCGAAATTGCTACATATGTGATTCATTCATTAATGTCTTGATAACACTGACGACTCATTACTCTTGTAAAATAAGAAAGAGAGTGATAACTCTAGTTGGATAATTGTTCGCCAATATGACCCAAAATTGTCTTATGGAAAATTTTTGGATAATGTTCAGAAATGGCTGAGCGCTTAAATTTGTTGATATAAAGAAGCATTTTGTCACTAAAAAAATAAAACGACATTAAAATGGCTTCATGCCCCAATAGATCATCATCGAATCACTCCACAGCAAAGACAGAGATCGACACAACTTGTGGCATTGGGCAATGGCGTCCAGTGTGGTTACAGCGCTTCTCAACACCATTCTACTTCATGATCAATCTGTCCCTGGTGGGCGTCATACAAGGCATGTACGCCGCCCTGTTCTATAGTTCAATTGGCACGCTCGAAAAACGCTATGGATTCGACTCAAAGGTGACGGGAATTATTTTGATATTTGACAATTTTGCCGAAATATTGGTGAGTTATTACGATTTTTATAAATTTTGAACTTTTAAACTTTATTCCTGTTTTTAATAGCTCAACCCACTTGTGGGCTATTTCGGTGTTCGCTTCAATCGGGCTCGTTTGATTGCATGGGGTGAAATGTTCCTGGCTGCATCGTGTTTCATCACTGCCTTTCCGTACTTTGTCTACGGTCATGCGGAACATTTGCTCAGCCGTGAAAACCCATCCACTATTTCCTTATTAAATCAATCTTACAAATATGAACTTTGTTTGAAAGATGAAAGTACTAATTTGAGTGATTGTTCATTGGCCGGTCAAGATGGTGGAGATGTGACCGTCTGGCCGGCTGTCTATCTGCTATTTGCAGGAAGCTTCTTTTATGGTCTCGGCTATACGTGCTACTTTGTGATTGGACTGCCTTATCTGGATGATAACATCAAAAAGGACCAATCGCCAGTCTACATTTCGCTCATTACCTCAATTCGACTGATTGGTCCGGCGCTTGGCTATGTCTTGTCGGCTTATTGTTTGAAATATTATGAAAATCCATTGAGTAAGTAAACTTTTATTGTGTGTGTGTGTGTGTGTGTGTGTGTGTGTGTGTGTGTGTGTGTGTGTGTGTGTGTGTGTGTGTGTGTGTGTGTGTGTGTGTGTGTGTGTGTGTGTGTGTGTGTGATTCAAATGAAATCTAACAAGATTTTCATTTCAGTTGATCCTGGATTCGGTCAAAAAGATCCACGTTTTGTCGGTGCCTGGTGGCTAGGTTTTTGCATCACTGGACTGCTGCTTTTCATGGCTTCGCTCCCACTGTTTTGTTTTCCAACCCAATTCAAGAGTGCCACTGTAGACATGGTGGAGATTAACAAGAAAATTCAACAAAGTGGCGGTAGCCTAGCCGCCCTTAAACGCATAATCCGTAATCCTCTGGTGATATTCTTCATGCTTGGAAGTATCTTTCGTTACAATGGCTTAGGCGGTTTCCTTATTTTCAAATCCAAGTACATTGAATCTCAGTATCGTCAGTCTGCCACGTCGGCAAGTTTTCTTACGGGCTTTTCATCTTTTATGCCAATGTCGATTGGAATTATGCTCGGTGGACTGGCGATTGCACATCTCAAGCCCAAGCCCAGAACTGTGCTCATTTTGGTGTTTCTAGTTGAGAGTGTTACCATCTTTTCGGTGGGTTCAGGTCTTTTCTTGGGTTGTGATCCAATTGAGATGGCTGGAGGATTCGATGAAGCTGGTTTAAAGTGAGTGAGAATTTTTTTTGAGGGTATTTAATTTTCATTAAATTTTTCAGATTTTCACCACACACAAGCTGTAGCCAGAAATGTGACTGTTCAATCAAAGTTTACGCACCAATTTGTGCACCCGATGGAAGTACAACCTATTTTTCGCCTTGTTTTGCTGGCTGTTCAACTACATTGAACAATTCGCAAACATTTAAAGATTGTTCCTGCTTCAATGGAACCGGTAGTGTTGGTTTCTGTAAGCGAGAGTCTCAAAATTGCACTGACAATCTGTTCAAATACATGACAATCCTCACTGTGGGCAATGTTGTGTCCGCTTTTGCGCGTGCACCAAATTCCTTGATTGCATTGAGATCGGTGGATCCAATGGATAAGGCTTTTGCAATTGGATTCGCTTCGACGCTGATGGATTTGTTCGGTAAATGATGAAATAGTTTTGAATTTTAAGATAAATAGCCTTTATATATTATTTAGCATACATGCAATATCCAATAGTGTTTGGCTACATCACGGACGCGGCTTGTCTGATTTGGGAAGAGAAATGCGGTAAAACTGGAAACTGTTGGTTCTATGACAATGAAAAGTTTCGAACTTACCTGATTGGTGCAGTTGTGGTTTTTGTGAGCCTTGGAAGTCTGTTTGATCTGCTGATGGTTGTGTTCGCAAATCGAGTGCAGAATTTATATGATAAAGACAAGGTTGACGTTGATCCTGAGGTGATGAACTCAAGCCAAATGGAAATGAATTAAATTTAAAAGTTAAGTTTCGATTGATTGCAAAACAAACAAAACAAGTCTACTGGTAAATTAATTCTCCTATTAAGATGTTTATAGTAATTTTGTGTATTTCACCATTCTTAAAAATATTATGATTCCCTAAAATAAGCCCAAATCTTATCATAAAATTGATCAGCCAAAAAAACTTAATTGAAAATTTGGATTTTCTAAATTAAGTTTGACACATTTATCAGACTGGTGAAATTAGCCAATTTGACTAAAAATTGTTTTTAATTTTGTGTTCGATATGTCATGACATCAACTTCATGTTCATGTGCATTTGCCTGTAACAAATGCAATATAAATCCCATTTCTTATCAAAATGCGGGCCCAAACCGAACGCAACTATATGCAAACATGTATCATACGACACAGTTGTAAAAATGCACGATTTTATTTATCCAACTGTTGATAAAATCGCGCTACATGATAAATCTCAATGTGTGTTACCATGCCAAGTATCTGAATGGGGGTAAATTTGCACCCGCGGACAACTCATGTGACACAAATAGAAATTACGTATATGAAAATATTTATCTGAGCGGGGGCGAAATATGCTACAGAAGTACTCAATACCAATAGATTTCATCTTTGAGACTGTCCACTGTCCAGTCAGCTCCCAGTACCTCCTGCCTGAGCATTTCCACAAAATACAGAAATTGAAAGCAATTCTTGCACAGCTGTCTCATTGCATCCCAGTCCATACATCGCTCGGCCGTGAGAAGGCTTCTACTCGAGTGCAGAAATGTTTGACCATCACAGTCGTGCTGGAGGCCTGACCGAAAGTGTGCGTCCGGTGCCATTGGTCCCCATTTTTCTGGACTGTCCTGCAAGTTACAGGCGACAATCATGTTGGTGTACACGTACACGCCGAGCACGTGATGCCAGAGGAAGCGAATGTTGTTTCCCACTGCTTGTCCACCGTGTTGACAACCGAGCACAGAACGAATTTGCTCATCGGTAAAGGAGAGCAGAGTTGTGCTATCGCCGGCTTCGATTAAGGTGGTAAACACTTGACATATGCACCAGGACATTTCCTCAAAGGTAGGATCCATCTTCCATTTTTGTTTCATCTTGTCAATAAGCTCCTTTTGGGCAGCATCACTCATCACCTTCCGTTGAGTCACTTTATTCCGCTCTGTCTTGGCAAATTCTCGTATTGCACTGGATAGTGAGTCAACAAATTTGTTGTATGAAGGTGAGTTCTCATTTTGAGATCGCTTTAGACTTGATCTTTCTAATGTAAATTTGTGTTTGTCACTCTTGCGAAACACTTTAGTGCCATTATCTTTACAATTCACTTGACTAGTAGTGCACACTTGATCGGCGAGGTAGGCTCGATTGGCCAGTTGAATTTGTGTCTTGCGGCTGTGGGCATGAATGCGACCACACACACCAATCGGCAGTTCTATTCCTGGATCAATGTAGGCGGTAAAGCGTGGGGCCAGATCGCTCCAAGTTATTTTGTGAGTGAGATGAAGACCAGAAGATGTCGTCATGATGATGGTGAGGTTGATGAGCAATTGGGAATGGAACAGTAAGAACAAGCTAGTACAACAACTCAATTGTACGGCAAAACTAATTAAAAGTAATTATTTCACTCGTAAGATGTACGTTGTATACTTGAGTTATTGTACTGTGTGTACACAATACAATAAGGCTTACACTGTGTAGTAAGCTATTGTCAATAAACGTAATGCAAACGTTAACGTCACTGCCAACGATTGCAAAACGTAAACACAATCATTCAGAGGTCAAAACAAAAATTTCTCAATCTTTTGCTATTCAAGTAGAGTCGAACTGGAATGAGCAACTTTTGTGTTGCCCTAATTTAATGTTTCTTTCACAGTCACCGTATCGCCATCTCGTGAGAGCAATCACAATTGAAAAGTTTAGTTGCCTTTTTGCCGGTTTGATTGGCAATGTACAATGTACACTGTAATAACATACAACTATGGGTTAGATTTAGAGATGCAACCAAAATCGAACATCGAGTGATGAGTGCTTTTTAGCGAGACGAAGTTCGAAAGAACGAAGTCGAAGACTAATAGTTTCACTCTGTCTGTCCGTCTGTCCGTTGCTTTCTTGCCAGAAGAAACTACACCACCTCCAGTAACCAAACTTGGCACACACACTTCACACCATGTGAAACGGTTACATTCCAAAAATCAGCATCCTAGGTTATCTGGTTGTGGAGATATTATCAAAAAGGTCTTTTTTCTGAACACGTTGGTATGCCGTAAACAAAATATGTGGGACATGTGGGTATCAGTGACCAAATTATATATTTTTCATGCACATTACATAAGAGTAACGTCATATGTGAATTTTTGCCCAAATGTGCATTTGTTTTGTTTTGATGTGTTTTTTGAGTTTAGTTTCTAACAACCACAATTGCATGAATTTAAAGCTGTTTTACGTCAATTAGTTGATCATAAAGGAAATTCGTGAACACATTTGTATTTCTAAGATAAGTAACCAATTCAAGAAATTGTCTTATTTGCATTTTTTGGATTTGTTGACTGTTTTGTTAGTAAATTTGCCACAATCCGATGTGCATAGTGTTCATCCCGAGGATCTGAATGTACAAAGTCTCCATGGCTTTCATCAATAATAAAGAAACCTCACTTCATGTACTTGGTATGATCAGGATCGAAGGCACTGAAGATGTCACATGGTTATGCAAGTTATCAGCAATACTCCGTCACAACAAGTAATGAGAACCAAAGTGGATCAAGTCAAGTCATCGCATTCCTCGAACCCCGATTAAGTCGAGATTGACTGATCGATACAAGAACAAGAATTTAACAACATTTTAACCGGACAAGAATTGTCTGTCTGGCGGCCTCACTCCACTCATAATTCACCTGCACGTGTATGCATCTCACAACAAAGTTGCTATTCTGTGTTCTGTCTACACTTGATTTTGACATGTCATGAGCTGCAGCTCTCTTGTTTGTCTAAATCTTGTTGCACGTACATATTTCAATGATATTCATATTTGACTTTGATTCGGAAACGAACACGTTGTACAATGTATGTTACCAAACACAGATGTTCACTTTCACAGCCCCCAATTGTCAATTTGTGTACCAGAAGCATTTCATAAAAAAGCCATTGAAACCTATCTTACAAGTATGTGACTGACAATGAAGTTATTTTTAAGTTTGTTCTCTGGTTTTCGTATAGAAATAAAACTCAACATTATTTTATCAAATTCAAACTTCGTCTCGCTATCTTCCCGGCTTGCCGGAATTTTTTACCCAATACAAAATGACTAAACAGTTTTATTGTGGATTTTATTTTTCTAAACAAAAGATTTTTCAAAATTTTTGAGATGGATAGTGTGTGTTGCTTAGGCATGATGAAAGGTGGAGTTGATTGGACCAATTTTGATGTTTGAAAATGCAATGTAGGCCTTGGGATGCTTGGCATGCGTTTCGGAGGGTATGCCATCAGTGACGGCGCACGGGCCACGGGCAACACCTGGCTCACTGGCAGGTGAGCTTGGTGGGAAGTTAGAATCGAGCCACCACATGCGCATAAAAGCGTTATCCCAAAGCTGGAAAGCCAGCACCATGCCTGTCTTCAAAGTCTCGCCCATTTTCTTCATTCCACCGTAAAGGGTGAAATCGTCCATGCCTTTAAAAGCCTTTTCCTTATGTTCACAAAACTCTTGGCTGATAGAGTTGCCACTGAAGTTGGCAATTTTGGATGCCGAGTTTGGAATGACATGACCAGCCTGAACATAGAATCGACGTATCTCAGTGAGATCGCCATGTGCTGTGCCGTCCGTGGTGATGAACTGGGTGACAACGGTGATCAGCTTGTTAGTGTCCACAGTCTGGCCTGGCCCATAGAAGGAGTGATTGCCCATTCGGTAAGAGTTGAAGTCACAGCCCCATCCATCACAGCTCAATTCACAGTCAGTTCCAGTGCATGTTGCTGTGCTGGGGGAACATGGATGGGCGGCAAAGGCGGCAGCCATTGAATTGGCCTCCCACACATCCATCTCGGCACAGCATCCCCAGAATCGTTTATTTACAGGACACTGGGCATCACAATAACCGGTTCCATACTTGACACCAGCCTTGTCGGTTGGACGCTTGGCCGCGCCACCATCAGACTCCATGTTGACAAAGAAGATTGCACCGTTTGTACCACATGGCAGCGTGGACACGTCCACATCAAAGGTGAACTCCTGGCCGAGTAGATTGAACATCTGATAGTGGCTTTCATTAGCCATCATCATGGTTCGGTAGCCAGCGGTGCTTCCGGTGAGATAGTTTTGACGGAGAGTGCCACCATTAGTGGACACACCTCGACTCTCGTAATTGACACCCTCGAGAGCACAGTTCTTGGCACATGTCAGTGCGTCCGGACAGATCGCTTTGTCCCACTGATCACCACTTCGGCAGTCCTTACCGTGAGAGTCGTGCACCGGTCGGCCGTTGGCTTCCATTACCAAGGCACCCTGAATTGTGGTACAGTGGCCACCCTTTTGGCACTGTTGCCAAGTGAGCTTGGGATGTACCTCAGGGGTGGAAGTGCCAATCTGTTGACCCATCACCAGCAGCAGCAGCATTTGTGACACGAACCATAACAACACAATGCTTAATAATTTCAACATTTTTTAGCGTTGAGCATAGGTAAAAAACTCAGTAATAATTGAGAATAATTCAAAGTACTTATATACAAAATTGGTTTGTCCTGTTTCAGTGATATCAGTGTAGAGTGTTACATATTGATTTGGCACAGGTGGATTATCCTCATCGATTGTAACAATACACTTGTGCATACACTGCATAAGGACAACTGGAGTGGTACACTTTTTCATGCTGTATGCATTAGGCGAGTGTGCATAAGAAGATTGTAATCATGAGCAACATTGGTGCATTAAAAATAAAATACAAAGGACATGTATCCCTCTCAAGTACGATGTATATTAGGACAATGATACAGGCGTACTGATACGGAAAGAGTGGTGCAGCAAATTATGACTCGAGTTATTGCCATACGTGGATGTTTTAATATTTGTTTGATTAAATCAATGTATAAAGCATTAGGACATGTGAAAGTACACTACCTATGTTTACAATTTTAGTATGTTATATATTAAAGGTCAATCTCTAATTTATCTTTTGTGTTTCACTATTAAATGCTTTCAATAGCACAATTTTCAATTTAGCTAGTAAATTTTTCCCCCGCTGCAGATATAATTATTCTAACTGAAAATGAAAATCGATTCGAAAGTAGTTTCGGTTCAAATAGTGATACTTAGTTTGTTGTCGTTTGGTTCAATATTATAGCTATTTGTTGGATCTAGTGGTTTTCTGAGTGAAAATTGTTTTGTAACCTATTTAAATAGTGTGTAATTAAAAGTACTGTTGAGCACTTTTAGTAGTAATTGAATTACATTTAAATGTATTGAGTAAATTGGTTCAATTATTTCAATTATTATCTAAAAATGAATGAATTGATGCAATTGATTGAGGATCAACTCAAGTACAGGTAAGAAAAGGAAAGTAAATTTCAATTACAAACACAGAGAACACACTTTCAAGTCGTTAAAGTACCAATTCAATTCAAGTACTACTAACTTGGCGTGGTAACCATGACAATGTTTTGTGTTGTGATATCGATTTGTTCATTGGATAGTCTCTACTCTAGTCTTGCTACTCGTATCTCGACAGTGGTCGGCTCACATATTTGTGCGTGTAGCCAAATGAACCAAACAAAATACATGAATATCAAATAAAAGTCAAGCGATGACCATCTGGTTTTCTGGTCCAGGATGGTCATCCAATTTCAACAATATTTCTCGAAAACAACCGAGGTAACGAGTGTTTTGTGTTTGCTTATGAATTGACTCATTTTTTTAGAAATTTTCCGTTGCATTTGCTCATTCATCAATCAATGACGTGACTGGATTGGTGATAATTTCTACACACAATCCCAACCATCATCCCAGCACTCATCAGTTTAACGTTGCATTAAATAATAAAAAAATAAGAAGATGACAAACAATGCTTCGAGAAATGAAATTGTGACTGTCTAGGCTCATTTGAAGGTCGCTGTAGTAGCCGCTTGATATGGTCTTTTTAGGCAAATATCTCAGTGTACATTACCGAGTACATTCGCAAAGCAACTCGCAAGAAAAAGTCTACGGATTTGATTCGCATCATGTAAATGTTAATAAAAATTCTTTTTTTGAGTGGCATCATCAACCTTGTAAAACTGTGTCACTCAAAGAGCAACTTGATTCAACACATTCGTGATTAGACAGGCGAGTAGCTTTTCAAATGTGCTCACAATGTACATTGAGACATTTGACTCAAAAAAGTCTGCCAAGCCGGACAAGTAGAATTAGATAATTAATTATAAAAAATAAAAACAAAGCCAGTACAAAATCTTTCTTGCATTTTTAATGTAACATGCAGTAATATTAAAATTAAAATTAATATTAAAATGTTTTTTAATTTGCTTAATGCATTGCATTGCTCATTCAATGACGTTCTTCATCATCATCAATTTGTACAGAATCATACAGAATTTTCCATACAACAAAAGAAACTGTGTGCAAATACAAAAAAAAACATGCTTTTAATTTATAATAATGATAATTTAATTTGTATAAAAAACTACACAAAATGTATAGTACCTTTGCAAAAGTATTCAGAGAAACCAGGCCAAAATCTCCATACGTAAAACCATAACGATTGCGAGTGTTTAGTGCCGCAATCAAATGAGCAATGTGAATTCGAGTTCGTATGGCCATCTTTTGAAACGATTTGAAAGCGACCATCCGAAAAAGCAATTTACACGGCTTGTGAATGTGCTTGGTGCACTGTGCAAAGATGGCATGACACACAAACTGTAGATTGCCAATGTAGCCGATCCAAATGTAAACGAATATTTTTGCTAAACTTCCTAACTTTCCTTGAATGATCCATAGGGCCAAAATAACACTTATCGGTACATAGGTGACCAGGAAAACACAAAACAATTTTCCATAAAATCGATTGACCGAGAAGAAAAACTGCAAATTTTTCACAAATGCGAACCTAAATCGAATATATCTCTTCAGAGAGAATTTACTCTTTACTGAAATTCTCAACAAAAGTGCATAGAGTTGCTGCATTTTGAGATAGAACATCATCAAAAGTGAAATTGTGGTTGAGAAATTGGTTGCCAGTGAATGAGTAAAACTTAAAAGAAGAATGCTCAGACCAAAACAACTCAAATGACTCAGTGTGATCCAAAATAGAAGAAACAAAAATGAAGTTACATTTTGAAAGAACAATTTACCGCCATATTGAATGAATACCAACATAAAATAAAAATATGAAATGATGATAACAATTTCTGATTTTAAAAAAATATTTTTAGAATTTTTAAATAATTACCAAATGACACTACTGGACTGGTAAATAGATTGAGCACAAGCAGAAAGCATTTTCGAGTACGAGCGCAAACATTTTGATTTTTAAATTTTGATTTAATAAAAAATGAACGCCAATCCTTGAGCACAATCACCGAGTTGAGCATGCACAAAAGTGGATAGTTGCATTTGTTGGAGCTGTAAAGTTGCTTATGAAAGTACAGAAGCATTACCGAGCCTTGGAATATGATAAAGTTTACTTTCTGCTTGCCAATCATGAGATAGAATGCATCAAAATTGAGCGCATTCACGAGTGGACTGTTTTGTTGTTGTTGTTGGTCACAAAACGACAGATAGAGCAAGTGAACAGCTTTCATTAACAGAATTGTGTTCACTAAGTTGATCAGCGTGAGGAGTTTCCGGTTTTTGAGCACACATATTTGTTCAATACAGTAGAAATAGTAACAGAAATAATTGATGCTTTTAATGGGGCTAAAAAGAAGTGATAAAATAAGTTTGCGGTCCATTGCATGAGCTTCAAAATATTTTCAAACCAAATGCAAAGTAAATTTGTAAATTCAAACTTTAACTAAAATCTGATTTCATGTTAAAGCTTTTGAATAATTCAAAAATATCATAACTATAATTAAAACTTTAAAATTAAATATTAATTATTTATAATAAATTGGAGCAAACATGTTTTTACAAGAACTTCGATCAAGATCTCCGAGAATATTCGTGTGTTTAAATGATTTAACAGGATTTTTTGTCAAGTTTCTTTCTGTTTGAACCGAACCTCTCCGGTGTAGTCAACAATCGCTAATGACTTTTATGTTATTGGCAAATCGTGTATACTTGATTGTAATTGTTTTATTGAATTGTTTAACTATTTTTGTCATAAGATAGTTTGCGCCAACAAACACAAACGAAAAGGTTTGACAGTGTTATTACTCTCTTCCGGCAAAAACATTCAATCGTTTTAGATAAATTTCCACTATTTTAGCCTTCTTTATTTTTAAAAAATGGCCTGTTTTTTAAAGTTGTGTCGTATCAACAACAGATATTTTGTTTTCAAGTTTTTGTTTTTGGATTTTAGTGTTTGAATTACAATACTCGATCCAAACAAAGTTTTCTTTAGAGAAAACAACAACATTGAATTCTATTTGAAATCGATGAGGAAGAGGAGCCATAGTTGTTGTTAAACATCTAATTAATTAGTCAATTGTTCTAATAAAAAACAATAATAGCTGTGTAAATAAACATGTTTTCGACGAAAAAAATAATTGAACGGAACATTCCCCTTCCTTTTTCAATTAAGTTAAACAAAGGTTGAGAGTCACTTTCTACGTCAGAGATTGTGAGATGTTATGCTAGAAACCTTATAAAATCGCTCAAAACGAACAATTTAAAATTCATTTGAATCTTCTTTGAATTCTTGAAGGCACACGCTAAACTAAACCAAAGATGACAATGTCCGACGCTCAAATTGTGATTGTTTTTGCAATCGTTTTGATTGCAGTATTTTTCTATATCTTTTTGATTATATATGTGCTACGGTCATGTAAACAAGTGTCCATCTTAAATAACTACTCTGATGCAAATTCAGTTTAATATTTTAAAAAAACACAAAACGTTTACGTTTGATCAACAGTTTGACAAAAAAAATCCCTTTCTACGATTATAAATTCGTTATATTAGAAACTGTATATTTCACTAACTTTGCGATCTTAAATATCCTTTTAATCCATTTGCAACTAAAAATTTGGTCAAGAGAACAACAAGAAGACAACTGAGGTAACGAGTGTTTTTGAGTTATTTTGATGGTCAACTTTTTTGAATCGACATTTCATTTTTTTTAAGAAACTTTCTGTTCTATTGGCTCATCAAACACCAATCACGTGACTGGATCGGTTCTCATTTGAAATATTGTTTCCCTGTGTCTGACATGTAGTGGTCCGCTTGTTGTAGCCTTTTTGAGTCAAATGGCTCAGTGGACATTACCAAGTTTATTTGAAAGGCTTCTCGTATATAAATGTACGGACCTGCAATTAATTGATTAAATAAATTTTTCAAAAAATTAAAAATTTAAAACGAATAATTTTTAATTCCAAATCCAATAATTAATGAATTATTTGCTTTTACTTTGAATGATTAATGTTTAATTTTTTTCTGGTAAGATTGGAACAAAGTTGTTTTGGTTTTTTTGTTAGCAGAAGGTGTTGGGGCTAATCGAGCGTGCACTCAATGTTTGCTAAAACAAATGTAAGTGTTTGTAAATATGCAAAATATATGAAATATCGTACTTTGGCAAAACAAACAAAAGATATATTGCATTATATTTGTTTAACAAATCAAAAAATCAAAAAATTGTGATTCTTTTGAAAATTGTTCTGAATAATATTTTTTTGTTGAAATATGTTTGAACGTTTTCACCAGTGTTTTTCCACTTCACAGTCAAATTCGCCTACCAATAGCAACTCCCATCAAGAGAATCACAAAAAATGTTGGCTTAAAGATTGTCAAGTTTGTCTGAGCCAATTTCAACTTGCACATCAGATCATTTGCCTTGGATTGATTTGTTTTGTGAAAGGGACCAGTTTAAAAGTGATCTATAGTCCTTCAAGGAATGGCATCGAATCTGATGACAGCACACAAAAATGCGCTCCTTTAAAGGTGGCATTATCATTTGCAATGATGACATTCACTACGGCCATTTCGGTGGCCATAATATTTATGCATGAACAATATCCAATATCATCTTCGCCAGTTTTTGGAAAAAATTATACTATCATTGTATATACGAGTGTGAACTGGGTGTGCTGTCTTTAATGATCTTGTTTCCCATTTTAGACCATTCTCACCACGACTGCATTTTTCATAATTATCCGTTTCGCACAATGTCGTGTACGTTATAGACAATTTGAAGGTTGGCTACACATCTCAGCATGATCAGAGAGTACATCACCATCAAGTACCAGATGGAGGAGAGCAACCAGGTTGATGTGGTTGCCTTGAAAACGACCCAGACGCTGGCTCGATTGGACAGGATCAAGGAGAAGCAGATGCATGGCATCTTATTTGAGAATGAGGAGGAACACATCGACATGCGTCAATCTTCATTGTGGCTCCGAAAGGGCAACATCTCACCACAAGAAGAAGGCATGCTATGCAAGCTACAAGATCGTAATCTTCTGTATGGCCAGCGAACATGTCCTCACTGCAAACAAGCCAACATGACTGTGGAGCACCTGGCAACCAAGTGTGGTCGAATGCTTGACTTCTCTTACAAAAAACGCCACAATTTGGTCGTCCGATGTGTACACTTCATGTTTGCCAAGAAGTATGGCTTAAGCAAAAACAAAAGGCTCAAGAGGTACAAGGTCGAAAATGTCATCTCGAACGATCGGGTGCGGATCAAATCGGACATAGCGATTATCACCGATAACCGGATTGAACATAACAAGCCCGACCTGATGATTCATGACCTCAAGACCAACGAGATCACGCTCATCGAGGTGGGTATAACCAACAAGCGAATTTTGCCCACAACTGAAGCAACCAAGGCCCACAAATATGAGTATCTTGCCAACGAACTGAAAATGATGTTTCGAGGCGCCAAAGTGAATCAAGTACCACTAGTCATCACATGGGATGGCCTCGTTACGCCCTACTTTAGAAAACACATGAAACGCCTGGGTGTTTCAGAGAAACTTCAAGCATATATACAAACAATTGTGATTAAAAGTACCTGTGAAAGCATCGTCGCCGATGCCAAAAATGATTTTTACTACCAAATGAATGACGACGAATTTGATAATTTATTCAATTAAATTGACTCTATGTATATGTAATTTTTCCCCTACTAATAAAGTAATTTTGAAAAATAGACAATTTGTTCACCATGTCTTGAGCAATCTGTTTGAATTGCCCGCCATTTATTGTCTACCTAACCAAGCACCACCACCACAGCACGAAGAACTGGTCACAAGAACCGAAAATTCGGTTTCGATTTCAATTTCTGACACTTTTCCCTCCAACATTGCTGTCCAACAGCCACCACTCGGACACGATCAATCGATAGTGACTTTTACGATGGAGCCAGTGCAAAGCATTGATTGGCACCACACGATGGGCTTTCATTTTCGATCAATCTTACTGGCGTTCTGTTACACTGTTCTATGTGCGTACCATCTCATCTCGGGCAGTTACACCTTTCCTAAGAGGGGCGATTCATTACTCAACTGTGTCCTAATCACAGTTGCATTGAGTTTGCAGGGTCTCTTTTTTGTGCTCTATCCCCTGCTCTACTATTCGTACACTTGTATCTGTCTGGTGCTCTACATTCAGAGTGAACATCTCAATCAAGTGAGTATCAATATCTTGATGCAATGTGGCATCGATTTTCACTTTTTGTTTGTTTGTAAAGTTTATCCGTCGTATCCGACACCGCTGTCGACAGCAGCAGCACCAACTTCCCCTAAAAGAAGAGATGGACCTAATGCGCGTTTGGTACTCTCGTATAGCATACACTGTTCACGAATTTGACCTTTTTGGACATCCAATATTTTTTGTACTCTACTTTGGACAACTCACGGCAATGTTTTTCAAGCTGTCTTCTGTGGATGCCATTCGTAAATTGGGTATCTTTACAGTGGCAACTTTCTTTGAATTTGCCGCACTTGGTCTGTACAGTTTTGCCTTCATCCATCTGTTGCAAGCTGGGAGCCAATTGAATCGGTCCATCGAAAGGCCGAGTCACTACTTGTTCGAGATTGGCATGCACTCCACCGTGAATGAACCGTACACTTTTAGTGATTATATTCGGGTGATGGAGCCACGCTTTGCACACAAGCACTGTCAGCTCACATTTGTGCGGATCATACCAATTGGCAAGGAGTTCTTCCTGGTCACTGCCTTATTTATCATCTCCTTGGGGGCCTCCTTTGGCTGGTTTGGTGAACTGCTGCCTCATGTGATTCATCAGATGCATTTATTGATATGAGTTATATATGACTTTAGGCATTAAGTTAATGCACAAAATATCAAATTAATAGATTTTATCCTCTCTGTTTGCATAACAAATGGAAGTGTTTGAAAATGAGTGCCCATTAAGTAAATTGGTATCCACTTTGGGCAAAACAAATAGAGACACTTTTATTGGTTTTGCACAAACTAGCAAATTTGACCCTCTTTTATTTGGAAATATTGCACATGAAAATAAGTAAATTCAAATTTGCCTTTATACGTTGTTGATAAATTCATCATGAAAATTTTTCAGTTAAAGAATGAATTTTCTATTGGTTGTCTCGATTTTGGCTTGTAAATTAAATTAAATATAATATTGATTTGTTTACCTCATTTTTTGTGACTTCTTTGTCCATCATCTCCAATCTGAACCTTCACAATTAACCTGCCCCTTTTGTTTGGATCTTCTGCGGAGGGTAATCCCATTTTGGGATAGTCATAAATCGCATCCCGAGTAAACGGTCCGTTGATGGTAATCATTTTGGAAGGATCGAGGGTTGGAACTTGAATTTGGTTCGTTTTTCCAGCTTCGCTCAATGGAATCCAGGTAGTGTACTCAATGTTGATGCCGTTTCGTTTGAAATGAGTTGGAAGCTCATTATTTGGTAAGCCGTTGCTTTGTGATTTTTCTTGTTGTTTCTGATTCACAAACTCAAAACGTACAATCATTTGTCCTCGCTTCGATATATTATCCCGAAAAGGCAGACCATAGCCCTCAAAGGGCCAAACAGTGTCCGGCTGTATTGTCTCCGGTATTACAATACTCATTGGATGTACGGATCCAAGTACAGGAATTTGAATTTCATTTCCTGTTTTACATTTAGTAGAATCCTACACTTTTACGGTATGTTCCAAATCGACTCCATTGGAGCAACGATTGAATAACGGATGTGGATAGTCCCGTACAACAAAAGATAAATCACCCGGTTTTTCACCACCCACTTTTCTGTGACCTTTAAGTTGGAAAGTAAATTTGGTTCCAGCACGTGTTCCTGGCGGAATTCTAATTTTAAACATTTCGTCTTCTTTTTGAGTACTTCCATCAGTTTGAGTGATGAATCGGGTGAATTTTGCCAAATAGTCATGACCTGTCAGCGCGTGTTCAAGTGGTAAATGTAAATCCTGGTGCACGTGAGAATCCAAGACGAGATCAAATTTGACCACAATGTCACCTCGTATATTTGGATATTTGATAGTTTTGGGAAGGCCACGATCTTGGATCTTTCGGATTGTATTATCCAATTGAATTGGATCATCAATTTTTAACTTAACAGTGTCGCCCTCTAGTGTTGGAATATCAAACTCAGATGGATTTTGTAATTCAGGATCCTTTATTTTGACTGTGTACTCAATATCTGCGCCATTTCTTGTAAATTTTGGATCAGACTTATCAGTGGCGACAAAAATAACATCCGCAGGAATTTGACCTGTGTTTTGGTCACCAGCTCGACTAAATAAATATTCATGTCCTGCGGGAGTGCCTGGTAGGATTTGAATTTCGACAATTTTTTCTTCCGTTTTCACGTTTCCCGTTGAGTCGAGTACAATTCGTTTGATTTTCATTTTCTTTGCACAGCCACGAAGAACATTTTCCAGAGTTATGGGTAGATTGTGGCGGATTGGTTGATCTATTTTGAATATTTAATTTGATTTATTTGAATTAAGGAAATTAAACAAACCTTTACAATCGTTGGTAACAATCTCGAAGCGAACAACCAAATCACCTCGTTTGCTCGATCCACTAATAGGCAAACCAAAATTTCCAATTCTCTGATCACAATTTTCAATTTTCCCAACTTTATGTTCAATTATTTTTCCATCAAGCGTCGGAATGTTTAGTAAAAGTTCACCATGGCTCGCCTCATCTTGAGTCACCAAAGCCGTGTACTCAATAGCATTTCCATTTCTACGAAAAATTGGATGCGGCTTTTCATTTGCAATAAAAATTATATCCGCAGGAATTGAACCAGAATTTTGTCGGCCTGCTCGATAAAAAATAAATTCTTCGCCTTCTTTAGTGCCAGGCTTGACTTGGATTTTGACTTCTTTTGTATCACTAATTTTCACTTTTTTGATACAACCATGAAGAATTTCTTCAAGTGTTAACGGAAGATCGTATTGTACAGGAGGGTCTTGAGGTTTTTCGGGTTCTGTAATTAAAAAATGTTAATTTTATCTTTCTAAAAAGTTCTTACAAAAACTAACCAAAATTAATATCAAACTTGATCAACAGATCTCCTCGTTGATTTCCATTTCCATTCAAAATTGGTAAACCAGCTGTTTCAATTCGTTCAACCCTTTCAGAAGTAATTATCCCTGTAATTGGAATCACCAGCTCCGAACTATCCAACGTAGGAATTTTTAACTTTGTTCCAAAAATTGCTTCTTCTGAGCTAACTTTAGCCGTATAAACGATATCGTATCGATTTTTTCTTTTAAAAATCGGATGTACCGTTTCTTCAACCCCAAAAGCGACATCTGCTTGCAGTTTTCCATGCACACGATCACCTTGATTAGGAATCAGAATTTCAGTTCCATCAATTGAGCCAGGTTTGGCGATAACATTTAAAGTTACGAATTCGCCTCGACGTTTTCCATTTTCATCTGTAATTTTACGGTAAATTTTTACTTGCTTCTCACAACCATGAAATACTTCTTCAAGTGTTAGTTTTAGAGGATAATCGTTTGGTGGGAGTTTTTCTAATGGTTTAGGTTCGATTTTGATTTCTATTTAATTTTAAAAAAATTGGGAATATTAGAAAATTATTCAAATATGGATAATTTTACCTGAAAATTGTTTTTGAAATATTTCAAAATCAATTTTGTCGAATTTGTTCTCATCGACAATTTCAAACTCAACAACCAAACATCCACGCAATTTTGAATCTGCTGCATAAGACAGTCCTCGATTGTGATAACTTTTCGACTGAGCTTCTCGCAAATTTTCAGTTAAGGTCAACTGCAATGATCCCTTGTTGTCTAGCGTTGGAATCTCGATTCTTTCACCTCTCTTGATTTGACCTTCAGTAATGCGAACTTTGTAAATTAGGTCAACGCCATCTCGGGTAATATTTTGATGCGGCTTATCGGCGATTATCAGAACTAAATCTTGCCTGTTTTGACCGTAAAATTGGTCACCTTTTTGGGGGTAGAATAGCTTTGTTCCTGAAATGATTCCAGGATTTATGTCTAAAGTCAATGTTTGTTGTTCAATTTGAAATGCCGATTGATTGTAATAAATTTTTATTGGAATTTGGACTTTCTTTTGGCCACCTTGGAGCACCTCTTCAAGAGTCAGTGGAAGTTGCTGTTCGGTAATCATGGAAATTCTGGATTTCGGATTTTCTGATATTTTTTCATCTGTTTTCAAACCATCCAATTCTGTAATTAATTGACTGAGATGACCAAACTTATTTGATTGGTAGCTATTTTCTTCTTCAATCACATCACAACTCCTATCTAAATTCACAAATAAAGATAAAAGTTTTTAAAAATTAAAATTAAAAAAATGTTAATTTAGAATTCACAATATTAATTTACCACTATCGTTGTCGGAATCTTCCGTGCGGTTTTGTTTAACTAAAATATGTCAGATTAGATTAGATTATTAACGAAATAATACTTACTTTGACTCGATTTCACTTGATTCTCTTGAACACTTTTGTGTCTATCCAAAAGTTTGGTCTTGATCAGCGTTTCATATGCCAAATCGACCAACTTTAAATGATGTTGAGAATATTCGTTAAATTGTTGTTTCTGTTGCTGTTCACGGTACGCATGCGCTATTTGTTCGAGATTTGAGTCTGTAGGAATTTCCAGTATTTTATAATATATATCATCTGCAGTAGTAGATGACATTTTTAGTTACAAGTTTTTGCTCTTCATTAATGATGTGTTAAAAACGATCACTTTACTTGAATACAAGAAAAATCGAGTTAGCAAGAAAATGTAATATAAAAAACTACACCCCAAAAGGCATGAAATAATCCTTGATGCTGTGGCAATTACAGTATCCCTATCAGTCACAATCACAATCTCTTGAGCAGCCAAAACTGTTTACCTTTTTGGTTGCTCATTAAAGATAACAATCCGTGCTTAATTGGAGTTGTCAAGACAATTGTGTCGATAACGCTATCGCAAAATGCTTCTCGAATTGGTCATATACAAAGGTTTATAACTACTCAAAGCCTGTTATTATATTGCTTTATTACTCAGCATCAAATCATTGTCAAATAGTACATGTAACTGTAATTGAGGGAAAAGTTTGTGATGAGCAAATTGATTTAGATGGTACATTAACATGCGGCTATTAGGCTGCTTTTTCAGGGCTATTTTAGCGATAATGACAAAGCATAATAAAAATAGACACAACTGTAGAAAAGTTTTTGAAGCATAAGTTGCCACCATATTGTTCAATCCATTGGAGAAGTTCCATTGGAGTTGATTTTAAGACATTTTGGGTTTATTCCGTTCAAAAAAAAAGTACAATTACAAATATTTGTCGGAAATAATCGTGGAATTTTTTATTTTACAATTACAAATACACACAATGAAATTTTTAAATATAAAAAATTTACTCAATAGGTTTCAATTTTTCAGTTTCAAGTAAATTAATTTGCATCAATTTTGGCGAGTTTTCGTTTAAATCGTTGGTTTCTTCTTTTTTTACCCTTTTCCTTTTAAACGAGCCAAGTGCACCAATCACTGGAGCTTCCAACAGTACGGTAAACACAAATCCCACCATAAAAGAGACCACCACAGTACCACAGCACAGAATCAACATCGAGTACGTGTGTCCAATGTCGATCAAATCTCGTCGCGTTCCAAGAGTGGCCCACATCACCCAAGCATGTGACAAATACACCGAATAAGTCATACGGGAGAGGGGCCTAAAGCCGGGCCAGGAGAGAAATTGTCCAATTAAACCAAAATTTCCCGTATTGCAGAGCCAAATCAGAAGACAGAGTACTGCGGCCCAAATTGTTCGGTTTAAGGGTGAGAGTATAGCGGACCAGGCGGATCGATATGTTTGACCATGTAGATAGGGAGTGGTACTGTACATCACGAATAGATAGCCGAACAGGGTTAGGGCCCAAAGACAGTATCGGGTACTCTATATTGTTGGGTATAAGAATATTTAAATAAAAAAAAATGTTTAGTGAAAAATTGGGCAAAAAGGAAATTTGGGGGGTTTTAGGAAAATTGCAAATTGGAGAAAGACAATTAAAATTGGAAATCCATATATGGGAAAATCAGGAATAATTACCTTTTGATAAGTGACATTTTGGAAAACTTTCCCATCCGAAATAAAAGCTCCAAAAATCAACCCAACAAAAAAGACAATCGCATGATTCCATGGTTTGTAGTAAAATTCCACAAAGTGACTGGGATCGCCATTTTGGTCCAGGAAATCGCTGAAATTTCAAGAAAATTTTAGAAAAATCAACATTTTAAACAGTTTTAAGTCTCCAAAACTTACGTTTTACTTGTAACCACAAAATCATGCGGAAAATTTTCAATAAAAATTGTAGCGCTACTAATCAAAACACAAACAAGTGCAATCGCTACCGTCACAATAATTCCTGTTGAGCGATTCCGCAGCAGAAGAACCACCGGAAGTAGAGACATCCAGTGGAGTTGCATATCATTAGCCAGGTACCAGGTATGCCATGCGCACTAGATTAAAAGTTTTAAAATTATAATACGCATGCGCATATCAACATACCAAATTTTTGACATCAATCACATTTTGCGCATACAACACAATATGCCACCAGTTCGGATAGCACTTGTCGGTAATTCGCTCCATATAGCTGTGCCACACTGGACCATCGAATAGAGGAGGGAGGAGACTGGTGAGCCAGAGGAATGCAAACAGTTGAGGGGTCAACCGTAGATAACGTAACACAACAAAGGGCAGGTAGCGAAAGTTACGATACTGTCCAGCGGTGAATTTCAACGTAACATAGGATGTGAGCAGACCAGATAGATAGAAGAAAGTCTCCACAGCGTAGGGCACCTTGAACAGTGGCTGCAGATTAAGTTGGGATAATCGATTTTTCAAAATGAAAGAATCTCCTTCAAATGGGAAAAAATAGTTAACCGGACTCAATTTTTGGGGATTTTTACTCACGATACATGTTCAGGCCATTCCACTCGAGAGTGTGCGCAATGATGATCCAAACAATGTTGATGAAACGAAATGCGTGAATACAGGAGAGATCGTCTTGTTCAGTTGCATTGGTAGACATAAGTTTGCGAACATTTCGGATAGGGGAAAACCAGAGAAGAAAGTCGAGGTTCTCTAAAATTATATCAAAAATTGAAAAATAAATGTTTGGAACCCTTTACTAATAATTTTACCTCTTTTATCTTCAATGTGATGATCATAAATGGCGGAAATCAGTGAAACTAGACATATAAATACGATGAAGATTCTTAAAAATCAAAAATCAAAAATTAAAAAAATAAATAAATAAAACAATTTAAAAAAAATTAAAAAATAACCAAATTATAGAAACTTACATGGCACCAATTTGAGTCCAATTAAGTTTTGGATCCGCATTGTCCGTTCTGTTTTCACAACGAACATTCTTGAAATCGATTCCTAAATCTTTAATTTTTTCTTTTGTAACAGCTTCAATGTCGTTTGTAGTGCAACTTTTAGGCAAGCAAATTGCCATCTTGAGTGTCATGTAAAAGAAAACTGAGGACTCACGCTCGAGATGTCGATAGAATGAGCCATTTTGTAGGTATTGTGCAACAATTTGAAATTGTGAAACATTTTTGTATTGATTGTTCGGTGGTGGAAGTAGTGATGCGGTTTTGTGATGAAAATTGTGTTGCTTTGGTAGTTCGGGCATTGGGAGGCCTAGATCTAGTAGACAGTACTGCGGTTCGATCGATGGTTCGCTTTCTTGAACACTCGCTAAACATTGATCGTAATCACCAAAATCAGTTAGACTTCCTGCTAATAATCCAGCGGGTGGAAATTGTGCCCACGAATTAAATAGGGATACAGCCCAGGCTTGACGCTGCCTTAGGGCAGTCAATGTTTCACGAATATCCGTCCTACACTGTTCACTTATCGTAGTATCGGAATTTTGACTCGAAACATTTGCAACAAAATCATCATCAAAATTGAAATAATTTGGCAGAAAAGCGTGCTCAAACTTGTTCGTTGAAATATTGACAAATTTCTCCCATAGAAAAGTTGTTGTTGTTGTTGCTTCATGTTGATTACAATTCACTAGAGAAGTATAAAATAACAGGGCAAATATTAATAATAAGATTAAGGTTATATTGAATAAAATCATTTTAGAGAATGAGTAAAAGATTCACAAGTGCAGCTCTATTTATAGAAAAGCTATGGTTATAGTAACCGAAAGGGTCAAAAGACCATTAGTAACAAAATGTGCTGAACCTTATCCATGACTTTACGGAAGGATCTCACTTCTACTCTCGTTGTATGTTCAAACAGACACAAAAAACAGCTTTTCAAATGTATATATCATGTTCCTATGCAGGTACATTCGTGCCCTCTAAGTGCAAATCCATTCAAGTCGAACCTTTTTTTCACCCCTTTAAGATTGCAATCTTAAGAATGACGTATTTGAAAACTACCCTCTACAACCCCCTTCGAGTGATTAATATATCTATTTAAGGAAAGCATATTTTTTTGCTTTTGATCAAGTAAAGCTAATCAGTGATGCACTGATACCGCTTGCAGCCAATGACCTTGACTAATTAAAATTAATAAATAATATTTAGCATAATTTCACTTGCAAACTTTGAACACTGGAAATAAAATGAAAAGCGCATTCGTTGGATTATTGATTAAATTAATTGAAATATATAAAAAACTGAGCAAAATAATTTTTATAAATTAATATTTAATTATGTGATTTATTATCTTTTAAAAATTAATTTATAATTTATATTTTTATATTTTTAATTATTTGGTAATTATTAGGCAAAGTTCATTGTGCGTTCATTTGATATTCTCTATGTTTAGACAAGAATCTCAGTTATTAAATATTATTATGCCATTGTAAATATACAATTTCAAGAGCAGCTAATGCATATTTGCTTTATGAGATTATTGCCATTCAAATGTTGAAGTTATAAAGTAGCAGTAAAAGGTTTGTTTATAAAATACGAGTGCATTTGTACGTACAAGTTGTATTACATCAAACAAAATGTCGATTAAATAATATATTCATTAATGTAATAATCATAATCATTTTATACCAAAAAAAATTATAAAACTAGTCAGAAATGCAAATGAAAATCATAAAACTGTTGGAACTGTTTCAAATTCACATTCGTCGGCTCTACATTTCGTACTTTATAGTAGCATTTTTTGTATTCACTCTCTTCCTGTGGTACACGTTCAATGTTACGAAAATGTTGCACAAATATTTCCTGTATGAAACGATTGTTTCACTGCACGATAAGCCACCGGTTCGGACGCACTTTCCTGGTATTACTGTCTGTGCGCCGAGTATATTCAAGCCTCAACAGTTGGCTGGTGAGTTTATAAATATTTTTAACAATTTTGTATGTAAATTTGTACGTTTGAGAAAACAGAAATGTATCCTGAATTTGAAATACAGTTTCAAAATTTTAAGCATCAAATAGCATCACTGCCACAACACGAAGCATTGATAGAAATTGAAAATTCACGCAAATCAAATGCTCGTTTACTGACAAATTATGAATCCTTGGCCATGCAAGACTACAGCGCCACAGAAGTAATCCACAAGCTAAGTGTCCAACCGTCAGATTTGATTGTCGACTGTAAATACCATCCACTCAACAGTAGGCCCTTTACACAGATGTATTTTGAAAGTTCAACGAATCAACTTTTCGGTTCAAAGGGTTGCACCGATATTCAGCCCATTTTACCAAGCATTTACGAGGGTCGCAAGTGTTTTACGCTTTTCAGTAATTTGGCCAACATTGAGGCAACATTTGTTTCCAATAACAAAACTCAATTTCAAAAGTGCAATGATGATGAGTTTTGCCGGATACTGAAGGATTCAGACACTCACATGGTGTACGACCTCAATCCGAGCATTTTACTACATCTCAGTGCACTCGAAAGCGATATTTGGAGCGCTTATGTTGAAGACAATGTTCAAGTAGTTGGTATGTTGATACAAATGTTTTCATTTTTTAAAGTTAACAAAAAAAACTTATTTTAGTTCATCCGCAAAAAGTTTTACCAATTCGATCCGATTTCCGTTTCTACGATGTGCGATCCAGCACTTTGTATGATATAAAATTCTCTAAAAGAATCACCCACCTACAACCACCGCCCTATCAGACAATGTGTGCCAACTATAGGAAAGAACCTAAATTCATTAAAGAACAAATCCAAACCCAGTATTACTGCATTAACAAATGTGTCAACTCGTATCAAAAAGAAAAACTTGAACTGGAATGTACAAGTTATTTTACATTTTTAATTAAATCTGAACAAGAGGATACAAAAATCTGCAACCACACAGCTCAGGTATATGCTTTTAAAAAAAATTTCATATAACAATATTCGGTAAAAATCTTAGAATTTCACTGATTACCTTGAGGCAAGAGATTACTGCATGCGTGAATGTCCCGATGATTGTACAACGGTTGTGTACGAGGTTGATGGACAGGCGATCAGTTCTACAACTGATGAACAAAAATGTCCTTTTTGGTTCATTGATGAAGACCAATATTTGGTTGAAAAACATGAAGACTCTTCACCGTGTGATCCACGGGTACTGTTTAGAATATCATCCAAACCGTTCACCATTGTAGAACATCGACAAGCAATCACAGTGGAAACCTTTATTGGCAACCTCGGTGGTCATCTTGGCATTTGGCTAGGCCTATCCCTGTATAGGTTTATTAAGATTCTCATATACATTCTGTACATGACAGTGAAACAATTTTTGTACAAAAAATAGTAAAGACATTATTATTATTATTAATCTTCGGGATAGGCATCTCTTTTGAATTCAGGCTTAGTAACAAGATAAATGACTGCACAAACATATGTGATCAGTAGTAGGGCCGAGACATTGACCAATATTGCAGGGATTGGAAGTTCAAAATAATTTGGATTTGAATTTTGACCGTTCAACGAGAAAATAGCCTTTTGATTCAGTCCAGTGAGACAGGTTGCCAGTGCTAGGACGAAAGTAGCTCCACCAATGAAACGATGCAATGGCATTACACGTTCACGAAATGTATCCGGTGCTCCAGGGTAGAGAAAAGTAACGAAACCGACTACAAATTGACCTACGAATAGAATCCAGGTAGCAATTCCAAGCCATGAGTGTAGTGAGTAAAAGTGACGGATTCCAGCCTGCTGATGGTAGGCAACCACAGATATGCTAGCCAAAACACACAGCACCAGAACCAGTGCATTGAGAAGCGCATGCGCCAACTTTAGTTGTGGTTTCAACTTGTTTGGTAATGACCGAAAAATGAGCATTGCATTACAGAAAATCACGAGACCAATGATCGTAAAAAGAGGATGAAAATTGAACAGCTTTTCAGGTGGAGACAAGGCAACTCCACCTAGATATTTGAATATCCATGTTGCAATGCAAATTAAGATGGCCAAACCGAGTAGCTGACTGAAGGCAAAAATCTGTTTGTAGCGCCGTTGATTCTGTCGAATTATTTCAGAGTTTTTCGAAAATCGACGAAATTCTGTGTTCATTTTGATGGTAAAAATGATGATGTTGGACTGAGACTTGACACAAAAGTGAACTAACAATAAAGTCGAACTCTAGACAAACTGGCTTTAAAGCTACCAAAACAAGTGCCATATACTACGCACCCAAATATACAGTTTGACAGTAATGGGTGACCTTAAAAGTTGTATATTCAAAACAACAAACTCATTAAAACTAAGAACTTTTTCTATTAGATACACACAGTAAATGAGGCATCTTTGCCCATCTCTATTTATAGAATACAATACACTGTTTCTATTTATCTCTTATTTTATTACTGTACAATGACAAAAGTGGTACAATTTTGGACAAGTAAGGTTTATGGTTTGGTTTGCATTTGAAATTGTGTAAAGATAGGGAAATGTAATGAAAGAACGCATCACAAGTTAGACTAAGACGTACAAATTAGGCATCTGCATGGAAGTGACAGCAAAACAAAATACATACATTTTAAAAAAATATTGTCCAGAAACGATAGCTAGTTAAAGTAATTTCTCTCTATATTCTCACCCAAACCACAAGAAATTAATACAAAATAAAGCTTATATTTTTACCTAAGAGGTCGGTGAATTGTCAACAAATTTGCCAGCACAAGCAATTTGAAAGTCGCTAAACTGTTTAATAAAATCCAGTGATAAATTGGTTGGATTTGGACAGATGTACAGTTTGTTAATGGCTTCTGCGTCGAGCACTGTCATGGAAGACTTATCATAAATACTTTTAATTAAGTTGAAATGTGCCAATTTGGATTGCATCGTCAGGTTTCCGTTGTTTGAGAAGTCTTCACTTCCGCTCAACATGATCGAATTAAAATCAAATGGTGTCAGTAATTGTTCATCTTTGGCATCGTTTGTTTCGTATATCTGTTGATCATTCTTGTCGATATTTTCCAAATACACTTTCACAAATTTATCTCGATCATGACGCGAATGTTCATGATAGAATCCAACAATATGCATCAATTCGTGAAGAATAGAGCCAATAGAGCGAGAACATTCACCGCTAAGGAGTAATTTGGTGATTTGTTGTTTGCGAAAACCAATCGATTCTGCATCACAGTAATCCTCTTTAGAACTCTCAATACGGACCACGTACTTGTCACCTTTGACTTTCTCTCGAAATCGAATGCAACTATACCACATAATGTGGTACATTGCCTTTCGGATGCAACACTTTTGTTCAAAGTCAAATTTTCTGTCAATTTCGTATGGGATTTCACCTTTTGGCCAGAGTAAAGCAGCATCGCTCACAGCTGTGGCTCTTGAAACGCGCTATTATTGAATTAAACCATTATAAAATATATTTTTTAAAATAAATTGATATACCAACTTTTTTGACAAAATTTACGTTGGCAGTTGTTGCATTTAAAATTTCTACAAAATGCACAAGTGCACAGAGAAGCAACACAGTTGTAGACCATTTCCATTTTATTTTCTTCATCTTGGACAATCGTCTCAATTTGGTTACAATCGTTAGTATTAAATGGTTCTCTAAATTTGTGCTCAGTGAGAAGGTTTGAGAACAAAATAAAAAGGACGCTTTCATAAGTATCATGCACACTGCATTGCACAGTATTATTTAATTAAGGCAGGAGGCGGCGCATTTTTTAGTAAAAATATCTGCCAGTCAAACCCACGGGAAAAGTGGTAATCTTTGAGTGCACTTTTCTCCTATGTTTCTGTACCGATTTTGATGTATTATAGCATTTTTTAAAAAGATAAATGTATAGACTTTAAATTTATCTAGAAAAATCTAAGGTTTTAAATGTCTATCCGTCCTAAGTTGAGTTCAAAGTAAAAAATAATCAAGTTTTTTCAAATTTTTGAATGTTTAGTAAAAATTTCATTAAATGGCTTTAATTTTTCTTGATAAATTTAAAGTCTATACATTTATCTTTAATAAAAGCTATAATACATCAAAATCGGGCCAGAAACGTAAGAGAAAAGTGCACCCAAAGATTACCACGTTTTCCCACTGTTTTGACTGGCAGCTATTTTAACTTAAAATGCGCCGCATCCTGCTTCAAATATTTTTTGTGGGAAAATATTTTATCAAGCTGCACCGTGATACTATATCAGAATAGTCCGATCGACATCGAATCACGGGATTGAATACAACAAGTATTATTGTTTAACAAATAAAATTGCACTCAATTCAAGATGTTTGTTTTGTCGCAAACATAATTTTTATTTAAACAAAATTAATGACTTTAAATTTATTCAAGTAATTTGTTTAATTCAATGATTACTTATCGAAATGTATTCTAAATCTATCTAAACATATAAAGTGAAAACGATGAACTGTCAGAGCATAATTTGCTCACTTCCTTAAACCAGGCAATCAAATGTGGATTTCTGTGAAAATTTTGCCCCCGAAATTCACTGGGACAGTTGTATAGTTGACGTATCTGCACAACGTCCAGTCTGGACAAACCAGCTTTCTGCTCAACCGGTAGCATCACTATGCTCGCATTCAGTGGCTCCATTGTGACACTGAGCCCATCTATACTAAAATCAGTTTTGCCATAAAGCATGATCGAATCAAAATCCCACGGTACAAATATTTGTTCCTTGTTCGCATCGTGCACTCTAAAACTAGCCTTCTTCGCTGGATCAATATTGTCCTGATAAACTCGCAAATACTGATCGCGATCGTGTCTATTCTGTAGATGGTAGAAGCCAAGCACGTGCATCAACTCGTGCACCACTGTGCCAATATTGAAGCAACCATTCGGGAGTGAAACTCGGTTTGGTATTTCGTGATCACAACCCAACGTCCCATAACAAGAGTCATGAGAAGGATCTTGAAAAATTCTTAAATACAAGCCATCTTCAGGCGTTTTGGCACGAAATTTCACACAACTGTTGAGCATTATTTGAAGCATTCCATTGTAGATTATACATTTGTGCGGCTGCAATGAATCATCCAACACGAATGGAATTACTCCCTCTGGCCAGGTACTTGTCCTTGGTTGCACATCAGCACTGATTACCGAGTCATAAATCGAATCATACTAAAGGGAGGAGAAAAAAGTTTAATAAACAATGGCAAAAAAGTCTAGTGTGTTACATTCTTTGAATATTTTCGGTATTTTATAATGTCACCATCGATAATTTCCTCAGTGTACGTAACATTGTTGAATACAATTGGACCTGAATTGACCAAATAAAACTTGAAGAAAACAATTAGCAAAATAATTGCGAATGAACTTTTTAGATGGTTCATGCTTTCAGGGACAAAAATAGAAAGCTTTCATTGAGCTTCATGCAAAGAAAATGTTTGCCAAAAGTATGTTTGCTCAAGTTTGGCCACTTTAATCATAAATGATCTGTGTTTAGGCATCATAACAATTATGTGTTTGTAAGCAACCCACACACATTTTTTGGTTCGAGAGACTGTGACTGATATTAGCTCTTACTCAGTTACAATCAATCACTTTTGTTCATGTAAGCGTTCAGAATGTGTATAATCACATGTCTTTAGGTTAGCAAATAATAGTCGTGTTTGTGTTCACAATTGCATTACAAGTCATGTAAGTCACATGGGATAGTTCAAGCAATGTTTTTTTTATTGTGGCTCATTTGTTGAATCGTATCCTCAAATCACAGATAAAGATTTGCAAAAAGCAGTTTGGTTTTAAATGCCAAAACAAGTGTACTTATACTATATACTATGCATCCCAAATATACAGTTTGACATTAACGGGTGGCCTTAAATGTTACCGGGTGCAGGCTCATTCATGATCACCGCTTGTTTCATTAAACCAGACTTGTGACCCCACGACCGCATTACATTAGTTAATTACCAATTCCAACTAACTTAGGCATAAGATCTACTAAACCTAATTTGGAAATTTTCCTGACAGCCTAATTGGTGGATAAAAAATATATCAATTCGATTGGAAATTAAAAGCCGCAAACCTAATTTGGGATTATTCCGGTTATATCAATTATATTTTGAAATTAAATTTTTTATGGCAAAAATAATTTATAATAACAGCCAAATTAATTATGATACAAATTATTTATCTTAATGGCTAATTTCAAATGTTTTAATGACTAAAATAATTGTAAGGGACTCTTTGCGCTGGTTTACCCACCAGCAGTTGTCAAATCCAAACGACTAGTTAGTTACTTGTTCTTACGATCAAAAAGTTAGAAAAAATCGAAAATCTGTCTCCTAATTGTTATCCAACAAAGGTGAAAACTCACAAACCCAACATAGGCGCTTCAATTGTCAATTGGAATTATTATTTGTGTATTTTCTCTTTCTCATCAATATATTGATTTTAAATTCGAATTCAAGGCCATCGGTGCCACTGACAAGCCGAAGTTTTAACTCGTGTATATAAATTATTAATTTGTTATTGAAAACAGCCTCACTTAATTATTTTTAATGATATTTTTCTAATTTCAACGATATTGAATTGTAAGTTTAAAATGCAAGTATTTGAAATTACTTGCTTCTAAAGCACATTTATTATTGATAAATTGTATGTTGTGTGAGGTGGCCAAAACTTTATAAACTTTAAATATTTGTTATTCATTTCAGATCCAGACGAGCAGCAATACTCATCGAGAATATAATTCTAGAAAAGTTCAATATGGAAAAAGGCATTCTACTCCGCAAGTGTATCACCTCAAAGATGGCGCAAATATACAACTATTCGATTCTATTCTTTTTTACTCTGTTCAAAGGAATTCGTAAATTGTTCCAAATTGTCAGTGTCCATCTGCGTCAATTCTACTTTGACCTTGATCCAATCAAAAATTGCAATACAGTGGAGGAAATATCCCATTTGAAGAATTTGCGTCCGTTTTATCACTTGTCAACTTGGTTCAAAATAAATTTACACTTTTTACCACCTTTAATGGTGACGCTCTACTTCACACTGGACTCGCTCTACATTGTATTCATTTGTCATGATGGACAGTACTCACCAACTACCATGCCTGAACTTATCACCCACAGAATGTTTTTGGACATCTTCTGGAGCATTACTGACATTGTTTTATGTGCTGGTCAAGTGCAACTATCACTCCTCTATCTCTATCTTTGTCAAGTGCCCAATGTCAGCCCTGACTATTTCATGTTTGCGGTCTGGAACGAGTCACTTCAGAAGCGTACAATCTACTACAGAGGAAAGTGTACGTGTGCTGTTTGTGTACTTTGTTTATATTGTTTAATTATACTAAAAACTATAGTTTGGAATCAAGACAAATCAGACGGCATTATGGAGAAACGAACCAAATTGAGGCGAATCTACTCGCCAGTTATGACGGTGGTGTTTGGGCTGACGTATCTCACTTTTGTTGGCTTTCATCATCTCAATGGAGACAACTGGACAGTGAGAAATGTGTGGCTCTACTTCTTTTTAAGCTTACTTGTATTTTACGCTTCTTATGGTAAGTGTGTGGCTGTTTGTAATTAATTATACATGACAACATTTTTGCAGCTCTTGTCTATGTCGCATTTTACTTTCATCTGGTCACCAGTTATATTCAATTTAAACAGCAAGCTATTTTGGCCAAAATTAACTCGATTATTGTAGAAATGTTGGTTCTAAAAACGCAAAACGCAACTAAAAGAAGGAGGAAAAACTATTTCATTTGGAGAAAGTTTTCCGTTTGCACACGGAAAATGTTGACACTTATGAACGAACTTCACTCTTACAATCAGTTTTGGAGTTTCATCCTTACAGTTTATGTCTTTGTCTATGTGGTAATGATTTGCTTCATGGCGCATGCGTTCCTATTTGTCTCTGCACACTCGATTCTAACGAAATCGTTCAGTCTATTCTTCTCGATTCAATTTTTTGTCACAATCATGTTCATCACGAGCGAGTGTTCGGGCATTGTTCGCAAGAATGTGCTCATTTACAAAGCAAATCAAAAGTTTGCCTACATCTTCTCGAGGCTCCTTGGACCAACCTGTTCACAGCTGCTCACGGTATGTGGGGGTTTAATTGATATTGAACTTATCAGTGATAAAACAGTGAATCAAATTATGAACAAAAAATTTTAAATTTCTAGTTAAGCAAAATGATCGCCAACTATACGGGCACTCGAACTGGATTTCGATACCTCAACAATGGCATTATAGACTCGAGAATGTTTGAAATTGTAATGATTTTTTAATTATTTTAATATATTATTTTTTATTTTACAAATAATAATTTTTTATTTCCAATTTAGCTGCTACTCTCAATTTCGGTACTGTTTATGAAAGTATTCAAAAAGAATATTATGGGCGAAGACTATGTTGGCTAATTTGTGGTTAACTTGACAACTTGTAAATTCAGATATTAAAAAAATAAAATAAAATAAAATAAAATAAAATAAAAATTATATTTGTGACACGAAATACTTTGAAAATATGGGATAATTAAATTTCTTTAGGATAATAAAATTTCTTTATGATAATTAAATTTCTTTAGGATAATAAAATTTCGAAATGATAATCAATTGTTTTATTTGTGTTTTTATAAAGCTAATTATTTTTAGAGGTAAGTGTAGATTAAGTTTGTGGTTGTTCTTTCTATGACAATTAACCAGTAAAACTGGCTAATTAAGCAGTAAGAGTACAGGATAGCTAATTAAGGCAGAGTTTGTCAATAAATTTGAAATAAACAAGAATACAAGAGTATGGAAGGAGAATTTGAGTATATTCAAAGTATTATAAAAACACAAATAAAACAGTTGATTATCATTTCGAAATTTCTAATTAGCATAAAGAAATTTAATTATCATAAAGAAATTTAATTATCCCATATTTTCAAAGTATTCCGTGTCACAAGACACTTTGAAAATATAATTAAAACTCTTATTTATAATAAATTAAAAATTAAATTTTATATTTAGAAATAAAATAATTGTCCTTTTTATTATTAAGTTAAAACCCAAGTTTATTGGTTATCCGAAATACATCGTGTTATCAAAAAGTATAAGAAAGTTATAACAAAAGTTATAGATATAAAAGTCAAAGGTAAGAGTATTACAAATAGTATTGCAATGAGTATTGAAAGAAAATATATAGAGAATATATAAAGCATCTAAGAATAACAATAACAGAATATTGCTAGTTCTAAGGAACATGACCAAAAATTGAAGATTAATGAAATTGATAATAGTAATAAAAATTGTTATAAAAATAAAATTAAAAGATATATTATTTTAAGAAAAAAAGATTATGAGTGAGGTATTAAGGACGACGAGGTCGCAATCCGACTTGTTTTGAGAAAAATTTTAGAATTTTCGACGAGGAGAGAGCGACGTTGCGACAGATTGATCCGATGTTGTAGTTGGACACTCCCAAATCGCGTAGGATGTTGAGGGTGACGTTGTGGATCGAACCACGGCTGCCAAAGATTAGACCATAGATCTTGAGGTCCTCACATTTGCAGTTAATGTCGGGCGCTTGCTTGTCGATGTACTCGGTGATTTGAGATCGAATTTTAGAGTACTTACTCGTTTTTCCCTTACAGCTCTCCTTGAGACTGTCCTCATTGGCCTCATAGGTCACTCGGACGTCGAGACAGTAGCATTTTGACTTTCTCTCGTCAAATACAATGAGATCCGGCTTGAAGACTGTCTGCTGTTTTGCAGTGTCTTCTGGCGGTTCTCCGGTGATGGGGCCCTCTCTAGTAGATTGCTCATTGAGAGGGACATTGAAGATAACTCCCGTTCGAGTTTGGTAGTTGAGATTGTTGAGAAGCTTCACGACTGATTTAAGAGCTTCGTCATGTCTGCTTGTGTGCTTTGATCGGATGGATTCATGGGGACAGCCACCAAGTACGTGGCTGAGACATTCCGGTGCCTCGCACAGAAAACGACATTCATCTCGAAATACGTGTTTTGATTCGGGGTTGTTGAAGCACCACCCTGCAGTGGCGCTTTTGCAGTTTGACAAGTTTGATTAGCTGATTCGGTGGCACCAGGTTAGGCTTGTCAAGATGTCCGTTCGTAGTTGAGCCACCCACCACAAAATTCTTGTGACCCCGATTATCGGGGTGGGTGCACATGTTGAGAAGAAGTCGCTTCTGGTTGTCGCTGTCTTCAGGTAGTAAGACGAATACATTCTGTAGGCTCTTCCTGAAGCCATCGTGGGCGTACATGTCTTTGACAAACCAATTACGGGATTGTTTGAGTATGGTGGCCCTTGTCCAGAAGAGTCGTGGGATCTCAAAGCTCAGCTGAGTGATACCGAGTCCACCATTTTTGGTTGAAAGATGGAAATATTCCTCAGCTGTGTACTTCACCAGATGGAGAACTTTGCGAGTTGCTTCGCGGATTGCGCAATCAATGTCGTCCAAGATGTTACGGACAAAGTATTCATTCACGATGGAGTGAAGCTTACTTGGTATCACATGTTGTTTGATGAAGTAAAGCTTCTGATTGGCTGTGATGTTCGCTTTCAAAATTTTGTTAAGCAACTCCTCCATATCTTTTCGATTTGTTCTGTGCATACCATCCCGGGCGATGTTCACACCCAGGTACCTGATGGAATCTGCTTGCGGAATAGGCTTTCCGTTGATTGTGATGGTGATTTCTTGTGCACCTTTTCCTTCCGTTTTGAGTATTACCGACTTCGACTCATTGATAGACATTCCGATGGAGGAGTAGAACTCATTACAGATGTTGATGAGTTTCCGCAGATCTCCTTCGTTAGGAGCGAACAAAATGATGTCGTCCGCATATCCAATTGCCGGTAAGCGCCGACCTCGCTTTTTGATCTGGACTCCGATACCAGAATCTTCGAGTTGTCTCAGTAGTTGGTCGACCACTATGTTGAAGAGCACCGGACTGAGAGGGTCGCCTTGCTTGACACCTTGGTTCAAGTTGAAGAATGCCTCTTCGCCCGATATCTTCATAGACGTACTGCAGCCGCGGTATAAATCCTTCAGGAAAGATATGCTTCCATCTGACACACCACTTGCTTCACAACATCTAAAGATTGTTTGGTGGTTGACGCTGTCGAACGCTTTCTTAATGTCCAAGGCGGCCATTGGGTGGTTTTTGAAGTTCTTTTGCAACAAACTTGGTCACAGTTATGGCTTCAAAGATACCGTCACTTTTGACAAAACCCTTTTGGAGATTACTGAGTTGCACCTTGGTTGACATTCGTTCGGCAATGATGGCGGTGAGTGTTCGGTAAATGATCGAGCTGATGGTGATTGGACGAAAGTCCCCAGGGTCGGTGGAGTCCTTCTTGGCAATCAGAGTCGTGCGACTTTTCTTGAGATTGTCCGGAATGATGCCCACAATGAGGATGCAGTTCAATAAAGTAGACAGGTGGTTATCGTAGTCCACGAGATCAGAGGCCTTGAAGTTGTCCAGCCCAGCGCTCGATTTGTTTTTCTTACGGAGGAAGTTGGTCACTTGCTTGGGGTGAATGTAATACAGCACATCCTTTGAGTTGAGTTCAGCAGTCTTAGTTGGAGTGAACTGAGGAGGATCGGTGGTCTTCTCGAAGATTGGTCTCCAGAAGCGGAAGAATTTCTGTGGATCCAATTTTTCACTCACATTTGTCTCACCGAAAACGATCTTCTTGTACAGACGCTTTTTGTCTGTATTCCATAGCATTTGATTCTGCGCAAATCCTGTCATTCCTTCCCTGGTTGAGTCAGAGAGTCGACTTATTTCCCATTCGTTTCGTCTTCGCCTTCGTCGGCCACGTCGCATTCGTTTTCTTTTCTTCCCCTTGTTGAGTCTACGCATTGTCTCAGGGTCACTTCTACCCCTCAAGACTGATGATCTCAGCTTGAAAGGCTTCAAGGATTCCGTTGATGTGGTTGCGAAGTTCGCTGTGAGTGATGTTAATGTCGCCTGAGTCAAGCTTGTCTGCAAGAATCAGAACCCTTTTTCTAAAGTCCGAGTCAGACAGATGAGAACATTCTTGTTTCAGAATATCTGGAGTAAGTTTGATCTCAGGGAAAGGCACTTTTGCTAGTCTTTTTCTGTCATTGAGAATCCTCCGATCAAATTTGTATTTGTTCTTAGGGCAGTTCCTTCGAAGGTGCTGCATAGTATTCTGGAGTTTTTCAAAAGTCTCAGGACATTTAGGACAGCGGAAGATGGATTCAACGTTGCAGTCTTCTTTAAGGTGTTTTATGAGACTGCTTGATGAGCCTTTGTTCTTACGACATCTGGGGCACATCCAGTGTGTGTGGATTCGGCCTTGGGCAACAGAGGTTGGCACGATGGTGACGAAGTCGTAGTGAGAGCATGTCTTGATGTTGGGACATGTATGGGTGCAGGTAGCATGGACAGTGAAGTTGTCAAATGTTTCTGAGATTTGAGTTTCCCTTGGTTGTTGGTTGAGATGGTTGGGGGATGGGGCAGGATGCTCAGATGTATCATCCAATGAGATGTCGCTCATGTCAGATTCTGAGTTGTAGAAGAAGAAATCTTGATGTGTTGGAGTGTCGCTATGATGGTGATGATGATTATGTACAGGTGGGGATGATAGATCACAGAGAGAGATATCACTCAGTAAGGAGGTGTCTAAGTTGAGTTGACACGTAGGGTCTGAGGTGGTAGTGGGGGGGGTGGTAGTTCACCATCCATTCTCGTCATAGATCGTATTAACCTGCCGAATCTTGAGGAATCGCTTTCGGATTGGGCAGTTGGATTTTTAATTATCATAAAGAAATTTAATTATCATAAAGAAATTTAATTATCCCATATTTTCAAAGTATTCCGTGTCACAAGACACTTTGAAAATATAATTAAAACTCTTATTTATAATAAATTAAAAATTATATTTTATATTTAGAAATAAAATAATTGTCCTTTTTATTATTATTATCTTGAATTTATTCGTAAATAAAAAATCGACATCTTAAAAATTTAATATTCAAAGTTAATTTCAATTCAAATATCACTTGGCGTTATTACATTTTGATCTTGTGTTCAACCAAAAAAATGGATCTCATTTTTTGGTTAAATCTACTGTTCAATCCATTTAAGAACTTAGCATATTTCCAGTTTTACTATCTGGTTGTCGAACAGATTTTACTACACCGAAATGTCAAATATCGATTTGTGATTCGGTGCATCAACGGCTGTCTGGGCTTGGCTGCGTTGCACTGTTTGTACTTAACCTTCAAATGCAATCCCGAATGTTCCCCACTCGAGAACATACTGCTTGCAGATGCGTACTTCACTGTTGTTCGTAAATCAAAAATTAATTTTTGTGCCGTTTTGTTCACTCTGATGTTGTTCTACGATAGTCATGTACTGTTTGAGCGACCCAATTATCGACTATTGAGTGCACTCAAGGATGTACTGTGCCACAATCAATGGTCATTCTTTGTGTATCCTACTATTGGGGGCAATAGATGCGTTTGTGAGAAAACTAGAAAATGTTTCATTTATGTCTTGAACGCCTTCATTGGAATACTGCTTCCGCTTGGTAAGTTGAATTGGGAGAATTAAAAATATGCATATTCAAACATTCTCTTTACTAGATCTACTAATTCCACTTAACTATCTGTACTTTATGTACAAACTGTTTGAATATCGAGGCTATTTTCTCGATAATTACTCAATTGTTCAGTTTATTATGGCAATCAGTTTCATTCATCTCAAGTTTATGAGTTACGCTCTGTACTTCTGTACTTATGCTCACTCGATGGCGCTGAAATTCTCCTTGATGGCAGCTCAGTTGATGATGTTCTACCTGAAGATCAGCCAGGTGAACTCGATACTGGTGAAGATATCTGCACGTTTCAGTCTGCACGGTTACATTCTGTTTCGGTTGAAGTATGTCCAAACGCTGGTTTTCTTCTTTGAGGTTAATCAAATGTATGGGAAACTATTTTGTGCGTGCTTGTTGGCAATGGTTCCGGTTAATTTGGGCTTCTCCGTCTGGATCATCAATGGCGATTTGTGGTTAGGGGCTGAATTGTTTTGCCGCTTTTGGGTTGTTTACTTTTTCAACTTTGTCTTTGTGGCCCATTTGATGCTCGCCTACTGTACCATTCACATTCATCGGCCAATGAAGGCACTGTTCCACATTATGGCAAACAACAACAAACAGGACAAGAAGCGAGCGCTTACAGTGAGAACACAGTTCAAGGTGGTGCACCACATTGCTGCACTCAAGACACTCAATCGGTATGGCTTCACTTATGGTGTCTTTGGACTCGTTTCGCTCAATGCTTTCGCAAAGGTTTGTGCTTTTAGAAGATTTTGGTTGAAAAACTGTTTTTAAATTTGTGTTTAGTTTGTCTTATTGTATGGAAAATTCATGTTGATTACGTATAAATTGATGAAAAAGAACATTATTTGAAGAGTTGAAGGCCACTATGAAAGATGAAAGAGTTAAATACTAGAATTTCTTCTTATCTTAACAAATTCGACCTAAAATGCCACTACCAACTGGAACGAAAATTTCACAAATACATTTGTAGGAGTTAGTACTAACTTTTTAGTTGTTTTGATGACTAAACTTTAACAATTTTTAGATACACAAACATTGTGACTTTATCAAAATTAAAATTTATAAACTTGGGTTGCCTAATAAAATTGATTAAAGTTGTAATCACGAAGGCCGTCGGGTTAAGTCGTCGTGCAAGTGACGCCACAGTATCCGACGATACACTAGTGGAATTGTGCCCCTTTTTAAGATTTTTTGCTAAATTCCATTCAACTTTCGACAATTTAAATTCTATTTCATTCGAAATTTATTTTTGAAAAATTTTAAATAAATATTTGAGTGACTCACTAGTGATCACTACATATCACTAAGTAATTTAGATTCGTAGTTTTGGAAAATTCAAAATTGTATCATCCTTTCAACTTCTGTCTGTTCGAAAGGTGATTTTGAGTGTATTTGAGTTGATTTAAAGGGGGATTGGGTTCACTGGGGTTCGGGGAACATGGGGAAGAGTTGGCACTCGGGTATGGATGAGGGTGAGCTCATGCTCCAATCGGTGGTCAGCTCGGGTGAGCTCGTGCTCCAATTGGGTGATCTTGGCATCGTCGGTGGCGGCGGTCAAGTCGGTGATCAACTTCTTGATGGTCTCCTCTTGCGATTTGACGATGGCGACCTCATGCAAATGGGTTCCAGTTCGGAGATGGGCAATGGCGGCATCAGCTCGGGTCAACAAGGCGTTGGCTCGGGTGATCAGGTCGGACTTGGCGTCTCGCTTAACTGGCACTCGGATTGGGTCTCGGGGAAGATGGGGCAGAGTTGGGACTCGGTGTTGGATGGCGGTCAATTCAGCCTCCAATCGGTGCTCAGCTCGGCTCAGTTCGTGCTCGAGGGAGGTGACCTTGGCGTCATCGGTGGCGGCGGTCAAGTCGGTGATCAGTTTCTTGATGGTCTCCTCTTGGTGTTTCACAATGGCAACTTCGAGGGTGTGGGTTCCGGCTCGGAGGTGAGCGATAGCGTCATCGGCCTTCTTCAACAGAGCATTGCCTCGGGCAATCAGGTCAGACTTGACGTCACGGGCCACGATGGATCGGGCTTCAGCGATGGCCACAAAGGCGACAAGTGCGAGTGCGACGAAAACCTTCATTTTGAGTTGGGTTTGGTTTGGGAGTTGGTAACTTGTGAGAAGTTGTAAAATCCAAAGTAATGTCTCAATGGCTCACCGGTGAGCATATATACCCAAAAGCTGTACATCCTATTTTGGTTCCTGGTTAAGCATTGTTCGGCATACAAATCTAGGCACAAATGTACGTCAACGGGCACATTATGATATGTTCGTTGGATTATCGTATGATTGTGCCTATCATTATTTAACGTTTTTGTGTTAGATAATCCGGGCAAATATAAAATATTTATACTAAATGAGAGGTACTCAAGGACATTTCGTAGTCAAGTGCACCTCTTGTGAAGGCAAATCAATCATCCTTGTACGCTACCACAAGATAACACACATGGCAAATATTTACCCAAAGGGCGTTTTGATTTTGGCTTACATCCTGGATCGATCTTAAAATATTTGGATTTATACCTCCAATACCTACAATTGACCTAGACTCTACTAGGATCCTATCCTAACACTACCATACTAAAGTTTTGATTAGTAAACAAACGGAAATTTTGATTTGGTAGACAAATTTGGGCCTGGAAAAATTATTTCGATAATTGACAGGGTTTTGCAAACTCCCCATACAACTACAATATTACAATAATTCTATACTTGGAAGACAAAAGAATAATCTAGATTTGTGCCCTAATCATAAAAGCCACTTATTAAAAGTGCACTTCAAAGTACACAAATTGATATGCCTGGGCACACACACAAATTGATCATAATCTTATACCTCCACTTAACTCTTAACCCGAGCACAACTAAAGAGATTAGTCACCATTGTGAAATATACCAAAATTGTGTTAGGTGACTAGAAATGCGGAATAATCCTTATCAGATGATTATTATCTAAAAATAACGATATCCTATTAGTAGATGATTTTTACGTCAAGTAATCGATGCACAGAGAAAAAAATACTTGGGGTTTGAACACAGATTGAACTGATTGGATTGGATTGATTGAAAAAAAAGAATATTTTATTGTTTATTTTCAAGACATTATATGACTCTTCTTTTAATTAATTTGTAACTGATCATGATGAATTTGCCATACAAGAGCAGATACTATATTTATAAATCAAACAAAAAATTAACATAGACAAATAAAAAATACTAAAAATCGAAATTACCTTTGCAAAGGCTCGCATTGAAACCAGCCCAAAATTGCCGTACGTGAAGCCATACCGATTATTCGTATGCAGTGCGTGAATGTCCTTGCACAGCCTCAACTTTGCACGCAAATTGCCAAATGTATGTTGTGCCCGAAAAGCCAGCGCTATCATCACTTTAGCTGGTTCATGAATGCGTCTGGTGCACTGTGCCAATGCTAAATGCAATCCAAAAATAAACACAAACTGATAGCCAACAAAGAAGAGCATAAAAAGTTGATTATCCAATCCACCAACAGACATTGCCCAAACCATCATGATGGCACTCGAAGGACCAAAGGCGAATAGAACACCAAGAAACAGTTTTCCGTACATTTTGTTGATCAAGAAAAAATATTGTAATGCTTCATTAAAATTTGATGCCAAATTGGGATATTTGTGCAAATTGTAGCAATAATCACGATTTTCCAATAGGTGAATAAATCCAATAAAATTTAGTTTCATTTTAATAAAAACAATCATCAAGAGGGCAATTGAGTAGTTTTCAAAAATTTTACCAAAATTTCGAAATATTTCAAACGAAAACACAAAATGCGTATACACAAATAGAATGTCAGAAAATAGTACGAGCAATTGGAAAATGTTGAGCAATACAAGAAAGTATTTTCTAATCATTTTCGGAATTTTACGATTTTTACTTGATTCAAAAAATAATGAACAGTCTTGCTGCACCAAAACACGATTCAGTAGTTCATTTAACCGAATATTTGAACGTAAAAATATAATATAATTTCGTACAAGTCCCGCAAAACTGACGTTTTGCCGTTGGGACTTTAGTACGAAACCGCTGGCAGCAAGCTGTCAGCGGGCCCCCCACCACGCCTAACCCAATAAAAATTGAAGTCAAAAATATGAAATAAGGTGCAATAGATGGTAAGACGTCACCTAACGGTTCACGATCCTAACCACCTAACCTAACCTAAACCGAACGACGCCCAACACCTACCAAAACCACCTAACCTAACCTAACCCAAACCGAACGACGCCCAACCCCCACCAAACCACCTAACCTAACCTAAACCGAACGACGCCCAACCCCCACCAAACCACCTAACCTAACCTAAACCGAACGACGCCCAACCCCCCACCAAACCACCTAACCTAACCCAAACCGAACGACGCCCAACCCTCACCAAACCACCTAACCTAACCTAACCTAAACCGAACGACGCCTAACACCCACCTAACCACCTAACCTAGCCTAAACCTACTCCTAACGACGCCCAACCATCAAACTTTAAAATGCAACCAAATAAAAACAATTTTCAATTTTTAAAAAACGACGCCCAACCCCCACCAAACCACCTAACCTAACCTAAACCAAACGACGCCCAACCCTCACCAAACCACCTAACCTAACCTAACCTAAACCGAACGACGCCCAACCCCCCACCAAACCACCTAACCTAACCTAAACCGAACGACGCCCAACCCTCACCAAACCACCTAACCTAACCTAACCTAAACCGAACGACGCCCAACCCCCACCAAACCACCTAACCTAACCCAAACCGAACGACGCCCAACCCTCACCAAACCACCTAACCTAACCTAAACCGAACGACGCCCAACCCTCACCAAACCACCTAACCTAACCTAACCCAAACCGAACGACGCCCAACCTCCAGCAAACCACCTAACCAAAACCTAAACCGAACGACGCCCAACCCCCACCAAACCACCTAACCCTAACCTAAACCGAACGACGCCCAACCCCCCACCAAACCACCTAACCTAACCCAAACCAAACGACGCCCAACCCTCACCAAACCACCTAACCTAACCTAACCCAAACCGAACGACGCCCAACCTCCAGCAAACCACCTAACCTAAACCTACTCCTAACGACGCCCAACCCCCACCAAACCACCTAACCTAACCTAAACCGAACGACGCCCAACCCTCACCAAACCACCTAACCTAACCTAAACCGAACGACGCCCAACCCTCACCAAACCACCTAACCTAACCTAACCCAAACCGAACGACGCCCAACCCCCACCAAACCACCTAACCTAACCTAAACCGAACGACGCCCAACCCTCACCAAACCACCTAACCTAACCTAAATCTACGCCTATCGACGGAAAAACGCACCAAAATTCGAAATTTCAATTGTTGATAAAATTTTTCCTTTGTTGCATTGTTGCACTTTTATTATGACATTGTTGTATGCAACAAACAGCGTGACGGACAGACTAACAGCAGAATTTTAATAGAAGTACAATATAATTAAAATATGAATTGTTGATGAGTTGATTGAGAAAAACGACTGCATTGAATTTTGGTTGTGGCAACAGTAGACTCAGTCCATCGAAATGGACAATTCGCTCAAGGTGAGTTAGTGGACTGAAAGCGAGATACAGAAAATGGAAAGCTTTGAGAACGTTTAGGAGAATTACGAATTTTACAATTCGAATTTTGGCAACATTTTTGTTGATTAATATTTGCTCGACCAACGAGTGATAATATTGAAAATAGTCGATTCGCTTGAATGGTAAAATTATGAGCAAAAATAGCTTCATTTTGAACATATTTTGTCTTTGAATATTTGGAGTTTTCGTGACTTTCAGAGAGAATTGTCTAAAAATCGGACAAAATTCAAATTAATTTAAAATTTTGATATTAAAAAAATGAATTACTTTCTTATGCAGATTGTCATTAGCATAATACCAAATGAATTTAAGTATTTTAAAATTGGATTTAAAAACTTTTTAAATTGCTTTCAAACTTACGATAATCACGACTTTGTTAATGTTAATCTAAGTTTAATGATGTGAGTCCCCCTCTGTCATTGTCAACAATAATTTTTTTCTACGAATTACTAAATTGCTCGTTAAGTTTGTCTACTTTGTTTAATACTTAGTTACACTTAGAAAATAGTTAAATTATGCCAAGGAAAAGGTATATATACTTTTTATGCTATTTTTATATATTTCACTTGAATCAAATAGTCTGTACTTCTCGTCCCAAACATCAAGATCATTAGTGATCTAGTTTGTCATTTGTGATTTGAGTCATTAAGCTACAGGACCTACTGCAGTTGCGCTGGAAATAGGCACCAGAAAGTGCACAAACTTGAAAATTTTGAATTTTGAATTTCTTTTGTGGAACCTTGAGAAAATGAAAATGTATATTTTTTAAGAATTTATTTTGAGTTTTTTAACGTTTAAACATACGGATCACTTGTCACATACATTCGAAGCAAGTCCACGCTATTTCCAACATTTGTGCAAATAGTAGTGTTCGAGTACTGTTCTGATGTGACAAGGTTCAGCAAACACAAAGAACTGAACAGAAGAGTGGCAAATCTCTCAGTTTAGGAACACTTCACTGCATTGCAATGTTGTGCAATATATTCTCCCAATTATTTTTTCTCTATTTGCTGAGTTTTTACCCCCAATATTATGCACGCATACTGCACACAATGTGCATGCATCCGTACAATTGTCGGACAACGGAATGGAATATATTTTCAATTCAATTTTTTATTCAAAAAAAACAGAAAAATTAATTAATTTTGAATATTCCGTTATTTTTTGTGAATGTTATCATAAAATTATTTTATTTTATCTTTTTGGAATATTTTATTTTATTATATTGAAAAATGAAAAATGATAATATTATTAATATATTATAATGAATTGCGCATGCGCATTTTGTGTTTTAATGTAAGTGTAGATTAAAATAACCGATGCAACAAAAAAGATAAAAACTTAACACACGAGAGCGCATCATCAGATGCATTAGTCCCATGAGAGCACACCGTCTCTCTTTCTGTTATTTCCATTTTAACGAATCTCTCTAGCATCCAGAGAATCTACAATCTGCAACCCGAAACACTCTTGTCCACTCTATATAATACGTACATCACTTGTACGGCATTCTGTATTCTCTGTTTTCTGTATTTTATTCAACGTAAATGTGCACTCGAATTCAATTGAGGGGATTTTCTCTCTTTCTCTTTCTCGTTTTCTCTCTCTCTCTCTCTCTCTCTCTCTCTCTCTCTCTCTTGTTTGCATTCAAATTGCAAATGCTAATTTGTATACAAAGTGCTCAGTCTACTGTAAGTGGAAAGAAAGTGCAAGCTCTAAAAGGGTCCCATTTACTGTTCCATTCAATGGGTAGATATATATATTAGTTTGTGCGTTCGAGTGCTCAAAATTAGATTTGTTCTGACGGTGCTCGAGTGAGGTTGTCTGGTGATCTGCTTTACATCACTTTTCTGTTAAACAAATAGAGAAAAACAGAAAATCATTATGGAACTCAAGAAGAAACCCGCCGCTGCTGTTTCAATCAATACAATACTATCTAACGACATTTTGATTAAAATTCTCGACACTCTCCCTCTAAACGACCTCTTCACAACCTCTAAAGTGTGCATCAAATGGCGTTGGTTATTCTACAAAGTTTGCAAACGTAAAAAATCTCTGTTTTTTTTCGATCTTAAATCTGCGACAAATCTGTCCCGACTCTACGATTGGTATAAAGTTGTGTTTGAGTGTCATGAAAATACTCTTTATTTTTCGGAAAAATTTAGTTTGAAAAAGTTGTTATCGAAACATGATCTAGCGACTCTATTTCCAAATGTTGAAAATCTTTCCTTGTCTTTATCTGTAAAAAATCGTGCATCGGATTCTGCGATTTTGGACAAACTTTTAACAGGAAAATTTGTTTCTAAACTTACTTCATTAAAAATTGCACTCTACTGTCAATCATTAGAAAAACATTTTGATTTTCATCGTCTCGCAGAGGATGACGATGAGCAACTATTTGTCGAGTATCGAACATGGCGACAAATTTTTACGTGTTTGAATTCTGTTTCTACTTTCAAAACTCTAAATCATCTAACTTTGTTCACAAGTTCAAGTGACGAGTACTTCTTTTACTATCCAGTTGAATACGAACCTTTAAATTTAGCAAATTTCCCCTTACTAAAAGAACTAAATTACGGCGTGAAAATTCAACAAACTCAATCGGAAATTTTAGCAAAATTGCACAATTGCTCTAAATTGCGTTCATTTAGACTTCTTTATGGAGTAAATTCCAACAAACTAGATCTTGATGCACTTAAAAATGAATTACCTGAAAAATTGAAAGATTTGATTTTGATTTCTTATTCTGATAATAATCATAACCACAATCACGGTTTAGAATCTTTGAGTTGTATCCTCGAATCTGCATGCGCAAATAGACTGCGCAGTCTACGTGTTAACACAAATTCTCTGACTCTTGAAGAGGTTATGGATCAACTTGCGTATTCTAATCAGATTACGGATCTTCAATTGAGTGGACTGCAAAAAGTTTGGAAATTTTATCTTCGAAATCCGGAAAATTTCGAATATGAAAAACCACTTCAAACCGTCACTAAACTAACCCTACGATGGTCCTCAGGACTTTATCGCAGTTCCCAAACATTTGATCGAATTTCCCAATGCCTTCAAACATGTTTTCCAAATTTGAAATTGTTGATTCAAGACAATCTACACTTGCGGGCTTTTAAACTTTTGACCTATTGGATCAAGTCCGACTGTTGCATACCTGAACGAGCAGATATCCCGATAAGTCGTTACTATAAAACCCATTCGAGTAAGGGTTACATTTCATCACGAAATCTCAAACATTTTATAGTTGAATCGAATTTTAAAGAAAATTTACATCAATTCGTTAATAATTTTGAAATTGCCGATAAAGTGATTTGTCTTCAGTTTGAGTGTGAGTTTGGTGATGTTGAACTGTTTGAAAAATTAGTAGCTTTTAAAAATTTACAAGTTTTAAAACTCAAATGTTTACCAAACTTTTTTGATCTTGTAAGCAACTCAACTCTTCCTTCAGTGACATCACTTCATTTAGATTTCATCAACATCGATCAGCAACTCGATCCTTTTACAGTAATTCCCTGTTCTTCTTCTGTTCTAACAACACTTTTACCTCCAATATTTCCAAATTTGAAAACACTAAAACTCGACGGACTGTACGCTCTACCACAGGATTATTTCAATCTTTCAGCACGTGACCTCAAATGGTTTCATAAATTGAGCGAAAGTTTGGAGAACTTAGAAACTGTTTGGTTACTTAAAGATTGTCGACTATCACCGCAACCAAAGTTGAAACCAACCCAATCGAGCATTGATCAGGGCGATGCTGAGTATCGATTCCGTTATCAGATCGTTGATTTGATTAACCCTGTTGGATCAAATAAACTGGATCACGTGATTCGAGTTTGCCAGAGAACGTTTGTTTAATTACAAAACTTTTGCAATCCTTAATCAAATCAAATTTTAAAACTTAAGCTCCGTGACTAAGTCGAACCAAAAGCAGATCCAGTGTGGTTTCATGTCTGTCCAATTGCTGTTCATCGTTCTTAAGATCTGCGGAATCTGGTTTACCCTTCAACGCTTTCACCAACTCTTCCACTGCCTGCACCTCAGCGTGAATTGCATGAACCTCTCGACTGTTTGGCAGTTTAGCAGTGGCTTCCTGTGCTTTCTTGACCAACTGTTCACCATTTGCGATCAACTGTGCACGGCTGTGGCCTTTGGCATGATGATGCGCCTCAACCTCCTTGATGATGGCCAACTCTTCTGCGAGTCGATTCTCACTGCGCAGCAGCTCCTCTTCGATCACATGAAAGTGATGGACATCGTGGGTTTTGTTGAGGACGAGTGCTTGGTGTTTTAGGTCGGCTGTCAGTGCTTCCACAATCACGACTTCCCGCTCGAAGGCTTGAACGAGGTGGCCGTGACCAGACTTGCGGAATTGTTCAATTTCTTGTTGAGAATTTTGGACAATCAGTTCGCCTCGTTTCACCATTATTTCTGCGACAAGTCGACTTTGATCGACAACGGCTTGTTGTGCTATATGTAAAAGGATGTTAACTAACGCTCCGACTTTTAAGTTAACAAACCTGACACCGCACAAACAAAGAAAAGAACTGCAATTATGGACTTCATTTTGGTTTGTTGTTGCTGCTGTCAATTTGTTCACAAATATAAAATGCATAACAGTTTTAACTAAATTCTTGTTTTTATATATACTCACTAATTTGTATCCACCGTCGGAGCGTTTGTGAAACATTAAAGGCGTAAAACATTAAACTAATTATTACATGTATGTTTATAATCCGGGTATAGATCGGTCTGTCTAAGATATATCTTTAATTTTGGCACATTTGTGTTGGCACATAATCTCGAGTGTTTTGTTCTTTTCGGCGTCACAACTCTAAACACGTGATTGATTTTAAACTTTGTACTCGGTTCTATGTAGAAATGAACGTGTATCTTTTTGGAGGCTCAATTTAGACATTGACTTTGACACACATTTAATTATTGACGTTAATTATATTCAGTAGTCATGGTACCCAGCTTTGTGATGATAAGTTTGGTTAAGTTTAAAGTACATCTTATCTTAATACATTTTTGTGCCTTTCATTTTGTTGGCTGTAGAGTTCTTTTTATTATTATTTTTCGTTGTTGTATTTGTCGGAGCGAGCATAAAATATTTTATTGACCTGATTGAATGAATAAAATCTTTTGATATTTTTTTTTTCATTCGTATAAACTGAAAACTGTAAAGAAAAGTCCAGAAAACGTGTTTTGAAACATACGTACGTACATAGGAAAAGATCTATCGTACATTTACATGCTTAGGTCAAGCGTAATTCAGATAGTACGTAACCGCAGCGGAGGCCGTGTCGGAATCGGAGCAAATATGAAGGAGGCCAACCAAAGTCGAGCCATAATGATTGAGTGAGGTTTTCACAATATACGTTACATCTGTGGTAGTGACTGAATAACCACAAAAGTACGTGTTAAGGAGCATAAGAAAAGATCTATTTACAAATGTCTAAGTCTAGAGATGATTCACAAAGTACGTAATGCATATTTACCTATATACACATAGGTGGTCTTTTTCACATGTATGCTAATAAAGTGTAAATATTCATGTTCATATTGATTTGTTTCGGTTATTACTATTTGTTGAAAAATGATGCTCCAATTGGGATTCGATAAAAAAATATTATCGGACAGAGACCGAGAAAAAAGTTCTAGGTTACCAGCAGAAATAAATGAACAAACACTGGTCAGTGCATACAGCAGCAACATCAGCGAGCAAGAGCATGCGCAGTAGAACGTTGTCCATGTTGTTTTCTTTGACAGCCTCGGTACAGACCTCTCGGTTCTATTTGGTGACCATTTCGAAATTAGGTTTCAACCCGAAGAATATGGATTCGATAATGAAATACCATTCTGGTACCGAAAATACCGTTCCTGTACGTCCACCGGCTAACATAGGTTCCATCTCAGACAAGGAACTACTGTCCATATTCTATCGCCTACCTCTCCGTGATCTTCAGTCCGTGGAACTGGTCAGCCACCGATGGCGTTGGCTCGCTTTGATTTGCTATTCCGATCGACGATCTTTATCTTTATTGCAAGCCCCAGCGTACCGTGATCAACTGGTGGATATCACTCGATTCTGGTTCTTCACAGATTACACCACTAGGGTCCCGTTTGAGTTTGAATGTGTCCGTGTGACCCAGGAGGTTAATTCTGTTGGCCTCAAATGGCTCGTTTCTCGATTTTCTAAAGTGACCAAGCTCACACTATACTGCGTTGATTATTTGTCGATGGAACGTTTCGTGGAATTGATTCGAATGTAGGTTACACCACACTATTTTTGAATGCCACTAGAATCACACTACTTCCAACCTAGGTATCCCAATTTGGAAAGTCTGACCATGTTCAGCACTGCTACTCAACAAATCCAGTACAACCAACCCCAATTTTGGGATGCCCTTCAAGGTTTAGAATATTTGTCCTATCTGCATCTGCCCTTTGAATTCGGGACAGAGAATCTACACGCAAACCAGTTGGCCCCGTTTGTCCGTCCCCAAATCCGAACTCTCTACTGCAAGTTCACAGGCCGCCAAGCGGAACTCAAGCCTCTGACTCGTATGCTGGAACCAGTTCAACAACTTGGTTTATTCGTTGTTCTGGGTACAACTGAGTTATTTCTCTTGGTTGATCATACCAAAGGAATTGTACTTAATAACCAAGTGCAAATGCCCCTCACTGGGCAGGGATTGTATCAGCTTGCCCAAATCGTGACGAATACGGCGTATGCTGCGGTGATTACCCACCTGGATTTATCTATTCAAGCTAATGTGACCCTACTGGCAATTCTGCCCAATTTGGTTCGTATGACTCAGCTGAGTCACATTCGGTTCCGTGTACCAGTTGGCGAACAACAACCACCAAACCATTTCATTGCTGGTATTAACCAGTTCAACTACCGAACTCTACTCGGACTGCCCAATCAAACCCTACCAACTGTCCGCTATTTAAACCTAACCAACTTCGATATAATTCAGCCGTCAGGCATATTCCGCTATTTATCCTTGACATTCCCGCAAATCAACTCACTCGGCATTGAAGATTGCACTGTCATAGACTCCACTGGCACTCTCACCTCTCCCTTCTGGTTCCTAGCCAATATACGTCGCTTCGTCCAACTACGCAATTTGTGTCAAAATAGTCGACTGGTGCTCGTGATGGACCGAGAAAAGGATTACGATTATGCGGAGACAGACAAGTCAGTTCGAGTTATTACTGATGAAATTTTAAAGAAACGACCATAAGGCGCATGCGCGCGACTATTCCTACTCATTTGTTAATCTACATTATGGCTATTTCTACTTAATCAATATATATTTTCCCCACTTTAATCATAGCAACTATATTTATGTATCATAGCTAACTCCATTAGTAGTAATAAAAATTTAAATCAAGTTTATACTTTTAATTACTTGCAATTTTCAAAAACGGTTGAAATCTCCAAAGTGATTTCTAAAATTCATCAAGCTCCTTCTGGTAGAACGATGAATTTCCTCGATTGTACTTTATGTTAATACAATGTAGGTGGTACTTGAGGTGTAAAAATCATATAAAATTGAATATTTCAGCCATCACTTGAGCTACTTGATTTGACTCCGATGATGCACAATCGATATAGATTTGTCGCACAATTGCGCCAATAAAGTTGATTTGTTCCAGTATTAACATTATGGAGGACATTTTTTTGCTTGCTTTAGATGTGCTCATATATTTGCGTTGAAGATAGCGAGCCAAAAGATGACAAACCAATGCATGGTTGTATCTGTGAAAGAATATATTTTTCGAATCATTTGAGAATAAACTTATTTAAATAATTTTCATTTACCTTATCAACTCTGGACAGCTTAGGTTTGAGCGAGGCTTAAATAGCAGTTGTGTCATGAGCTAATGTACATGTTAGCTAATGTATAAACAATTTTGTTAAAACATACCAAATCTCTAATTGTGCAGTCATTGTCCATCTCGTGGAGCATTGCATTCAAAAATGTCCTATGTATTTCAGCAAATTGTCTATGCTTCAACTGCCAACTACAGCTCAAATCCATGTCCATTTTGACCATAATCGCAGTTTTGTCCGCCACATCGAGTATCATTGGAATTGCATCCTCAATTTGATCATACACAAATGCACCGTAAACAAAACTTATTTCAGGATGAGAGCACTTCAGTAGAATCAGTTGGTCTGACTGGTTAAGTGATGTGAAAAATGTAAAACTGTTGCAAAATTTCACAGTTCTACGAACAAATAGTTCTGCCAGATTTAGTGCTTGTACGATTGTGTTTACTTGACCCACTAGGCGAACAGTGGTATGGTCACCAAAGGCGGATACAGCCGCGCGAATGTGGTCTATTTGTGCTTGCTCATAGGTAGTGTGACTTATTGGGTGATTCTCGAGGTAGCTTTTAACGTGGTTCAAATTTTTCTAATTTCAATAAAAAAAATTATCAAAAAATATGAACAAACAAAACTCTATATACTTTCATTCCAATTGCCAAACACTTCTCAAGGCGGCATCTTTTACAGTTTTTCCTACTGTTCTTATCAATCAGACAATTTTGCTTGAAGTTACATTGAAATTTCTATTTTAAAAAATAATTTTATAAAAATTTTGAAATCAAATTGAAATTAATACTACCTCAATTTTTGTTACATTTCGACGGAAAAATCCTTTACAAGGTTCACAGGAGAGCCCATTAAAGTTGAAACCTTAAAATAAACTTACTTTAGAAAAAATTAAATAGATCATTTTACGAACTCTTGGCAAAATCACCACAAACTCGACAATATTTAGACAGTGGAATTGTGACTGTAGACATTTTGTGTTTGTAGAAAACAAAATTTAAAGTACGAAAGTTTCAAACGTTATATACAAGTTAACAATCGAAAAAGTGAAAATTGTAGGACATTTTATTTTGTTAATATAATAACTTTGGGTGAAACAGTCACAAAATTCAAGTTGTTTCACAAATAGTCATATTATACGAGGAAGTGAGCTCTACCAAATTGTATATGCTTAAATGATGCTTGTAATGCACGTCGCTGTAGCGACAACATTTGACAGCAGAAACTAAAACATAACTTTTCCTTTTCAAAGAGCAAAGTTTGTTATATAAGAGGTAATTTTCCTGTTTTTGTATACATTTGTAGTTGCATGTTGCACAAAACTTGTCCAAGAGAACCGACAAGCAAGTAATGACTCTCAATATAGTTACACAATGAAATTAATTTTTCAACAGTCTGTTTGGCATATCGAATCAAATACAATCTTATCAAGTTGATTCGGCTTGAAAACAAATTACAATTTACCAACTGTATAGCACATGAATGTTTGTTATCAATCAAACAGGAAATTTTATCTTGGAAAAACATTTATTATTTTGCAGAGAAACTGTATAACAAGTCAATCAAATAAATTATTTTTGTTTATGATTTCATGAAAAGCGAATTGTGAACTGCCAAGGTTTTTACGATAATATTGTTGAAGACTTTTAAAATGTGATATAAAAGTACAAATTTGTGTGTATAATTTGTTAGTGTGATCAAATTGTACTTTATGAACCAATCAACACCGAAAGTGTTTGTGCAATCAAAATAACCGTGTCACATTTAGATTGTCATAAATTGGACTGTTCTTGTACGTTCTATAAATAACCAACAGGACTGTAGACATGGCTGTACCCTTAGTAATTAGCGTGAGAGTGTTTAGTTTAATTAGTTAATTAAATTGAATTGATATTATATTATTAAGGTAGTTTTCCTGTCTCTTTATGCACTTGTATATAAACGTACATGTTGTTTCTTTATTGCGCACTACAACTGAAAATGTTTTTGAAAATCATTTTGACTTTGGCATTGAGCTTCAGCTCATGCCTTCAGGTGCATTCGTATGTTCACTTTATCTTTTCTTTTTTCGTGTCATTTTAATTTGTCAATTATTTTTGTTTTATAAGGGCACAAGTTTTCAATGTAATGCAGTATGGTGCAATTGGTGATGGAATCCATTCAAACACAGAAGCAATTGCTAAAGCGATTTCTGCAGCTCATCAAGCGCCCTCTGGTGGCACTGTGAATTTCCCCAATGGAACCTACTTTACCGGTCCAATTGTGTTCAAATCGAATGTTCATCTACATCTGGATGAGGGCGCCGTCCTCAAATTCAGTGACAATTTCGATGACTACCTACCGATGGTTCCGGTTCGATTTGAGGGCATCGTAGTGCAGAGCTTTTCGCCTTTGATTTATGCGTACAATCAGAGCAATTTTGGTATCACCGGTTCGGGGACATTGGATGGATCAGGTGCAAAATGGTGGAAATTTACGCGACCCTTGGAAGATTTGTATAATGCTAACCAGCCAATTGTACTTAACGAAACTAAATGGCAGAAAGAATTTGTCCGTCAAAACCGAGATTTACTAGCTAAACTCGAGGGCGTACTCGAGAATCGATGGTTGTTGAGTTTTCACTTTCCGAGACCGGACTTTTTCCAGCCAATGTACTCCCAGTATATTACGTTAGAGGGCGTAACTTTTAAAAATTCACCATTTTGGACTGTGGCACCGACTTTTTCCGATCATATTCGAATACATGGGTTAACAATCGTGAATCCTCGTACTCAGTACAACACTGACGGAATTGATCCGGATTCGTGTCGTAATGTCACTATTACGGATTGTGTGATCGATGTGGGGGATGATTGTATTGCGATAAAGTCGGGGAAAGGATGCTCAGGTATGATTTTTGATTATGCGCTCATGCGCAATTGCATTACACGCATGCGCATTACCGTATTTTATATTTTACATTTACATTACTAGGCACGAGAAATCGGCATTCCAAGCGAGAATATTATCATCAGTAATTTACACTGCAATGGTCTGGCTGCAATTGCAATTGGAAGTGAAATGTCGGGCAGTGTTCGAAATGTTTTTGTTCGTAATGTGACAGCAGTGAACGTTTGGAATGGTCTCTATTTTAAAACCTGTCGTGGAAGAGGTGGTGTTGTGGAGAATATTCATTTTACAGATATTACAATCCTGAACAAGTCGAAAGAGTACTCCATCAGTATGTATCCCTTCTACACGTATGGCTGTATGAAGGATCCCGGGCCGAAAGTTAGTGAATTGACTCCACGAATTCGTGATATTTTCGTAACCAATTTCACTGGTTCTTCAAAGTTGGGTTTTACTGTGGTTGGGCTGCCTGAAACACATTTTTCGAATATTCAACTGCGTAATGTGCATTTAATGGCTGAACAGGATGAAGTAATTACCGATGTTGATGATTTGTTGCTGTCTAATTTCACTTATCATAAATTGTCACAGTCTACATTTGATAATAAATAATTGAAGAATAAAATTATGGTGCTGCTAAATTGAATTCATTGGGGGCGGGACTTATATTAAAATTATATTTTTTAGCGAGATGAAGTCGAAGTCTTATAGTTTCACCCTGTCTGTCTGTCTGTCTGTCTGTCTGTCTGTTGGAGGCTTGGGAAAAGTAACCACTACATCTCCAGTAACCAAATTTGGCACACAATTTTCACCGTAGGATTCCAAAAATCAGCCTTTTAGGTCATCTGGTTGCAGAGATATGAGACAAAAAGATCACAATCCTGATGTATGTAAACAAATGCGACTATTTTTACTTACACTGGCTTTGGTGTGTAAATAGTTCATTCTGACTTCGTCTCGCTCTTTTACTGGCTTGCCAGAATTTTTAAACACTTGATATTTCGCTCACAGTGTACGCACCCAAAATGACCCATTTAATCGCACTCAAAAGAGTCATAACTCAACTCTTAACTATATAACGTACCACCGTTGATTGTTGAACACACATACAAAACATAATCACTCACATGATGACTGATTGTTAAATTGGTTTGTTTTAAATAAATGAAGATACCTATCCGATATATTAGTAGTAGTTTATTTATCCAATAGTACCTCCATTTGGCTACATTACATTATCAATTCCGTGATCGAGAGGTAAGAGGTCCAGATGCAGATAAGACAGTCTTGTTAGTACGACACTCGACAGTTTGTTTATCTACTTGGACCAAAAACAAACTGGTTGAAATTGTATAAATACTCTTGATTGAAAAGTGCTCAGCTCAGCTGCGTAGCAAACAAGCACAAAATGAAGCCGATGCAAAGCTATTTGGCCGTTTGCCTGGCGGTAGTGACTTTTTGTGCTGTCACATGCGAAGCCTTGGTTTCTGAAACTGTCAACGATACACTCGCACTGGCGCACTGTGTGCACTTAATTGAGCCCGTTCCACTCGACTACATACCACCACCTTACACCTTCCAAAAGGGTGAGTATCGCAATCACAATTGTTCACTTGTGTGTGATTATCTCGAAAGTGTTCAAAGTGTGCCGTTTTGTGGTGGCAGAGGAGGGGGGTAAGTACGATGTCCACCCTATACACTAGCTGGGACACTCCGGTAAATCTTCGGGCTAAAACCTTCCAGAGATATGGACCGGTAAAGTTAAAGGGTACCACTTTTTGGGAATTTTTTCTCTATGAAGATTGGACATATTCATATTTATTCAAATTGCCAAGATCATTGTAATAGTATGTAGAATAACAGTGAATTTTTCCAGAAGCATTGATAAACATTGATTGTATCAAATTACACATTGAAAATTACGGTTTTAAAACGTGCCCAAAATAAGCCCTTTTTGCTATGTTTTTAAAATCGCCTTTTTCAATGTGGGATCTGACACATTCAATGTTTATAAATGTTCTTGAAAAAATTCACAGTTATTCTACATACTATTACAATGATCTTTGCAATTTAAAATGGGCAAATAAGTCCAATCTTCATGGAGAAAAAAATTCCCAAAAAGTGGCACTATTGTGTTCAGAATTGAAAATACTATTAGAAACAATTAATAACTTGTGGAGCCCCGACGATTTGGCGGAAAGTCCCGGCTAGTGCCTATGAAGCAGCATTTGTCTATATATAATTTGATTAGTATCTCGTTTTAAATAAGTAATTATTTATTATTTTAGTTGTCATGGGGGAGAGTACTATAATAAGTCGCGAGTAGGCACATTCAATCTAAACGAAGGTCAACCGTGTGCAAGTGAATCGGTATGGAAATTGTTGAGTTTGAAGGCACATGCGCTCAATTGTATTATTTATTTGCGCAGATCTGCCATAATGGCCATTGTATTGACGCCGACTCGAACCATGGCAATTTGACCGCCAAGTTGAACTCGATTTCACTGAATGACCAAATCAACACAAAGGACCCATTTGCAAAGTGTAACACAAGTGCTGTTGATGCTGGATATTCCGCAATTGTTCTGTGCATCGATTCGCAGCGTAGAAATGTGGTAAGGCTAGACAACATGATTTAATGACATTAATAATGGCACTTATTTTTTACTTTAAAGTCTACCCTCACCGAGATGTCTGGTTTTATGTTAAACTATCCTTTTGGTCCATTTGAAAAGCACGAGCATGGTACAAGCCCGGCTGAAATGTGCGATTTGTTGTACTGTTTCGAGTGGATTCCAACATTGACTAATCGAAAAAGTAATGAACCACCACCAAAATTCTATTGTCACTATGGAAACCAATTTCTGAGCACAAGTGACAACATTAATTTTCTATATGCTAGTGGTTTAAATTACCATACTGATACTAATGACTGCATTTTGGATGTGATTCAGCTGCCGCTGAGTGAACTTGTGCAAGATCATGGTAAACGCAGTGAACGAGTGCTGCAATTTGCACACATTGACGTGCCACTCAATGTTACACTTGAGTGGACTAAAGTCATTCTTTGATTTTGTGTGACACAAATCTGCTCAAATTAAAGAGGGAACGCTTTCATAAATGACCTGATCAACAAAAATTGAAAAATGTTACAGTTTTACTAAATAAATATTACTGCAAGCAGAGTAGTATCTGAGCAATGGTGACCTGCGCCCCTTGGCGACAAATAATCGAGAATGCTTTCACTTGCACCCGAGCCCACAGCAGCATTGTCCAATCCTACTGTGGGCAAAAGCAGCAGAATTGTAAAACTAAGTATCACTGATTTAGGAAATTGTCGCTTATCTTTCATGTCATTTTGAAAATTGGGAAAAAGCAGCCGCTCCACCAAAAGCAGCCAAAATCGTCCCAAAAGCGCTCATATACCGCTCGAAACTGTTCATATGAAAATCGTGACTTATCCCTCGTTTCGATATTTCAATCATCAAATTAACGATGAGAAGGAGAATACCAACACAGAAGGAGATCATTGCAGAATAGGCCACAGGCCAAAAGTCGGCCGGTGTTCCAAGCCATAGGGTTGTAACATGGCGGCAGCAGTAATCGGTATTCATTGACAGTGAGATAAGTGAATAAATTTTGAATTAAAATTAGCAATTAGACCACTTGTGAGCAGTAGAAAAATTTTTGCTGCACCAATTCGATTGGTATTCATCAAAATAGAAACCAATGCACTGGCACCCTTTCCATAGACATGAAAGCCTATTGTTGCAAAAGGTTTCTGTGTCAAACCATCACGATACTGTGGATAACGTTCTTCCAAAATTAACCAACTTTCCGCTAAACAAATGCCTAATATTGCAGCTCAAAATTCGCAGTACAAAAATTGCGGCTAGTCCTGACCAACCAGCGTGAGTTGTCACATGTGGAAGTGATAAAAGTCCTGCTAGAAACAACAAACAAACAAAAAACAAGTTCATTTAAGAAAATAATTTACACTTCGTACAAGTCCCGCAAAACTAACGTTTTGCGTTTGGGACTTGTACGAAGCCGCTGGCAGCAAGCTGCCAGCGGGCCCCCGCCGCGCCTAACCCAAAAAAAACTTAAGTCAAAAATATTAAATAAGATGAAATAGATGGTGAGACGTCACCTAACGGTTAACGATCCTAACCACCTAATCTAAACTAAACCTACTTCTAACGACGCCCACCACCCACCTAACCACCTAACCTAACCCAAACCGAACGACGCCCAACCCCCACCTAACCACCTAACCTAACCTAACCTAACATAAACTGAACGACGCCCAACCCCCACCAAACCACCTAACATAACCTAAACCTACTCCTAACGACGCCCACCACCCACATAACCACCTAACCTAAACCTACTCCTAACGACGCCCACCACCCACCAAACCACTTAACCTAACCTAAACCTACTCCTAACGACGCCCACAACCCACATAACCACCTAACCTAACCTAAACCGAACGACGCCTAACCCCCACCAAACCACCTAACCTAACCTAAACCTACTCCTAACGACGCCCACCACCCACCTAACCACCTAACCTAACCTAAACCGAACGACGCCCAACCCCCCACCTAACCTAACCTAACCTAACATAAACTGAACGACGCCCAACCCCCACCTAACCACCTAACCTAACCTAAACCTACTCCTAACGACGCCCACCACCCACCTAACCACCTAACCTAACCTAAACCAAACGACGCCCAACCCCCACCTAACCACCTAACCTAACCTAACCCAAACCGAACGACGCCCAACCCTCACCTAACCAACTAACCTAACCTAAACCAAAATTCGAAATTTCAATTGTTGATAAAATTTTTCCTTTGTTGCTGTCGTATGTTCATACTCCGGGTGTAACAAAATCGCATTGGATTGAACTTCGCGCGCAAACCTCAAAACATGTACATTGAGCGAGGTGCCCTCTGCCCTTGTCTCTTCTCTCCTCTTTCTCTCATGTTCATCTGTGATAGGGACCGTGTGGCCTTTTGACAGTGCCACTAGGTCCGCTCTCTGTATGTATTTGTCTATGTCTTATTATTGTATGTATAATGGGTAGAACCACTACCTTCTTCTTCTTCTTCTTCTTCTGTATATTCGTGTGTAACATTTTGTAATAAACTCTACTTGTAAATAGCATTCCATTGTGTGCGGTTGTGTCTCGGTTCTTTCTTGTGTATTGTGTTGTGCATTTCCTCGGTATTCTCCAATAAGACCCAGTAAGACCATACGTGTGTGGGCAGCGGATATTCGTTTAGTAGAAATCACCTTACCAGAAGACCAGTTGGATCACATTGATTGATCCTCATTTTGACGCCCCCCTTGGATTCTTGCAAGTCAACCCACTTCAACTTGAGCAGACCTCGAACTCCTGCTCTAAAGCCTAAAACCTTCGCATTATCAGCACACCCCATTGTATTTGTACCCCCGTTTGTATATCAACTTGTATCCCCAATGTCGAGTATTACGACAGTTGCATTGTTGCACTTTTATGATGACATTGTTGTATGCAACAAACAGCGTGACAGACACACCATACGTACAGCAGAATTTTAATAGAAGTGGGATTATCAAACAAACCTCCACAAACTTCACCAACAATAAAAACTGTAGCAGTCCAAAATGCGAGACGAAGTCGAAGTCTTATAGTTTCATCCTGCATGTCTGTCTGTATGTTGCAGGCTTGGGAGAAGAAACCACTGCATCCCCAGTAACCAAATTTAGCACACAATTTCCACCGTGGGATCCCATAAATCAGTCTTTTAGGTCATCTGGTTGCAGAGATATGAAACAAAAAGATCACAATCTTGATGTATGTAAACAAATGCGACTATTTCTACTCACACTGGCTTCGGTGTGGAAATAATTCATTCTGACTTCGTCTCGCTCTTTTACTGGCTTGCCAGAATTTTGAAACACTTGATATTGCGTTCACAGTGTATGCACCCAAAATGACCCGTTTAATCGCACTCAAAAGAGCTAATAACTCAACTCTTAACTATATAACGTACCACCGTTGATTGTTGAACACACATACAATATAATCACTCACATGATGATTGATTGTTAAATTGGTTTGTTATAAATAAATAAAGATATCTATCCGATATTAGTAGTTTATTTATCCAAATAGTACCTCCATGTGGTTACATTACATTATCAGTTCCGTGATCGAGAGGTAAGAAGTCCAGATCCAGATAAGTCGGTCTTGTTAGTAGGACACTCTCGACAGTCTGTTCATCTACTGACCAAAAACACAAACTGGTTGATATTGTATAAATACTCTTGATTGAAAAGTGCTGCGTAGCAAACAAGCACAAAATGAAGCCGATGCAAAGCTATTTCGCCGTTTGCCTGGCAGTAGTGACTTTTTGTGCTGTCACATGCGATGTCTTGGTTTCTGAAACTGCCAACGATACACTCGCACTGGCGCACTGTGTGCACCTAATCGAGCCTGTTCCACTCGACTCGAAACCTTACACCTACCAAAAGACCGAGTATCGCAATCACAATTGTTCACTTGTGTGTGAATATCTCGAAGATGTTCAACATGTGCCGTTTTGTGGTGGCAGAGGAGGGGGGTATGTACTGTTGTCCACCCTTGGGAGCAGCATTTTTGTCTATATAATTTTATAGATTTTTTATGATTTTTGACCAGATGAACTGCCCGGGCTTCGCTCCGGCATTACAATCAAATATTTATAATTGTTCTAGAAAGTTCTATATACAGGCCAAGAAGAGAAATTTAATCAGACAATTTTATTATTCCTCAAAGAAAGGTATACATCAGAGAACATTCCATGGATATATTCCTCATAAAAAGGTACATTCTAGAACTTTCCGGAACATTCCAAAACTTTCCATGGTTGTATTGTTTAAAAAAGGATAATTTCTAGAAGTTTCTATAAAGTTCTAGATTGCAGAACATATATTTTGCTTTGATAGCTTTGTTCTTTCCCTGAGTTGCACGCCTGCCATGGCAACAATGCATTAGAATCCTAAAAATCTAAATATCTTGGGACCCATTGGATATTATGATCTGGGACATAGCCTATCATCTGACGGAAGGTGAAAAGGATATTCTGGACAAATTTCGTCAAGATTGATCCTGTAGTATCCGATCCCATACGGAACAAACAGAACAAACATTCAATTTTATGCATATAGATTATTATCTTTTTTTAAATAAGTAATTTGTTATTTTAGTTGTTTTGCTACGTGGACTCAAGAGCAGCGAGTACGTACAATCAATTTAAACGAAGGTCAACCGTGTGAAAGTAAAGGGGTATGGAAAATTGTTGAGTTTGTTGTACCGTTTCGACATGCTCTCAATTGTATTATTTATTTGCGCAGATCTGCCATAATGGCCATTGTACTGGCGCCGACTCGAACCGTGGAAATTTGACCGCCATCTTAAACTCGAAACTTGCACTGAATGACCAATTCTACACAAAGCACCAATTTGCAAAGTGTAACACAAGTGTTGTTGAAGCTGGAGATTCCGCAATTGTTCTGTGCATCGATTCACAGCATAGAAATGTGGTAAGATTAGACAACATGATTTAAGTGACATTCAATGATGGCACTTATTTTTGTTTGTTTGTTTGGCTTTAAAGTCTACCCTCACCGAGATGTCTGGTTTTACGTTAAACTGGCCCTTTGGTCCATTTGGAACGCACGAGCACGGTACAAGGCCCGCTGAAATGTGCGATTTGTTGTACTGTTTCGAGTGGATTCCAACATTGACTGAAACGCCACACACACTCGAGTGTCACTATGGAAGCCAATTTCTGAGCACCAGCGACAACATTAATTTTCTATTTACTCGTAGTTTAATTTTACAGAGTGATGACTGCATTTTGGATGTGATTCAGCTGCCGCTGAGTGAACTTGTGCAAGATCATGGTAAACGGAGTGAACGAGTGTTGCAATTTGCACACATTGACGTGCCACTCAATGTCACACTTGAGTGGACTAAAATCATTCCTTGATTTTAGTGTCACACAAATCGAGTATATTTCGCCATGCTCAAACTAAAGAGGAACGCTTTCATAAATGACGTGATCAAAATTAAAAATGTTACAGTTTTATTAAATAAATTTTACTGCAAGCAGAGTAGTATCTGAGCTGAGCAAAAATTAGTTTCCGAAAATTTTTTAATTTGATTTGACACAACAAGCGATGTAAGTGAGTGACAGATTTGATCAAAATTTTATGACCGGAAGTTGTTCAAATTGGAACTTTTCTAACACTTATTTTTATGAGGATCCCCAAGAGGATAGTCCACAAAAATTTTCAACTTCTAATATTCACACATCTCCGAGAAAATAATTCCCGCGATCACGTGCGAGAATATGAGTTTGGTTAAAAATGGATATCTCATCCAGGAAATAGGGGACACCTGCGCATGCGTGCTAATACTTTTCAGTACTAGTCCCTCCACACCGTATACCAATATGGTCATTTGGAACTAAACAGTTCCAATACAGAGGCAGTCCGGGAACTTATTGATAACCCCTCGTACTTATACGAATCGAATAGAAATTATTCTGGTAATGGAAATTTATTTAACTGATTTAACATAACAAGCGGAATCAAGAGGGGTCCAATGACGAATAACCGAAAATGCTGATGCAGCGCCACCTACAACAGCATTGAGCACAATCGATCCGAATATTGCCAACTGATAGAGTGGAAGTTTCCTAAAAAATCAAAAATCAAAAATCAAAAATCAAAATTCACCTTTGTGGCCAGTTTAGATCATTCTTCTGATCCCAAGTGAGTTTTACATAGAAAATTGGCGGCATCACGAAAGCCATTGCCGCAATCGTAGAACTACCGATGAGATCCAAAATTTCACCAAAACTAGGAAAAGTTTCACCAATAAAGGTGACCAGAATCAGTATTACTGTTCGAATAGCGCAGCGTTTCCAGTTGAATGCTTTGTTTTATTAAAAACTAAAATTTTGGTAAAATTTTTTAAAGGAAAAAACTTACGTTTAGGAATACGAAACAATTCTTCCAAATCTAGCAGCGCTGGATTAATGACAATAAAAATCACAGTCGCACAATGCACAAGAAAGCACACCTGTACAATGGTGATCAGCGCCCCTGGCGGTAGATCATCGAGAATGCTGGCACTTGCACTCAATCCAACAGCAGCATAGCCAAGTCCTGCAGTAGGCATATACAAAAGCAGTAGAATCGTAAAACCTAGCAACACAGATTTTGGGAATTGTCGTTTGTCTTTCATATCATTCTGAAAATTGGGAAAAGCAGCCGCCCCACCAAAAGCCGCCAAAATCGTCCCAAAAGCACTCATATACCGCTCGAAACCGTTCATATGAAAATCGTGACTCATCCCTCGTTTCGAAATTTCAAACACCAAATTAACGATGAGCAGTAGTGTACCGACACAGGAGGAGATCATTGCAGAATAGGCCACAGGCCAAAAATCTGCCGGTGATCCAAGCCATAGGGGCAGTAACATAGCCGCTGCGGTAATAGGTATCCATTGACAGTGCGACAAGTGAATAAATTTTGCAGTTAAATTAGCCACTAAACCACTTGTGAGTAGTAGAAATATCGTCGCTGCACCAATTCGAGTAATATTCATGAGAATAGACACTAGTGCACTCGCCCACTTTCCATAAGCATGAAAGCCTATCGTAGCAAAAGGTTTCCGTGTCAAACCATCACGATACTGCGGATATCTCTCTTCCAAAATTAACCAACTTTCAGCTAAACAAATTCCCGATATTGCGGCACAAAATGCGCAATACACTATTACGGCCAGACCTGTCCAACCAGCGTGAGCTGTTGCATGTGGCAGCGATAAAAGTCCAGCTAAATTAAAAACAAAATAATTTATGGAAAAAATACATCATCCAGCAGACCTCCACAAACTTCCCCAACAATAAAGACAGTGGCAGTCCAAAATGAGTAACCATGTTGAGACATGTCGCTCTGTTGAAAAAAGTTGGGTTTCATTGTTGGTGGTTAATGTCCTAATAACAATTGAGTCCTGGATTTACATAATGTAATGACATTTACTAAATGGTTAATAAAATGCACAATTGCCATCTTATACATTGGAATGTGTGCAATATATTGTGTGCCATATGGCATTATCGTTTAAATATCTTACAATTTTTCCCATTAAAGGGGTGATATACTTTGAAATTGATTTTATCAATAATGATTATTATGACCGATTGGAGAGGACAATAATAAATTAATTAATTACGCATTATTACTTGACTGCCAGAAATATTGCTTTACAAATGTTTTGTATAAATCAAATGAGCATTGGAACTGCATTTGCACTTTCACATTTGAAAATGAAATTAAAATAAAGTTTTGAAAAAGTGCTGTAATGATTCGCTGGAATATGCTAATTTAATCTAATTAAATTTGATTTAATTAAATTTAAATTAGTTTCAAACTTTTCAATTTAATTTGTCAATTCTCTGATCATGTAATTAGTGAATAAATGTAATTAGCGAATGAGTGAGCAATCAAAATATTATTATTTATATGACTTTTCATGAAGCTGTTTTGGAATCAATTTTTAATGGAAATTTAAATTCAAGTAGTTGTTGACGATGTTAAATATTTTTGTTCGTAAAATCCTATGTTTTCCCAAGTCGGTTATTTTTCTAGAGACAAGTTTTTTTACGTTTATTTACAATGCAAATTTTATGTTTACTCTGAAATTGCACTCGATCTGTCCGTTTATTATGAATGATGATACTGGCAAAAGGGGAAAATTTCGAGTGATAGTAAGAAGGTGATCATAAAAAAAGTGCGCATTCAAAATGTGATTTCAAAACAAAACACTCATCAGAACTGGTTTCTCACTCAAATGATGTTCAATTTGTCCTTCAATTGTACTTTAGTTTACAAAGTATCTTCATCATAGTAGAAGCGCCTTTGATAGATTTATGTCTTGCTGCTGAGCAGGAAAAAACAAAATGAATTGCGAAGTTTGTGGCGACATTGCAAGAAGTATTTCTTGGAATTTTATCTATTTTATTTAAAAACAATAATTTTGATTTCAAAAAGGTTTCAACTTTAATGGACTGTGCTGTGAATCGTGTAAGGCATTTTTCCGTCGTAATGTTCACTCAATCAACTCAAATGAGGTAAATATAGAGAAAATATTTTATGTATTCGTTTTAATTAATTTTTTAAAATGATATAATTAGGAAATTCAATGTCGACTTGGTGGCAAATGTCAAATTGATAGGCGCACTCGAAGGTACTGCAAACGATGCCGATTGGACAAGTGTGTTGCAATTGGAATGAAAATGGTGGTAAAATGTTTATGTTTTTTGTATAAATTATTATTTTTTAATTTTTAGGATCCAGAACAACGGCAAAGATTTAAAAGAAAAAGTAGTGAAATTCAAACCCAAAGTGTTTCAAAATTAAACACTCGTGCACACGATCTTGCACTGTTTGACGAAATGCGAAACTGTGACTTTGCGGGCAATCAGTCAGAACTGCCACTATTCAATGAGGCCCACAGTATAATTGAAGCTGTCAATTTTGCTGAAATTCTCGTTAGACGTTTGGTCGAATTCTGTAGAAAATTTAACGCATTCAAGTGTCTCGCCCAGTCGGATCAATTGTGCCTACTCAAAAGTTCACATCCTGAAATGGCTGCAATTTGTGCTGCATACTTTTACGATGTGACACACGATGCAGTGCGGGTGATTGCTCAACAAAATGATGATGATGAGAACAACAAAAACAAAACGGGAATTTTGGTCAAAATGAACATTTTTCAACAACATCAACAGATTAGAGCAATATTTCGGGCATTTTTCCGCAAAATGAAATTAGCAATCGACAATGATTTTGTGGTGCGAGATTTGGTAAAGGCTCACTCAATCATTTGTCAGTTTTTAATTAACTTTTATAATTTTAGATTTTGCTTCAATTACTGTTTAAACCTCGAGAAAATGTAAGCCGTTACGAATTTGTCCGGTACAATCACTTTGTGTACGGCCATTTGTTGAGGCGGTATTTCGAACACAAATATCAAGCACAACCATCAAAAGCTAGTCAAAAATATCTGTTTGTAATGCAAACTCTGAAACAAATCAATGACATCGCGAGTATGATTCGACAATTTCATTCCACAGAAATTGGCCAGTCCAACCAACTGGCTCAAGTGCTCGCAGAGATTTATGGGCTGATTTAATAATAATTGGATTTGATTTAAATCCATCAAATAATAATGATAATTTGTATTTTGAAATTGTTTGCATTACATTTTGAGATGTAAATACAAAAGCTTTAGAATTTTGTTGCATTTTATAAACCATTTTAAAAGAATTTGCAACAAACAGGTGGAAAAATTTAATTTGAACAAGATTTATACCGATTTGAACAAAGCTTGGAGGCTCAAAAATTAAACTCAAAAAAAACATCATTACAAAAAATTGTATTTTATATATAAAAGCAGTGCCGCCATCTACCGTAATACAAGTGATTTGTTTTATTTGGATTTTCCAATTATGACCTTTAAATGTCTGTGAATTGTAGAATTGTCCGCAAAAGATAATTTCCTGCACTTGTTCAAGGTAAATGTTCACATCAAGAATCAAGGTTAATTTTTAAAAGGTTATTTTTCAGACAAAATACAAATTATCTGGGACGTCTGTGACCAAAATAACTTAGTTTTGGTAAAGTTCAAATATAATATATTTTATTAAGCAAAAGTCGATTAATTAATTAATTAATATGATTAAAAAGAGAACTCGTTAATCGAATAAAAGGTCAATTAAGATAATTTTTTGCAGTATACTCAAAAACTCAGACTAATGACCTTTGCATTTTGTTTGTTCAGAGAACTTTCGGTAAATATAATTATTAAGTCAAGATATGAAAACTAAAAGCATAGGTTTGTTTAATTGTCCCGGTGCGACATCTCTTATTTACATCTCTCAAACAAATACAATAGAATCCAGGTAACTAAAAGTGACAGGTAGATAACAAATTTTTCTTACATATAAAGAACTTTTAATTGAAATAGTCCAGTCAATTATTTCCAGACATTGAAGACCAATGATCCACTTTAAAAATGAAGATTTTTCCAATTGTTGCAATTTTATTTTGTATTTCATGTACGTGAAATTATAAATGCTAAAGATTTAAATTATTTTTTTAAAATTGCAGATTTATCCGTAATATATGGATACGGCCAATTCAAGGCCAATTTGGTCAGCATTGGAATTCAGCTGCTTTCAAAAGCCCGACTTGCTGTAGATGGACGAAACAGGGCTCGGACCACATATGAGCGCTTCAAAATTGGACACAAAGCATCCAAAATCGAGTTGCAGCTTGTCCAGCTGGAGGAAGTCACCGAAAGAGCGATCCTCAAGTCTATTGTGCACACACTCTACCGAGAGGAATGGGAGTTGGCGGTGCTTCTGCGAAAACACACTCCACCTGCACCAAAGTCAGTCAGAATATGGCCTTATTAGCACAACACAAATGTTTCTCTAATTAAATTCTTGATGAAATTTATATTTATGTATACCTAAATTGGTCAAAATAATACCATTCGCCGGTTCTAAGCAAAGCAAATGACAGTGAAAAAAAATATTGACAGTGAACTTTGTGTTACTTTGACACTTTTCTAAGTACTCTAATCTTAATTGAGTATATTTTCAATTCTCTGCTTAAATTGTTTGTTCAACAAAATAAATAACAGGGCTGCGTCACTTTGGTTTTCACTCACTTATGGGTATTGACAATTTTACGAAGATCATTCTAAAATAAAATAAAAATAAATTTTAAATTATATATGTAATTTTTAATAACACAGTGAGTGTTACCCGAAAGCGTTCACTTGTAAAGGTGTATCCAATGGGGTCGAGGAAACTGTTTGCCATTGCAATCCAATGACAAATGATGTACAGCAGCAGCTGACTTTGGCCCTGCTGTGCACTGTAGTACTGAATGAAGCCATACTCGTGCAGTAGCTGATAAATTTTGATTGGCGTTCCACACAGTACGTGCAGTGTGACAATTGTCAAGATTGTTCGAATGGCCTGTTAATTATAATTGTATTTTATTATAAATAAAATTAATTTAAATTTTTATATATAAATTGCCTTGGATTTATTTCTGTTGCGCTTAATTGGTCGTTTTACTGAATATGCTTTTGCAGGCATAAATTTTCCTGTTTGTTTTCTTTCCATCGAGAGCTTTAAAAAATGTTTTTTTTTCTAAACATTATTGTTTTAGTTCAAATTTTAATTTACCCGTGATGTAGTGGAATGGCGCGGACTATCATCAAGCGTCTTGTTATTATTGATCAATTTTTGCACAATTGAAGTATATGTAAAAATCAACACAATCACTGGCATCAAAAAGGTCAAGACAAAATTTGTGATTTGGAAAAAGCGTCGACCTGTTTGACTGAAGCCGACAAAACTGTCGCACTGATAGAATGTCTGATTAGGCGATTTTGTCTGTTCTAGAATTGCGTGCTGAACTGGAATGAACGCATACACACAACCAGTGGACCAGACTAGTGCGATGAGGTGGTTCGTTTTGGCTATTAGGGCGTCATAGAATTTTGAAAATGGTCGACGCACAGCAGTATATCTATATTAATATTTTGAATCAATGTTTTATGCATAAAATAAAAGTCAACCAATTCCCACCAACCTTTCAATGCCCATAATCATGAGTGTATTGGCGGTAACAAACACACTGAGCAGTTGCACAAACTGTGCAGTGGCACAAAACCACCGTGGGAAGGTCCATTTAGCCAAAACTAAATCCGAGAAAATGAATGGCACACACAGGACACCGTTTGTGATGTCGGACAGGGCGAGATTGATCAAGTACTTTTTGATATTTTGAAAGGGCTGCGAAGTGTAACAGTACAACTGCACACCAATCACCACAATATTTCCAAACAAAGCCAACAGGAAGGTCGCACAGTATAATACCAAGAGAAAGAGTTGAGTGTTTGCGGACAAAGTTGTGGCATCGGCTGTGGGGCTTAAAGTTTCAATTTGTATACTTTCATTTCGGCTTAATGCGTAATCGTTAATTTTGTGTCCCAACTGAAGAAGATCTTCTAAAAGGTCGGCCATTTTTGTAAAACATTATTTCAGACAGAATGAGTCAAGAAATTTTGAGTTTTTTTAAATCACGACGCTTCGATTCACGATGCTGCCATTCACGAATCAAGAAGGCAAATGAAGCTAATAGAAAGTCTCTGCAATAGATGTAACTCAACTCAAATTCATAGTTCTGTTTCTCACTAAAAATGTCTCGTATTGTTCCAATTAAATAAATATCAAAATAAAAAAAATCCTAACAAAAAAAAGTGTTCATACACTTGTCTGCGTATTCCAGTAGTGACAACTTGTCTGTTTTCGTGAACACTATTTGGTTTGGCACATTTGGCACATAAGGTACAAAAAATAACTTATTAGGTACCATTCCATAACTATCGTCAGTACAACGAAAACAAAACAAAATATAGTGAGGTGTAAATGAACACAATTGGATTCTTTTTTTGTATTATTGATATAAATAATAATAATAATTCATTGATTTGCTGTTTGAATATTTTGTCATTGTGTTTGCAATTTAGTTTTATTGGATTTTTTGAATTAATGAGTTGCGTGATATTTTGATACCAAAGTACCAAAGTTCGATGGCCGAAAAGTTCGGAAAATGCCGCTGCTAAGTACGAAATCATTTTTGTAAAAACAATTTGAATAACATTGCAGCGGAAATATTGGACACTGCCATGACACAAAGTACACTATGCCTGGATTCTACCTGCCAAAGCAAATAATTATGTCTAAATAAAAATTTGTTAAAAATAATTAATTTCACATTTTCATAAAGATAAATTATTAGGAAATCAGAAATTAATGCATTATTAATTAAAAGCAATAAATCGTAACCTATATGTATGTTACTGTCCAAACGCGAAATTTAAAAAATTCACGATATTTTGCCCGAACCCCGTCCTGCCCCACTTAAGTGAAATATCAATTGAAAATTGCGTAATAAAACGTTTTATTTATTTTTTTAATTTGTCTTCTACAAATGATGAATTGCATATTCATTTAAATATAATTTAAAAATGCTTGTTTGTTTCAAATTTCCATGTACCGGAGCCAACCTCGTGTTTTATCATGCTCTGTCCTGGTAGAATGACCGTAGCCTTGGTATTCACGGGAATTGTGACCGTGTACTCGATCTTATTATCGTTTACAGTCCAACTGCTACCAATTGTGCCTTGAATCGACTCGTAAGTAGCGTTAACCCAGGTCAAGCCCTGTCCTGGATTAGGTTTGATTATGATTTTCTTGTAGCCTGCCCCATCACTTTCAATTCCAGCAACATGTGCATACAACCACCGTCCCACCGAACCCATCGAGTAGTGATTGAACGAATTCATACTTGGATTCTCGAATCCTTTCGCCTCAGTCCAGCCGTCCCAACGTTCCCAAATGGTGGTGGCATTGCCGTGCGCAACTGGATACAACCACGATGGATAGGTGTCTTGAAGAAGAAGTTGATAAGCCACTTCATTATGACCAAATTCAGTCAGAGCTGGATTGAGCAGCCCAACACTGAGAAAGCCAGTTGTGAGATGGTTGTTATGCTGCTTGATGTTGTCAATAAGTTTTTGAACTGCCAAAGGACGAAGCTTTTCGGGTAAAAGTGAAAATGTCAATGCAAAAACGTATCCCTATAGGAAAAAGTGTGTCAGCATATATTAACCTAAGATACTAAAACTTTACCGCTTGAGTATCGCCTTGAACCGTGCCATCTTCCTTCACATAATTCGCATTAAATGCAGCCGAAATGTTGTGAAACAGATCCGTGTACATTTTAACGTCCTCCGTTTTGCCCAAAACTTGTGCAATTTTGCTCATCAGCAGTGCATCTTGTGCAAAGAAGGCGGTCGACAGAACGTAGTGATCCGTAGCAGCATTCATCTCCAACCAATCACCATAAATGTGTTGAGTTCTATTCCGCCATAAATAGTCATGATTAGCCGACTTGATGTAATTCATATGTCTCGTCATGGCTTCATAATTGTCCGTGATAGTCTGCACATCTCCATAGGTACTGTACACTGTCCAGGGCACAATCACCATAGCATTCTGCCAACCAGGCGATCCGTAGCGTTTGTCGAAATTGGGCACAGTATTTGGCAGTCCACCGCTGGGCATCTGTGCCTCACGCAAATCGCGCAGCCATTTACTGTAGAAAGCCAACAAGTCAGCATTGTAGACTGCGGTCGAAGCAAACACCTGTGCATCCCCTGTCCAGCCTAATCGTTCATTCCGCTGTGGACAGTCCGTTGGAACAGACATAAAGTTACTACGCAGTCCCCATTGAATGTTGAGCAGAAGTCGATTGACAAGTTGGTTTGAGGTTTGGATGGGTGAGTTGATGTGCACACCAGAATGGAAGACATTTGCAACGAGGTCACTCAATTTGGGAGTTCCAGCATAACCAGTCAGTTCCACAAAACGAAAGCCATGGAACGTGAAGGATGGGGTGTAGGTGAATGACTGGTCAAAAAGATTGGAGAGATCAGAAATGCTTTAAAAATGGCAAAATGGCAAAATGTATAGGGTCAGGATTGGTCAAGATTGAGTCACGTTCACAAATTAAGAAAATCCGATAATTCTTACCTCTTCCACCTTATCCTTGATCACGAGCGTATCAATTGCACGGGCCGATCTCAAATTTTCCGTATAAAGTGATCCATTCTTATTGACCACCTCTGCATGTCTCAACTGAATTCGTGCCGGTCCCTGTCCTGCATGAATCGATAGTGAACAAACTCCGGCAAAATTTTGTCCAAAATCAAATACGAAAACACCAGGACTTGGTTCATGGATTGATTTGGGAGTCAAAGTCATTGAGGTTATCACTGGTTCAGAAACATCTCCTACAAGTGCAACTTGTGGGTTTAAATCTTGTACTTCAACATGCTTCCATTCAGTATCGTTGTATTTGATTTGATTCCAACCGTTGATCTGTTTCTCCACATAATAGGTCTCACCCATGAGCATGTCCGAATAGGCAATTGGTCCAGTTGAAACCTTCCAGCTGGAATCAGTGCTCAGAAGAGTGACTCCATCAACATCATCCAACTGAACCAACGGTCCAAGATCATTCCCACCATGACCAAATCGATGATCGTACCCAATGTAACCGCCATACCAACCACCGCCCACCACAACTCCAATAACATTTTCACCTTTTACCAAATTTAGATTCACAAAACTTTGATAACGAATCGATTTGTGGAAGTCTGTATAACCGGGACTGAAGTGAGACGCTTCAATTCTCTTTCCATTGAGGTAAATCTCATAAATGCCATGGGCAGAGGCGAACAATCTGGCTCCTTGAGGAATCTGTTCCAATTGGAACGATTTTCGAAAGTACAATGGCGGAAGTAGACCGGGTAGTTTTGTAATCAACTAAAAATCAAAAATTATTGCAGGAAAAAAAACAACATTCGAAAAATACCGTTTGATCATCATGCTGCAGCGCATGCGCTACAGTTTTCTGTACATCAGGCTGTGCATGAATCCATTTAGCTTTCCAATCACTCGCGTGCAGTAGTCCCATACCAAATTGACCTTGTTCAGCACTTTCCGCCATCGCTCCATTCTGATCCCAAACTTTGACTTTCCACACTGCCAACTGTCGAGATTTGAGTGGTTTTCCAGCGTAACGAATGTGAACAGTCGTGTCACTTTTCACCACTCCACTGTCCCATAAATCCGAAGTTCCATTGTTTCCAATAGAAGATACCAAAATCTGATAGGCAGTTTGAGTAAGATTGTGTGCTGACTCATTAAGGGCATGCAACTTCCAACTGAATCGTGGGTTAGGATTCTCAACAGTGAGCGGATAATGCAGATATTCGGTTTTTAAATTCACTGGAACAATTGTGCTGCCATCTGCTGCTTTAAAACAAAAATACAGTTTTTATTTCAGAAAATATATTGAATAAAGGTAATATAACTGACCTGAAAGAATTAAAGCTGAAAATAAAATAATCAAATTAAAATCCATAATGACTTTTTGAGTGAGGGCACAAAGTCAAAATTTGGATTGTAATGGACAAATTGTCTGTCATTTAAATATATAACCAACGATTAATTAGCACTCAAGTGGTTCAATTGTGTTTTCGTACTCTTAAAATCATATCTGTTTTGGCAATTAAACCATCATTATCAGTACACTATGATGTTTGCCAATATTGTGCGGCAAGTGAACGTCAAATTTGAGTTGAGTTGCCAAAATAAAAACATTAATTAAGATACCATGAATGATAAGCTATAATTAATTTGCTAACAATTTTTGTATCATGAGTCAAGCTCGTGGCAGGATGTTTTGATTTTCGGACTTGATTCGATTGCCATCATCAACCTGCACCAATATCGTCTCTATCTTACAATACAAAAATAGTTAAAATTTGTCCAAAATAATTAAAACGATGACCAATTCCCAAGCAGAACAACCATCACAAGAAAAATCAGTCAATCAATGTTATCAACATTGATTAAGAATAATTTATTTGTAATTTTATTTTATTTACTTAAAAACAAATAATTAAGTTAAATTGTATTTATTGACAAATATAATCTTAACATCTACTTAGTACTTAGTCACAGTAGCAAGGCCACCGTTATTGGTCAAGGTCAATTACAAGTTTACTCGGTTTCATTTGTCATAATTTCGATTGCAAACGAAATCGCATTCAAATCATCACACAAGAGGATGACCTTTGTGACATAGGCATGCATCCGTTTGTGGAGACTTTGTCAAGTCATGGCACCGAAACACGTTGATTAAAGATTGTATTACGCCACACATGTTCTGATGTCGATGCCATTCAATTGGACGAGGCGGTGCCTTCAAATCTCTCTCTAGTGGATCGAGCAACACTGGAAGTGAAGATTCGAGTTTACTTAGAGGCAATTGTGAAAATGCTGGAAATAACAAAAAAAATGTTTTTGCCGTTTTTGCAGCGACGAATTACATTTGTGAGATATTCAAAAATCTGATCAATCACTTTGGAACGGAAAGAATCTCGATGCTGGTTCAATACAATAACAAGCAACAAGCCCATATTTTCATGTTTGGCCCAATCTGAGCTCAATTTGAGCGAGTCCATTAGCCGAGGCAATGAAGATTGAAGTTTGTTTAGAGGAAATTTAGCATAAGTAGAAAAGGCCATCATAGTCGTTCTATTATTTTCCGATTGAAGAAATAACTCTGTGCTGTAGTCCAGCATTTTTGTAAGCAGAGTTTGATTTGATTTCAATTTGAAAGCATTTTCATGTATAGCCAGTAAATGTATGATCAACAAACAAATGTAATCATGTCTGCACAATTTGCGCTGCTGCTGCTGCTGCTCTGAATTCAGTTCGGTTTTCACAGAATCAATTAACAGTGCCAATGAAAACTTAATTTTGCTTAATGAAAGTTCTCGAAATGGGCGGAACGCATCCTCAAATAATTCTTCATTTTCACATTGAAGAATTATTCTTATAAGATAGTCAAACAATAGATAAATTAGATTTGTTTGAACTGAATCGAAATGTTTATTCAAAAAAAACGCAAATCACGAAAGTCATATTCGTATGTTTGTGAAAATTGAACTGTTGTTCTGCTTGTAATTCACTTTCCAATGATTCGATCAACAGTGGCAATGCAGAATTTAGCTTACTTAATGGAAATAGATTTGCGTATAGTGCAAGTGCATCCTTAATTAGTTCTATGCCTTCCAGTTGAAGAATATGTTTTGTGCCATAGTCAAACATTCGATCCATGAGATTTTTCTTTATATATTCTTGATATTCATAATATAGACTAAGAATCATAATACACATGTTTTGATTTCTGCGAAATTTATATTGTTCTGCTTTCATTTCGCATTCAAATGAATCGATCAACAGTGGCAGTGAAAATTCAATTTTGCTAAAAGGAAATCTTCGAATTGAAGCAAGCGCAGATCTGATTATTTGCTCATTATCGCATTGAAAAATTATCTGAATTATATAGTCAAACATTCGATCAATGACAGCTTGGTGCAACGAATCTCGATGTCGGCTCAGCACAATTCGAATCAGCATATTCATACTTTTGTGACTGTTCCATTCTTTTGTAGCCAATAGTTTCTCCATCAGCGTAATCAACGGCAACATAATAGAGTCAAGTTTGTCAGTGGCAAATTCCCCAATTGGCTCATTAAAAATGTCAATTATTTCATCATCATCTTCATAGTGACCGAGCAGAGTAGCAAAGTATTGGACAATTCGATCGATAACATCACCGTTCAATGGGTCAGCATGGTTTTCGTTAAACAAATCAACAATCGCCGAACATACCTCACGATTTTTGGTCACTTTCCAGCGTTCAGTATCGAGCTCAATTGAGCTGAACAACTGCACTAAGGAATCAATCTGCAAGTTTAGCTGATCGTTTTCTTTATCGGCTTTGCTTTCCATTTTCAAAAATTATCAAATAAAATATTAAAAATATATGCAAATAGTCATGAGTCAAATTACACTTTTGAAGAACACAACAATAGTTTAGTTCAGAATATCAAAGGCAAACGCATAAGCAAAGTATAAACGCACTGTAAGCATACTCGCTGTTTTTATCTACCTGACAGGTATAACTTGTCAAAGACAACAAAGATAATGATCAACACTTTTTGTTGATGGCATGCATGCAGACTTTG